>SJYA01001133.1:328266-376763 GCA_006410615.1 Neotragus moschatus | reverse complement strand
GAGACAGCAAAAGAGACACAGAGGTATAGAACAGTCTTTTGGACTCTGTGGGAGAGGGCGAGGGTGGGATGATTTGGGAGAATGGCATTGAAACATGTATAATATCATATATGAAAAAAATCAGCAGTCCAGGTTTGATGAATGATACTGGATGCTTGAGGCTGGTGCACTGGGATGACCCAGAGGGATGGTACAGGGATGGACCCCACTCCCTCCCTCGTGGGAGGGGGGCTCAGGATGGGGAACACATGTATACCTGTGGTGGATTCATGTTGATATATGGCAAAACCAATACAACATTCTAAAGTAATTAACCTCCAATTAAAATAAATCTACATTTTTAAAAAAAGAAAGTATCAATTCTTCAGTGCTCAGCCTTCTTTATGGTCCAACTCTCACATCTANGGGAACACATGTATACCTGTGGTGGATTCATGTTGATATATGGCAAAACCAATACAACATTCTAAAGTAATTAACCTCCAATTAAAATAAATCTACATTTTTTAAAAAAGAAAGTATCAATTCTTCAGTGCTCAGCCTTCTTTATGGTCCAACTCTCACATCTATGGGCTTTCCTTGTGGCTCAGCTGGTAAAGAATCCACCTGCAATGCGGGAGACCTGGGTTCGATCCCTGGGTTAGGAAGATCCCCTGGAAAAGGGAAAGGCTACCCACTCCAGTATTCTGGCCTGGAGAATTCCATGAACTGTATAGTCCATGGGGTCACAAAGAGTCGGACATGACTGAGTGATTTTCACTCTCACTTTCATACATGACTACTAGAAAAACCATAGCTTTGACTATATGGGCCTTTGTGGGATGATAATTATAATTGTAGAAATTCTTCCCAAGAAGCATGGAGTCTGAGCCCCACACTGGATTCCCCAGCTCAGGGGTCCTGCACCAAGAAGACAAGCCCCCAGAAGATTGGCTTTGAAGGCTAAGGGAGCTTACTTTTGAGAGCAGCAGAGTACTGTAGGAAATAGAGATTCCACTCCTAAAGGGATCTAACACTCCCAAAACCAGGGTCAAAGAAATAATTTGAAAAGATGCCTAGGTCTATCCCTCATGCTGACCTTAGAGCCTCCCAGAGAGGCAGAAGGTCAATGGAGTTCACATTGGAAACAAACACTGGCAGCTAGTGTTTCTGAAAGCTTGTTCTACCACAAGGACATTGGATGGCAAGAGACATCTTGGGATTCTTTCCTCTAGCTTTTTACTGAAGGGACCCAACCCTGCACACCAGCTTGTGGGCACCAGTACTGAGGTGCCTCAAGCCAAACAGCCAGCTGCACATGGACACAGCCCCACCCACCAGCAGGCTAACTTCCTTAAGACCTCCTGAGCCCACAGCTGACCCAAGGCCTGCTCCTGTCCACCAGAGGGGTAAGACATGGTCCCACACATCACTGTGCCAATGCTATGTCCAGGGCCCCCAGTGCCCTATAGCCAGCTGCTGCGATCTGGCTCCATCCACCCATAGGCCATAAGCAACACCTGAATCCCCAAGAACCCATAGCCAGAGACCACAGAACCCAGTACCCACCAGTGGGCTAGCAAGAGCCCCAGGACCAGCCTTACCCACCAGTGGGAAGGATTATCTGGGACCTGACCCTACCCATCAGTGAGTCAACCCCAGCTCTAGAATTGCCAGGTCCAACAGCCAGAAACTCCAGGACATAACCCTGCCTGCCAGTGGGCAGGCACCAGTCCTAGGATCACCATAATCCCACAGTCTACCATGTCAGTACCCAGCCCATCACCAGCAGGTTGGCACCAGCCCTGGACTTCCTGGGTCCCAGCCCTGCCCACCAACAGGCCAACATCAGCTCTAGAACACTCTGGGCTTCTCAGCCAGCCACCGTGGAATCAAGAGCCATCCACCAAGGGGTCGATATCAGCCTCAGGATTATCCCAAACCTCACAGCCAGCCATGTCAGGAACCAGCCCCACCTACCAGCAGAGTGACTCTAGATCCAGGACATCCAGCCCCACAAACATCCACCCTAAAATCAGCTTCCACGATGGGACCACAACTAGCCCCAGAATCCCCCAGGGATCTGCAGCCAGCTGCCTTGTGACTCAGCCCCACCCCACAGTGATGGGCATTCTCTACACAAGGCAGGGCCTGCCAACCAACTAAACCAGGGGCCAGACACACATTCCAGATTTCTCACAGTAGTTAGCCCACCACAACAGAAGAATGCACAGAGCCCACATCGGGGTCACCCCTAAAGCGTATGTAGCTCTGTGGACCAAAAAGGGAGTGTGCTCTTCAGACACACAGGAGGTCTCCTACAAAAGGCCACTTCTCCAAGGTTGGGAAACATAAACACCCCATAGAATACATAGAAATAAAAACAGCAAATTAGGCAAAATAAGGTGACAACGGAATATGTTCCAAAGGAAGAAACAAGATAAAAGCCCAGAAGAAGATGCACAGATGCATGCTCAGATATATACAACAGAATATTAAGTCCCAAAAAGCTGAAATCTGGTCATATGCAACAACATGGATTACCCCAGAAGGAATTATGCTGCATGAAATAAGTCAGAGAAAAACAAATACTGCATGATTTCACTTATATGTGATATCTAAAAAGCAAAATAAATGAACCAACAGAACAAAACAAAACAGAATTACAGATACAGAGAATAAACAAGTGGCTGCCAGATGGCTGGGGACTGGGGGATCTGGGAGAAAAGAAATAGGTGAGGAGATTTAAGAAGTAAAAACTTCTAGTTGCAAAATAAATGAGTCACAGGGATGAAATGTACAATGCGAGGAATAAAGTCAATAATTACATAATATCTTTGTAAGGTGTTTGTAAATAGACTTAGAGTGGTGATCATTTTGAAATATGTAGAAATATGAAATCGCTCTGTTGTGTAACAGAAACTAAAATGGTGTTTTAAGTCAATTATATTTCAAACACACACATAGAAAATGATATCAAATTTGTGGTGACCAGAGGCAGGGGGTGNCGGAATATGTTCCAAAGGAAGAAACAAGATAAAAGCCCAGAAGAAGATGCACAGATGCATGCTCAGATATATACAACAGAATATTAAGTCCCAAAAAGCTGAAATCTGGTCATATGCAACAACATGGATTATCCCAGAAGGAATTATGCTGCATGAAATAAGTCAGAGAAAAACAAATACTGCATGATTTCACTTATATGTGATATCTAAAAAGCAAAATAAATGAACCAACAGAACAAAACAAAACAGAATTACAGATACAGAGAATAAACAAGTGGCTGCCAGATGGCTGGGGACTGGGGGATCTGGGAGAAAAGAAATAGGTGAGGAGATTTAAGAAGTAAAAACTTCTAGTTGCAAAATAAATGAGTCACAGGGATGAAATGTACAATGCGAGGAATAAAGTCAATAATTACATAATATCTTTGTAAGGTGTTTGTAAATAGACTTAGAGTGGTGATCATTTTGAAATATGTAGAAATATGAAATCGCTCTGTTGTGTAACAGAAACTAAAATGGTGTTTTAAGTCAATTATATTTCAAACACACACATAGAAAATGATATCAAATTTGTGGTGACCAGAGGCAGGGGGTGGAACTGGATGAAGGTAGTCAAAAGGATTTTTTTTTTTTTTTTGAAGTCGCTCAGTCGTATCTGACCCTTTGCGACCCCATGGACTGTAACCTACCAGGCTCCTCCTTCCATGAGATTTTCCAGGCGAGAGTACTGGAGTGGGTTGCCATTTCCTTCTCCAGGGGATCTTCCCGACCCAGGGATAGAACCCAGGTCTCCTGCATTCCAGGCAGACACTTTAACCTCTGAGCCACCAGGGAAGCCAAAAGGCAAAAAAGGTAAAGGTCAAAAGGTAAAACATGATAAATACTGTTAACACTGCTACAGGTTATAATGGAAGTTGCTAAAGAGACCACGATGCTGGAAAAGATTGAAGGCAAGAGAAAAAGCAGATGATAGAGGATGAGATGGTTGGATGGCATCAACAACTCAGTGGACATGAGTTTGAGCAAGCTCCAGGAGATGGTGAAAGACAGGGAAGCCTGGCATGCTACAGTCTATGGGGTTGCAAAGAATCCGACATGACTGAGCGACTGAACAAGAACAAAAGAGAATAAATCCTGTTCTCAACATAAAGAAAAGGGGGTTTTCCCCATTTATTTAATTTTGTATCTATATGAGATAAAGGATATTCACTAAACTTAACGCTTTATGATAATTACTTCATGACATATGTTAGTCAAGTCATTAAGTGGTACATTTTAAACTTATAGAGTGCTGTATGCAAACTATATAACAATAAAAAAAACAAAGTCATAAACAGATAGATGCTAAATGAATAGAACAACAAATCCCAAGAATGGGGTAAGTTTGTCACTCATGAAGAATTTCAGCAGATTTCTAGAAGACAAAACAAATACAAGTAAGTTGATGATGTAAGTCCCAGTCTGAAGGCAGAAGAAGACCAAAGTCCCAATGTGAAGACAGGCAGGCAGAGAGAAATAATTATTTTCTACTCAAGTTTTTATTCTGTTCAGGCCTTTAGTGGATTGGATGTGGCCAGGCCACGCTGGGGAAGACAAGGGGCTTCACTGTCTGCAGATTCAAATGCTAATCTCACTTGGAAACACCCTCATAAACTTGTCTAGAGACAAAGTTTTACCAAACACTTGGGCATTTTATGTCCCAGTCAAGTTGATACATTAAAATTAACCATCACACTATTTAAGCAATCTCCAGGAAAACCGAAAGAAAATAGGGGAGACAAAAACAAGGACATTAGAGGAAGCTTAAGCCTCTGACTGCATAGCCACAGCAAACATGGCCTAACTGCTAGCCAGATAAATATAAAATAGCCCCTTAAAGGCCTGTATACCTGTTCTTTTACCCAGTACATCATGTCTGGCTTTCAGAAAAAATTATGAAGTATACTAAAAAGCAAAAACAAATAAACAAACACAAGAACACCACAGCTTGACAAGATGAAGCAAGCATCAGAACCAGAATCAGATATGACAGAGATTTTGGAATACTCAGACTGGGAATGCAAAACCCCTATGGTTAATATAGGGGTTCCCTGAGAGCTCAGTTGGTAAAGAATCCTGCTGCAATGCAGGAGACGCAGCTTCAATTCCTGGGTTGGGAAGATCCACTGGAGAAGAAATAGGCTACCATCCAGTATTCTTGGGCTTCCCTGGTGGCTCAGCTAGTAAAGACTCCACCTGCAATGCAGGAGACCTGGGTTCAATTCCTGGTTTGGGAAGATCCCCTGGAGAAGGGAAAGGTTACATACTCCAGTATTCTGGACTGGAGAATTCCACGGACTGCATAGTCCATGGGGTCACAAAGAGTTGGACATGACTGAGCAACTTCACTTTCACTTTTCACTTTCATTGGAGAAGGAAATAGCAACCTACTCCAGTGTTCTTGCCTGGAGAATACAAAGGATGGAGGAGCCTGGTAGACTGCCATCTATGGGGTCGCACAGAGTCAGACACAACTGAAGCATCTTAGCAGCATCAGTGGGGAAAAAAATAGAAAACATTCAAGAACAGATGGGTAATGTAAGCAGAGAGATGGAAACACTAAGAAAGAAAAGAAAATGATAGGAATAAACAACACTTTAACAGAAATGAAGAATGTCTTTGGATGGCTCATCGGTAGATTGAACACAGCTAAGGGAAAAAAAAAAAATCAGTGAACTTGAAAATATGGCAGTAGAAACTTCCAGACTTGAATATAAATAGAAAAAAGAATTTGAAATATGGAAAAGAATATCCAGAACTGTGTCACAATTACCAGAGTTGTCACATACATATAATAAGAATTTCACAAGGAAAAGAAAAAGCAAAAGAACAGAAGAAATATTTGAGGTGATAATGGCTAAGAATTTTCCAAAACTAATGATAAACTACAAACCCAACTCAATGAATACCAAGCAGGGCAAATATCAAAAAAAAATGAAACGCTATACCTGAGGACATTATATTCAAACTGCATTAAAAGAAAGACAAAAAGAAAATCTTGGAGAAAGGAAAACAAACTAAAAAAAAAAAAAAAAAAACTAGGAAAATAAAAACTATACAGACGAATCATAACTTCAAAATGTTGCAAACTAAAATGTGCATAATTTTGAGAAATTGCTGATACATAAGAAAAAAATACTCCCCTTGGCCTTGACACTATATTCTGCCTCAAGTGGCATAGATAAGGATAGTGGTACTTGACCCACAGAGAAGGAAATAGAAACATGTTAACATAGTCATAATGATAAAAAGTCTTTTAGTTGATTTTCAGATTTAAGAATTAACCGATAGAAATAACAAGATTAATTATGTGTATGTAATATATTGTGAATGTTTTCAATATTTAAAAAATGCTAAAGGTAGAGATATCGCTGTCAGAAATTGCGCAATGGAAAGAGCAGTATATAAAAAAAAATTCACACAAAAATATGTATCTTACAGAGCAGGGATTCAGAAGAGACTATTGAAAGTGGATACAAAAATATATAGATGTATAAAAAAAATTGATAGATGGACAGATAGGTATATATGATTGGAAGCTGGAAGAAAAATCAATAGAATGTTATCATACCTGATTAATTAGAACAAATGGAATCTTTAGGGTCTAAACCCTAAAGACTCCACCAGAAAATTACTAGAGCTAATCAATGAATATAGTAAAGTTGCAGGATATAAAATCAACACACAGAAATCCCTTGCATTCCTATACACTAATAATGAGAAAGTAGAAAAAGAAATTAAGGAAACAATTCCATTCACCATTGCAACGAAAAGAATTAAATACTTAGGAATATATCTACCTAAAGAAACTAAAGACCTATATATAGAAAACTATAAAACTCTGATGAAGGAAATCAAAGAGGACACTAATAGATGGAGAAATATACCATGTTCATGGATCGGAAGAATCAATATCATGAAAATGAGTATACTTCCCAAAGCAATCTACAGATTCAATGCAATCCCTATCAAGCTACCAGCAGTATTTTTCACAGAATTAGAACAAATAATTTCAAGATTTGTATGGAAATACCAAAAACCTCGAATAGCCAAAGCAATCTTGAGGAAGAAGAATGGAACTGGAGGAATCAACCTGCCTGACTTCAGGCTCTACTACAAAGCCACAGTCATCAAAACGGTATGGTACTGGCACAAAGATAGAAATAAAGATCAATGGAACAAAATAGAAAGCCCAGAGATAAATTCACACACCTATGGACACCTTATCTTTGACAATGAAGGCCTATAACATTCTTAATATACAATGTGTATATTAGCAGGTTAACATATTTTCTGTCTATAGAAATCTTCTCTATAGGAAATGTGATGTCATTTCCTATAGAGAAATCAGATGTGATGGGGTCTGCAAGGCTGGGAAAGCTGGATGGCTGACAAGATATGGATCGCCGTGTGAAGGTTGGGCCACATCCTGTCCCACTCTCTCTGGTAGGTCCTCAGTGGGAAATGATGACAAAATCCAGGAAGCCGTGGGGTATGAAGGAAGACTGGGCCATGGGAGGAAGTCATAGAGTGGTGGTAGGGCTTCCTGGGCTGTCGATAGAGACAGAGGTCTGACAGCTTGCAGGTCTGAGGTGGAAGGAGAGGACTGTGTCCCAGTCTGGCTCCTGTGGTGGTGCTGGATGTTCTGGGCCAGTGGGTGCCTAATAGGTCATTGTTCTGAGACTGTTAATGGTCTGTCCTCGGCTCCAGTGTCTTACAAAGAGGAATGTTCCTGAGGCCCTCTGGGATTCAACCTGGGCAAGTTGGCCCCTCCACCTCTTGCACAGATCTCTGGGCATCCCCCCTTCCACTGGCCAGGAAGAGATCTCCAGTGAGTGTTGACCTGTGAGGGTGGAGCAGACCAGGCTGTGGCCTTGGCCTGGTATGAGGCTCTCTCCTGGTCTCGTGTTCCATGTGAACCAGACCCTTGGTGTCTCTGGACAACCTCAGAGTTGCCCAACCCTGGGTGTTCTACCCTTGATCCCTGCAGGCTGCAGGGTTGTGTCAGCATCCATGGGATGTGATCTCCCAGCATGGACGGCGGCTGTGAGAAGGGTCTTCACTGAAAGTGGACTCTCCTGTCAACATGGTCTGGGCACTCTGTACTGGGCATGTGGCCACCCTGCCCTGACATATGGTCTACACATTCAACCACCCTCAGGAGGCCCAGAAGGTCCCTGCCCCCAGTTTCCTCCTTATGTTCCTTTTCTAATTATTGATCATTTTCCTCCTGCTGGTAGCCACCCTATTCTCCTTCCTGGTCACATGTCTTTCTGCTCATTGGGTGCAGAGTGCTCTTTGTATCTGAAGGAACCCTGCCCTTGGGCACGTGCGTCCATCTCTCTGCCCTGTTTCCATAGGGCTCCAGATGCACTCACTTGCTCACCAAGCCATCTAGGCTGGCTGCTGGGACAGGGCCTAAAGACTAGCTGCTTTGCCTGAGCTCAGCAGGTAGATGGGTTAGGTGGTGACTAGGTCCACCTTGATGCTGTGTAGCTGTATTTCTATGGCCTCAGCACCAACTGTGACTGACCCCTTAGGGTATGCCCACTGGGAGTGGGACTGTTGTTTGACCTTTGTGTGGGAAGGGGCAGTGAGTCTGAGCTGGAGGCTAGCAGAGCAGGTATGGTGGAATCTGGGCTTGGGTTTCTGTGGGCATCAAAGTATTTGAAGCAGGGCAAAGTGCCCTGCTTTGTCCACTTGCTCGAACTCAAGTGTCCTGGCTGGACACTCAGTCCTCAGGGCCAGGTTCACTCCTCCGCTCCCTTCCCTCTGCCCTCTGTCCACGTCCTCTGGTGGGGGCACCACTCACTTCCAAGGGACCACAAGCACCTAGCCCAGAGTTCATTCATGGGATTTTATTTTAAGGGAACTTTACTAGAAAGAGTCAGAAGAGAGAGGTCACACTGATTCCACTGGTGGGGCCATCTGTCTCCTACCTCAAATCCCCCCTAAGATACCTGGACTCCAAGGAATCTAATTATGGGGATGAGGGTAATGGCCCTTCTGTAGCTCCTTCAGGCTGGTATTGGACTCCTGGACTCTACCTACATTGGGCCATGAACTCTGCCTGGTGAG
This sequence comes from Neotragus moschatus, assembly GCA_006410615.1. Taxonomy (NCBI): domain Eukaryota; kingdom Metazoa; phylum Chordata; class Mammalia; order Artiodactyla; family Bovidae; genus Neotragus; species Neotragus moschatus. The sequence goes on along the minus strand of SJYA01001133.1, from coordinate 367,659 downwards.
TTCTGTTGCCACCTGGTTAAAATCTGCTGCAGGGAGTGGATGGGATCCTGCATCACCATCATCTGGACATGGAATGGCTGTGATCTGGAGGAGACAGGTTTTTCCACAAGGATAAATAGATGTGGGCCAAAGGGGAGAAGAAGAAAGATAGAGGTCAAAGATCCTACAAGGAGTAGGATCCAGGAGAACCTGGACCCGCTGAGAGCCATCCCTCTGTGAGGTGATGCCTTAGATGAGAAGCCCTGAGTATTTTTATGGACTTGACCTGTCGCATTTACCCCAAACCAGCATCTCTCATTTAACATGGTGGCAATTCACCCCAGGCAGCAGCTGGCACATGGAGGGCCAGCCCAGGGGTCCCTATATGCAGACCATAGGGGAACGGCAGACGTGAGTCTGGCTCCCTCTTCTGATTAGCCTCAGTTTGGGTCAAATAAGGGATTATCCAAGATCTCCTAACCACACAATGGCCCAAATAAAGCCCAGAAGTCCTCTCCCCAAAGTGGGGTGAGATCTTCAGGGACAATCAGAAAGGCATGTGGGTCAAACACGACCAGACCAACATGAGAGAGCCCCAGTGCCAGGTGTGAAGTGTCCCCCAGACCCTAGTCACAGTGCAGAGTGTAGAAGGAAGAGGCCCAGTGGGGAAACCAGGACCAAGAAAGTGACCCCTGTAAGTCAGTCCAGCTGCTCAGTCATGTCCGACTCTTTGCAACCCCATGGGCTGCAGCACGTCAGGCCTCCCTGTCCATCACCAACTCCCAGAGCTTGCTCAAACTCAAGTCCATTGAATCGGTGATGCCATCCAGGCATCTCATCCTCTGTCATTCCCTTCTCCTTNACCCCTGTAAGTCAGTCCAGCTGCTCAGTCATGTCCGACTCTTTGCAACCCCATGGGCTGCAGCACGTCAGGCCTCCCTGTCCATCACCAACTCCCAGAGCTTGCTCAAACTCAAGTCCATTGAATCGGTGATGCCATCCAGGCATCTCATCCTCTGTCATTCCCTTCTCCTTCTGCCCCCAATCCCTCCCAGCATCAGGGTCTTTTCCAAAGAGTCAGCTCTTCACATGAGGTGGCCAAAGTATTGGAGTTTCAGCTTCAACATCAGTCCTTCCAATGAATACCCAGGACTGATCTCCTTTAGATTGGAGTGGTTGGATCTCCTTGTAGTCCAAGGGATTCTCAAGAGTCTTTTCCAACACCACAATTCAAAAGCATTGATTCTTCACTCAGCTTTCTTTATGGTTCAACTCTCACATCCATACATGACCACTGGAAAAACCATAGCTTTGACTAGATGGACCTTTGTCAGCAAAGTAATGTCTCTGCTTTCTAATGTGCTGTCTACTTTGGTCATAGCTTTTCTTCCAAGGAACAGGTGCTCTTTAATTTCATGGCTGCAGTCACCATCTGGAGTGATTTTGGAGCCCAAGAAAATAGTCTGTCACTGTTTCCACTGTTTCCTCATCTATTTTGCCATGAATGCCATGATCTTCATTTTTCGAAGGATGAGTTTTGAGCTAGCTTTTTCACTCTCCTCTTTTACTTTCATCAAGAGTCTCTTTAGTTCCTCTTCATTTTCTGCCGTAAGAGTGGTGTCATCTGTAACCTGAGGTTATTGCTATTTTTCCTGGCAATCTTGATTCCAGCTTGTGCTTCATCCATCCAGGCATTTCCCATGATGTGCTGGGCATAGACATTAAGTAAGCAGGGTGACAACATACAGTCTTGATGCTCTCCTTTTCCAAATGTGAACCAGTCTGTTGTTCCTTATCTGGTTCTGTTACTTCTTGACCTGCATATAGGTTTCTCAGGTGGTAGTTAATGTGATCTGGTATTCCCCTCTCTTTAAGAATGTCCCAGTCTGTTGTGATGCACCCATTCAAAGGCTTTAGTGCAGTCAATAAAGCAGAAGCAGTAAAATGCTGCCAAATTCTAGGTGGAGCTCACATATGGATACCACACACAAACCTTGACCAAGCCAATACCTCATGACAAGCATGTGCTGTGCTATACATGATCTCAGCTATTACACAGTCACTATTTACAAAATGTGGGGCAAGAGATCCTGAACACTCCACTTTTCTCTCTCCTCATGGGTTGTTTACTTTTTTTTTTTTTTTTAATTGAGCTGTATGAGCTGCTTGCACATTTTGGAAGTTTATCCTTTAGTGCTCACGTGATTTGCAAGTATCTACTCTCATTCTGCAGGTAGTACGGTTTTGTTGATGATTTTCCATGCTGTACAAAAGCCTTTTAGCTTAATTGGTCCCGTTTTTTTATTTTTCTTTTTATTTCTATTACTCTAGGAGATGGATACAAAAAGATACCACCTTGATTTATGTCAAAGAGTGTTTTACCCATGGTTCCCTCTTTCTGTTTGATAGCCTCCCATTTCACACTTTTGCCTTTAATCCATTTTGAGTTTATTTTTGCCCATGGATCTAGAGAATTTGTAAGCTCATTTGTTAACAAGTAACAATCCAGTTTTTCCAGAACTTATTCAAGAGACTGTCTTTTCTCCATCTTATGCTCTCGCCTCCTGTGTCATAGAGGAATTGATCATAGGTGGGTGGGATTATACCTGGGCTGTCCACTGGAGAAGGGAATGGCAAGCCACTTCAGTATTCTTGCCTTGAGAACCCCATGAACAGTATGAAAAGGCAAAATGATAGGATACTGAAAGAGGAACTCCCCAGGTCATTAGGTGCCCAATATGCTACTGGAAGTCAGTGGAGAAATAACTCCAGAAAGNAAAAGAACAAATGGAAAGAAGAAAAAGGGGCAGAGACACAGGTGTTGTACAAGAGAGATAAAGTCTTAGCCTTAGGAAAGTATATAATGTCAGTAACTACTCTCAATCGTAAATCAAAAAGTTTAAAAATCACATTATTTAGAATTATGAACATAATATCCAGGAGAACTGAAAACAGAAACAATTAAGTTGGTTGCCTCTGGTGAGTAAGACTGAAGCTAGAGTAGAATAAGGGCAAAAAGATTATTTATTATAAACTATTCTGCCTTTTTGGAGAAGGCAATGGCAACCCACTCCAGTAGTCTTGCCTGGTAGGCTGCAGTCCATGCGGTCGTGAAGGGTCGGACATGACTGAGCAACTTCACTTTCACTTTTCACTTTCATGCATTCAAGAAGGAAATGGCAACCCACTCCAGTGTTCTTGCTTGGAGAATCCCAGGGATGGTGGAGCCTGGTGGGCTGCCATCTATGGGGTCACGCAGAGTTGGACATGACTGAAGCGACTTAGCAGCATTCTGCCTTTTTTATTTTTAACATAGACATAGATTTCTCTGATAAAAATAAAACTTTAATGACTTTAAAAAGAAACTTTTAAAATAAATTTTAAACCTTTAATAGTATAAAAATCCTTTCATGAGAAACCCAGCAAAGGTGCTTTTTAATGGACCTCATTCATCTAAGCCAGCAGCACAGAACCCTACCAGAGAGGGTGATGCCTCTAGGTAGTTGGCCTTTTTTCTGGAACTTCAAACACCCAAAGAAGATAAAATACACTTGACATATCCTTTAGCATAGTGTGTTCACTACTGAGGAAAAAAAAAAAAAAGCTACCTGTAAAGTAGTGAGAGAAGATGTCCCACAGTGAAAACACTTCTCAACAAAGGATACTAAGAATACTAAGAAAGGAAAGATTAACACTGGATTTTGCCAATCAGGATGAATAAAACCTAAGGAGGGGAAAAATTTTGAGCGATGGGTAGAAAATTTTGACCAAAAGAGAAATTTATCATATATAAGGAAGAAATAAATAAGATGGTGAAATAAGTTTTTAACATGGAGTTGGTAACAGGTTTTAAAGAAGAAAAGTTATAATTGCAAATTTTGGGGCTTATATTTATTTAGCAGAAATAAAATATGTTGTGCATGATTTCTAGGAAATGTGTACCATTTAGCAAGGCACTGGGAGACAACCAAAATACAGAAAAAAGTTAAAGGCAGAGGATTTATATTCCTATGTCCTTAAATACTAGGTGAGTCAAGAATACAAGTGTAAGTTTAACTAATTAAGGCAGAAGTTTCAGTGTAATGGTTAAGGATATGCTGCAGGAATGAATAAGTCCCACAGCTTCAGTGGAACAATGTGATAAAGCCTTATTTCTCGCATAAAATCTGCTGTGGTTCCACGTAAATTTCCAAGACTCTGTGTTTCCTGTGGTAGCTCAGCAATAAGGTTACTTTCATCTTGTCTCTACCATCAACATGCCAGAGTAAAAGAGAGCTGAAGACAGTTGTTTAAACGATCCAATGCTTTGACCCAAAAGCAACTCAAATCACCTCCACTCATAACCCTTTGCCGTAATTAATCATACAACCCTGCCCAACCTAAAGGAAGTGTTGAGGGCCACTTTCCAAGGTGTCTGGAATAAACAAAAGAACAAATATTCGTGAACACTACTAAAGCTTCAATGAACAGGCACCATTCATTCCCTACTATTCTGTTTACTGATTACTCTCTCCCATTAATGATAGTAATATGCAAATGAAGTAAACAGAAATTAGTGGTAAAACACAAGATCTAACTAGTTCAATTTGGAGGGAAGTCCAGATTAGAGAACCCAGCGGATGAAGGGAATATTGAATAATGAAGATATGTTGGAATTTTCACTGAGATAACTATGATTGGTGTAGATAAATCGAGAGTTCTTGAACCCATGATTCATCTCCTCTTTAACACTACCTTGACAGAGCTCATTCATGAGTTGTTGACAAGCAAGGACTCTTATGCTTGGAGTAATAACTCAGCACCTTGCTTCCACCAAGGGTAACTTAGGCCACCCAGAAGGCATGAGAAACCATCACCGACAAGTCATAAAGGAAAAAGTAAACAGGACAAAATGGGAAGGGGAAATAGAGGATGAAGTTACTTTGCACAGGAAATTTTTGAGGGCAAGATGATGAAAGTATACCCCCAAAATGAAAATAAACAGGAGTTTACAGAATTTTCTCAACTGCAGTACCTGCTGTCTGTGATCAGTTGCCTCCAGGCTCTAGCACAAATCTCCCTGGATAACCTTTCAAGGAAAAAAAACTTTGGATAATTTAGGTAACTGGACTTGGTTTCTATTTGCTTGGGGACATATGGTCAGGAGTTTGCCTCAGTTTATGTGGCTGATAAAAAAGGAGGATTTGGGGTTTGTTTGGATATTTTCTGTGTTATGCTTGTAAATGCTCCATTTATGTGCCAGTAGCTTTTATGGTAGTTTGTGATTCAGGGTCACTGATCTATACTGACATCAGTAGCATTTTTGAGCAATGAAGGTATACAAAAAAGGGTTACAGATTACACCACTAAATTTCCTTCTAACTCCTAAGGCATACGTGTATCTCTTTTAGCCTTGGTTTTTAATATCTTTTGCAAAGGCAGGAAGCTCTTTTATAAAAACTCTTTCTTTAAAAAAGAAAAAAAATGGTGATTTTCATAGAAGTAGACTTTTTCACTCATATTCAGATTTCACAGGAGAGGGCTATTTCACTCATATTCAGAACGTCATTCATTGGCCTCCAGGGACATTTCTGTTATGGATGGACGGACAGAATTTGGCATGAGGGAGAGCAGTCTAGTGAAACATGAAAAATCATCACAGTCACAGTCACAATCCCACTGAAACAGCTCCCTTTTTAAAAATATCCAATAGGGAAGGAGAAGACACAAACTGACCCCTATCAAATTCTGCCTCACACTTGTTTTATAATTAAGAAAACTACTTGACTTTTAACAGGCTTCAATTTCTTTACCAGTGTCTTAAGATTTTTTTTTAATTCATTCTTTATCAGTGAATAAGATAGTCTCTGTGACTGCTTACTACAGCAAAAGTCTATGCACAAAATTCATGGTGTGGGACCACCAAAAGAAGCATGTGGATTCATTGCTAACATCCTCCCTTTCTTGTAAATCAGTATAAACTACCACTTCAAAATGAGACCCCTGGCTTCTTACGATGACCGTGGTGGTCTTATGGGATCTGGGGAGCCATGATGCTCTCGGGAGGCCTGGTGTCTTGCCTGAGCCTAGTAAATGACATCTAGGTCAGGCAAGGAAGAAACAGAAATAGAGTATTGGGAAGGCACCTGGACCAAGGAAAGGTTTAAGGCCATTGAGACATCTGATACTTCTAAAGTTCTCTCCGTCTTTTGAAACCAACACTCAGACCTCAAACAGAGGCAACAACTGAGGTTCCTATGACATCCCCTGTGCTTGGTATTTACTCCCTCATTCTATTTTTTCCTTCTACTTACTATCATCAAACATGATTTTCCAGGAACTTCTCTGGCAGTCCAGTGGTTAAGACTTCACCTTCAAATGCAACTAGTGAGGGGTCGATCCCTGGTTGGGGAGCTAAGATCCTACATGCCTCATGGCAAAAAAAAAAAAAAATTAAATTAAAAAACAGAAACAATATTGTCACAAATTCAATAAAAAAAAAAAACTTTTAAAAAATGGTCCGCATCAAAGAAAAATCTTAAAAAATAAAAGGCATGATTTGTCAAAGGCTTTCCCCTTCATTTATCCCCCAAACTATTGATATTTATTGGTCCTGCCATGCTAGGATTCAGAAAATTATAAGGCACATTTTAGTTCTAATAAGTCATTCTCTTTTATCCTTAAACCCGTTTTAGAGCTTCAAGAAGGTTGTGACTCTCAATTTAAAAATTGCTGTGACTAACAAACTCCAAATCTCTCACTATGTTCAGCAAGAGTTCATTAACAAGTAAACTCAAAGCCTGACAGGTTATTGCCTTTATACAAATGACCTTATTAACCAGCATAGTTAACAATGTATTCGGTAGGCACTGAGCCTTTCCTTAAGGAAGCTCCTACATACCAGACTATCTAAATAAATAGATTTCTGCCGAACTGTTTACATGTTATTATTGGTAAATCTCATTAGCCAGTCAACAAATGCACTAAATTATCAAAACAAATAACCTAAACCAAACATAATAAGTATATGTTGCATAGATGCTTTCCTCATTACAACTGGGTACTTTCAGTTAATATAAATATTTTTGATCCTATGTCTCACTAATCTGTACCAGCTTCTTTATCTACTATATTGTACTTGCTCATCAAATATTCACAAAATGCCCTCCAGAAACCTTTTTTGCTTTCTTATTGCTTAAAAGAAGCATCAGTAATAACTTTGACATTTTGTTACTTCATTCCTCCAGCCAACATTCATCCAGCACTTCTTTGGGCTAAGCACCAGGTAACTCTTCCCTGAACAATTGCAGTCACCTCCTCACTGTTCACCTGCAATAACCCTGAATCTTGCAAACTATTTTCCACATGGAAGCCTAAGACTGAGGCTTCCCAAGCCTCTTAGGACAAAGACCAAAATGCTTATTTTGGGCCATAAAGCTCTTCATGGTCTGGCCTCTACCTGTCTTTCCAGCATCATTTAGCACCACATTTTCTCACATTTCTATATATCAGTCACAACCATGTTCTTTCAAATCCTCATGCTTGCCAGATATTCTCCTGCTCCCCGGTCTGTGAAAATTTACATGTTCTGCCTCAAACACCCTTCCATCACCTTTCAAGAACTGGCTTCTAATCATCTTTCAAAATTCAGACCACTTCATTAGCAAACTCTCAGCTGACCTTTCTGAGTGGACCAATTATCCCTAGTATATGCTCTCATTACAACCTTTGTCTAAATGATCACATTTGTAATGCCAAATTTATTTCTGTGATAATTTAATGTCTGTCTGCCCTACTAGACTGAAAATTCCACAAGTCAGGATTGTCATTCTATCTCCACTTAAAAGCGTAATGACAGGTACATAACCAAGTCTCAATAACTATGTATTGAATAAATGAATAAACAATAAATATCAAGATATATGAAATGTTTGAAATATCTGTATTATTAAAGAAAATAAAAACACAGCTCTTCAGAAAACAGAGACTAAGTACAATGAAAATTGGTCACTCGTGGGGGTCCAAAGACCTTTGGACACCCTCCATTTTAATAGCACTCCATATTGTTGATCCTCACCTCTCTCAAACTGAATCCAAAATTTATATTTCCCAGAATCCCATTCTTTTAGTACACAGACTTACAGCTAGTTACGCTCAAACAGATGCACCAAGAAGAGACTTGGAAGGCAGATTTGAAGATTATGAGCACCAGGCTCTTCTCACATAAACAGCTGCAGAGGCATTCGATATTCCACAGAGGGTGGATGTTCTGATCCTGGATTTTTGCCTTGTTGGTGTTGAGAAACAGGGAGAGGCAGCAGTGGGATTTCTACAAGGCTGAGTTCAGAGGAGCTGGGGCATTGCTCTTAGCTTTTTACTTCTGACTGTACAGCCTTCACTAAAGACGGTTTCCTGACATTCCTTAGAAACTGCATAAGCTAACTAATTCCCTTTCAGCTTCAGCTAGCTAAAACAGATTCTTTGATCTATCCAGAAACTCTAAACTGATACCCTTGAAGAAAACCTTTGCAACATGTGCATTGCAAACAAAAGCTTTCCACACAAAAAGCTCACACAAATCTAATTTATAAACAACCCAAAAGAATATGGATAGACAGTTCTCAGAAGCACACTGGTCATATGATCAGGGAAATACAAATTAAAACTATCATGGAATACTGTATTTTTATCTATGAGACTTAGATAAATGAATAAAGACAAATATCCATCATAGAAAAGGGTACAGAGAAATGGGTACTTTCATTAATTATTTGGAAGAAGGGAGGGTGTATAGTCATATATTTAAGCATTCTCATTAAGGCTCAAACAATACAGTTCCACAATATTATTAATATTATTTAAAATTATTCCTGGAATTTCTAGTCAGTGTGATAAGCCTAGCAAAAAGAGTAAGAAGTATCAGTGTTGGAAATCAATAGTTTTGATATGTTTCACTTGCATATGATATAATTTTTTACCTAGAAGAGTCAGGATGATCAATTGTACTAATTATTAAGAGTTTAACGAGGCAGTCATATATAAGGTAAAAAAAATTTTAATCAGCCTTTTCTATAATTCATAAATAATTAGAAATGATATTGAAAACAAAACTCCATATCCAAAAGCAATGGAAGTCACTATAACACATAGAAAAGACTAAGAAAAAAGGATAAAAAGCATCATGAAAAAAAACTATAAAAATTACTGATACACGTTAAGGAGAAAATTTAGATATATATAACATAAAGGTAAAGATATGTTTGTGGATGATTATTGCATCAACGTTCATGTAACAAAAAAAACTGGAAGCAAGTGTTCATATATAGGAAATACAATTTGCTTTGCAATACACCAGCAGGATGAATCCTCTCCAAAAGAAAAGAAAACAAACAAAAATCTGTTAAAAAGAATGAGATAGAAATTCATAGAAACAGAAAGTAAAGTGGTAGTTATCAAAGCCTAGGGAGTGAGAAGTGGAGTAAAATGGGAGATGTTGGTCAGAAGGTACAAACTTCCAATTAAGTTTTAGGGNTAAGGTAAAAAAAATTTTAATCAGCCTTTTCTATAATTCATAAATAATTAGAAATGATATTGAAAACAAAACTCCATATCCAAAAGCAATGGAAGTCACTATAACACATAGAAAAGACTAAGAAAAAAGGATAAAAAGCATCATGAAAAAAAAACTATAAAAATTACTGATACACGTTAAGGAGAAAATTTAGATATATAACATAAAGGTAAAGATATGTTTGTGGATGATTATTGCATCAACGTTCATGTAACAAAAAAAACTGGAAGCAAGTGTTCATATATAGGAAATACAATTTGCTTTGCAATACACCAGCAGGATGAATCCTCTCCAAAAGAAAAGAAAACAAACAAAAATCTGTTAAAAAGAATGAGATAGAAATTCATAGAAACAGAAAGTAAAGTGGTAGTTATCAAAGCCTAGGGAGTGAGAAGTGGAGTAAAATGGGAGATGTTGGTCAGAAGGTACAAACTTCCAATTAAGTTTTAGGGATCTATCGTACAACACAGTGATCATAACTAATAACAAGGTAATGTACCCTTGAAAACTGCAAAGTGAGTGTATCTTTTAAAAGTTCTTACCACAAAAAAGAAATGGCAATTATATGACATGAGGGAGATGTTAGCTAATACTACAGTGGCAATCATTCTGCAATATGTAAGTGCATCAAATCAACTCANCAGTGATCATAACTAATAACAAGGTAATGTACCCTTGAAAACTGCAAAGTGAGTGTATCTTTTAAAAGTTCTTACCACAAAAAAGAAATGGCAATTATATGACATGAGGGAGATGTTAGCTAATACTACAGTGGCAATCATTCTGCAATACGTAAGTGCATCAAATCAACTCAGTGTACACCTTCCACTTACATAATGGTATATGTCAATTATACCTAAAGGGGGAAAAAGAATAAGGTAGTCCTATAAATACCAACATGAAATATTGCCAGCCAAATTTTTGTTATAACAAAATGCGATCTGTTTTATTGTTTAAAAGAAATGTCTGACCATACATACTAATATATAGAATACAGACATAATCACCAAAGACATTGTATCAGAAACCTCTTATGCATATCTTAAATCACCCCAGCACTTCCAGCCTTTTCCCACGGCCACTGCTGCTTCTACATGGTCTTAGACCAGCCTTGCATAGACACAAGGTGACCAGACCTCATTTCAGTTCACATGAGGTACACTTAAGCTTCCTGTCCCAAGGTAAAGCTCTGAGCAGCATTTTCTAGGGCTCCTCAGACTCTGAGGGAACAAAGGGACAAAACAGAAACTCTCACTTTTTGCTTTACACATTGTATATGATTTAAACTTATTATCTTTTAAAAAAGCATTCACTTTTACAATTTATAAAAGTGTAGAGTATCAATAGGACAATCACAATTTCAATAAAAGGGTGTGAAAGGGGGAAGAATCTAGCCAGATGGGTGGCCAGAATGAATAGATATTTTGTGGCACTATTTGTAAAGACTGAAAACACAAGAGTAACAGGATTATCAGGGATGATGAAGTTCAATTTTAAACACAGTTCATGTGAGGCAACAACATCCAGGAAATAATGCTATAGTATGAAAATTATTTTTCCATGATCTAGCCATATAAAAGAAAGGCTCAGGGTATTTAATCATATATAAAGAATCTCAATATTAATTGCAATTAAATAAGAGACAGGCAAGATATGAGTTTTCAAGCAACCTGTTAAAACACAGCTTAGTAAAATCCTAGTTTTTAAGCAACAAGCAAAATTAATTATAAGATTTGAAAGATATAACTTATAAAACTAAAAAATACAAATTGTTCTACTTTCGCAATTCTGATCTAACGGGAAAACTTTTATCATTTAATTCTTAGCCTTGACTGCCACTTGATATCATATCTGAAGCTATTGCACTATATTGTGTGGTTTAAATACAGCAATGTTATTCTACTCAGTTGTTGAAGCAAGGTTTCCAAAGCTGTACTTCATGGATTTTAGAAGCTGAATATTTATCCACTCAGTTTGACCTCAAACACCTATTCCCTTTACTCTAATTACCCAGATGTTATCATTTTCTATGTATGCCATGAAGTGAAAAGTTTAAACTCACTGGATTGAAATACTCTCAATGAATAAAATTATATACTGTTTTATGAACCCACTAAAGATATTTTCCATTCATTTGTCTGAATAGCATATCAAAAATTCTATTTAGGTACCAAATAAAATATGAGACATATATCCTACTGCACACCTACTACATTTTTACCTATTTTTTATAGAAGTAAATATAAACATATATTTTTTCCAACATAGTACTCCACGGAATCATGAGATGGGGACAATGATATTCAAAAGATCCTTCTTGCTGGTTTTTCCTTTGTCACCCTTTATTGCATGCTAAACTAAAATTAACTTTCCCTTTCACATCTACATAACACTACCACCTTGCTTTGGTATGTCAAAGAAACAGAATTAAAACTCATACTGACTTGACTAAATGCTTGGCATGTATTGAAGTCATTTGGGACAAGACAGTTTTTTTTTTTTTGTACATGGTGAAAAGAGTCAAGAATAGTTTTAGTCCTTCCTGTCCTACAAACTAAGCCATCACCATAATCCCCTTTCTAGATAACTAATGAACCTCATAGTTCAGTAAGTAAAGAATCCACATGCAATGCAGGAGACCCCAGTTCGATTCCTAGGTTGGGAAGATCCAGTGGAGAAGGAATAAGCTACCCACTCCAGTATTCTTAGGCTTCTCTTGTGGCTCAGCTGGTAAAGAATCCACCTGCAATGCAAGGGGTTCAAACCCTGGGTTGGGAAGATCCCCTGGAGAAGGGAAAGGCTACCCACTCCAGTATTCTGGCCTGGGGAATTCCATGGACTTTATAGTCCTTGGGGTCACAAAGAGTCAGACACAACTGATCGACTTTCACTTTCAGTGAACCTCAAACTCTTTCTACTTTATCCATCAAAATAAATTCTTAGGACATTATGTAATAAACACATTTAAGACAAGATATAAATTTGTGATAAAGCCAATAACTATCTCCCCCAAGTATATCTTTATTTTTATAAGAGAAAAAGTTTAACAGTTCTTTCAGATATTAGTATCAGGTTGATCAAGTATTCTACACAAAAGAAATCTTTTCAAATCCCCAAGTCTGGACTAGTTAGGTAGCTAAATGACCAATCCATTATTCCTACAAGACTTAGAGTAAAAACACTAGATGGAGGAAGGGGCTATTATTTTCTTCAAAGGGAAAATGAATTTGTGCCCAACTAGCTGTTCATCTTGAATTAGCTAGCTTCCTGTCATTCGTGGTCTGACTACTTTTCCCATATCCCAAACCTGAAGTTATCAATATCACCCAGAATCCCTCATTGGGTGCTTTTTGTTGTTAACTTAGGAGTAATACAGTAACTAGGACCACTAGTCACTGTGTCTGCAAGAGAATTGAAAACCTAATACATGCATGCTTACTCCACAGCTTGACCACCACTGCTTCCCAAAAGGATTATAAATATTCTATTTTTCAATTTCACAACCATGAACATTAAGAAACCATACATATTTTGTGCTATTTCTCTTTGAAATACACCACTCTACATAGGTTCTGTACATAAAGCAGTGAGACATAAAAAGTTTCTGTCCCTTGCACACAGGTTAGCAGAAAACATAAATGTGGTTTTGACTCATAGACATTGAAGGGCAATTGTTAATGGTGACTGAGAAGTAAGAAAAAAGAAGTGAACCACTAAACTTATTAACAAATACTAACTTAAGTCTTATTCAACCTTCATAAAATATTTTTCAAGAGAAAAGGTAACATACAAAGTGTTCAAATACCAACTTTAGGATTGTGAGTTCTGTTTCCGCTACAGCTGTGAATTGCCTTCAGGTGTCTTTTCACTGAGGGAGACAGGGAGATATTTGACTTTCTACAACCTGGGCTTCTACTGGGTGGGTGAGTCTTCAACTCTTCCTGCTCTACCCAGAAGAAACATTCAGAGTTAACAGTTTTGACTCTAGCCCCTTATTGGCTCCTCCTACATAAGGAGCTTTCCATACAAGAAGGTCACGAGGTCGGAAATGAGGGGAAAAGAAGCAGCGACATCTGCCTTCGGATCCCAGTTGCATGTCCCATTCCAGCTTGAATACTAACAAAGCGCTGTTCTTTCACTCTCACTGGGACAAGAGATGAATAGCAATATTCTCCAACACACTTCTAAACTGGAGCAAATAAAAGGTAATTCAAGCTTTTAGTTTTACACTTCAGAGTTGAAACAGGAGGGAAGGGGGCAGGGCACAACCATTAAAAGAATGACTTGGCCACAGGACATCATGAAAACTGGTTAGAACCAACTAGGTCTAAGATGGTGGATGATTCCTTGAGCCTCATTATCTGCCCATTGTAATACATTAGCATATGCTGAATGGGACACCCATCAGCTCCATGACCGTTCTGAGGCCAACTGTAAAAGGCCAAAAAGTGGGTGGTGGCCCAATTCCTGGAAGTCTCCACCCCTAAAATAACTCTGCTCATTAGCCTATGAAATTACCCAGCCCATAAGAACTCACTGTGCCATATTTGGAATCTCTCACCTTCTGAGATGGCCCGCACCATCTGTGGAGTGTTTTCTCTCAAAATAAAGCCACTTCTTACCTATCACTTCATCTCCAAATTCTTCCACAACAAAGCAAGAACCTTAAATTCACCAGCAGCATGACTGCAAAGCCCGACAGGAGAATCTGCTAAACCCCAGCCTCTCCTCTTGCCTCTCTTGTACTTGAGAGTCACTCCCTTACTTTCCACAATTACTCTCCCACTCTCTTCCTACCTCACTCTTAATTTCCATCCTTTTCTTGTGCCTTACTCTGCTGGAAATAGAGAAAAAGAAATCTGTCAGGCATTTTCTCCCATCCAAGTACTAACCACGCCTGACCCTGCTTAGCTGCCGAGATGGGAGGAGATCAGGCACATTCATGGTGGTATGGCCATAGACTGCCAGGCATTTTCTACCCTTGCCCACTAGATGTTCCACTTTTATTAAATATGTGCGGGGCATGTCAAGGAACATTTCCAGGCATCTTTACAGGCAGCTAGGAACCTGAACCACAGGGTCTTTGCCCCCTGGGTTTGCCTTGTGCTCAGTCACTTTAGCAAGTGGGATTTTCCCAAGCAAGAATACTGGAGTGGGTTGCCATGCTCTCCTCCAGGGGATTTTCCAGATCCAGGGATTAAACCCACATCTCCTGTATCGTAGGTGGATTCTTTACCACTGAGCTACTCCCACCAGTGGAGCCTCGGGTTTGCCTTATCCACCATTTAACTGTTAAAAAATTCAATACAGGAGCCCCTAGTGGTTCAAACGGTAAAGAGCCTGCCTGCAGTGTGGGAGACCTGGGTTCAATCCCTGTGTCAGGAAGATCCCCTGGAGAAAGAAATGATAACTCATTCCAGCATTCTTGCCTGGAGAAACCTGTGGACAGAGGAGCCTGGCAGGCTATAGTCCACAGGGTCGCAAAGAGTCTGACCTGACTGAGTGACTTCACTTTAACAGATTCAATGATGTAAAAATACGAAATACAGCCTAACTCAGAGTTTGTGCCACAGTTATGGCAGCTGCAATCCCTTCAGGAACTCCCTCACGAGGTAGGTATTAGAAGTGATGGATGGTCTCGTGATGTGTGGTTGGGACTCACTGTGGGCCAAGGTTAACTGCTCAACTTTGGTGTTTGATCAGACCCCTCCAGGGTCCACTCTGACTTCTCTGCCACCCTCCCTGGTTAGGGCGGGACAGGCAATTCATGTTGGATGGGTCAGGCTCACGGCCCCATCCCCAGGGTACACACCTGAGCAATGACCCACATTTATTGTGTTCGACTGGGGATGTTGCAGGGCCCTCCATCTCTCTAACTAGAGGCACAGGTCCCTCAACATCAGCTGCCACATCTGCACCTGCACCCAGCCCTACTGTCTGCTGGGCAGAGCACCTGTGGGAAGGTATGGGGAGAAGATGGCCCCAAGGCCCCAGGGGTACTACCCACAAAAGTGCGTGTGTCACTTGCTCCGTCATGTCCAACTTCTAGCAACCCCCTGGACTGTAGCCCACCAGGCTCCTCTGTCCATGGGATTCTCCAGGCAAGAATACTGATGTGAGTTGCCATTGCCCTCCTCCAGGGCATCTTCTGACCCAGGGATACAACATGAGTCTCTTACATCTCCTGCATTGGCAGGTGAGTTCTTTAGCATAAGCGCCACCTGAGAAGCAGGAAAGGGAAGGGAAAAGAGAAGATTTTTTTCTTTTTTTCTCTTTCACAAACCATCTCTGTTAATGGCCGGTGCTTATTTCCTAAAACTTACCAGGTTTTTAGAGGAAAAGGCTGGGACTTAAAGCCCCTTTAAGTGGCTTCCCTTATGGTTTAAATAGGTCTTTGGGGGCTTCCTTTGAGGCTCGGATGGTAAAGAATATGCCTGCAATGCAGGAGACCCAGGTTCAATCCCTGGGTTGGGAAGATCCTCTGGAGAAGGGAATAGCAACCCACTCTAGTATTCTTGCCTGGAGAATTCCATGGACAGAGGGGCCTGGTGTGCTACATTCCATAGGGTTGCACAAGAGTCAGACATGACTGAGTGACTAACACACTTTTCATATTTTCAGAAACTGATTTCATAATCCCAATCTTTACATCTCCTCATATCCAAAAAAGGACTAAATCCCTTCCTTCATGATGACCTCAACTCCTCGTGACTAGCAGAAAACCTTCTGTACAATAAGTGCTTGATTGCACTGAACTCCCCCTTCACCAAAATCATATATATTGACCTTCCCCTACTACCTCTTTGGAACAGTTTCTCAGAGCTATGTGAGGTACTCTGTCCTGGGCTGCAGTCCTTGTTTTTCCCCCAAATAAAACTTAACTTGCAACTCTCATATTGTGCATCTTTCTTTAGTAAACAACAATATTACCAATATTAATTTGTAAAAGACTTCCATTTAATTGGCTTAAAGAAAAGTAAGTACTTATACTTTATATAAATATTCATAAATATAAAACTAGTCAAAATGAATTTCAGGTTTATGTCATCTGGGAAATATTCAATACTAAACTATAATATTTGGTATTGAAGGTGGCTTAAGCTTGTTGGTCTGATTAATATAGACATATTTTTAGAGTCATCAGTGTTAAGTGCAAGTATGTCAGTTGTACCTAAGTTTACTAGAGATCAAATAAAACCTTATTCTCTCTTTTACATATTTGTCAATAATAAAAGTAACTGTAAAAAACTTATAAGGAAAGCAGGATTTGTGTTTCCCTAAAGAAAGTATAAGGAGTGAAATTGCATGTTATTAAGAGAAAAGAACGGAGAAGGCAATGGCACCCCACCCCAGTATTCTTGCTTGGAAAATCCCATGGACAGAAGAGCCTGGTAGGCTGCAATCCATGGGGTCGCTATGAGTGGGACATGACTCAGTGACTTCACTTTCACTTTTCACTTTCATGCGTTGGAGGAGGAAATGGCAATCCACTCCAGTATTCTTGCCTGGAGAATCCCAGGGATGGGGGAGCCTGGTGGACTGCTGTCTATGGAGTCGCACAGAGTCGGAAACGACTGAAGCAACTTAGCAGCAGTAGCAGCAAGAGAAAAGAAAGTCTGTTTTCTGATGTTTCTGGATGGAAAAAGCAAAGTGATAAGTAGAGAAAGTGATGGAAGGTTTGTGGAAATTGGATCCTGGGAAAAGGGTTTTGTGCATGGTCAGGATTAAGTTTAGAATAAATTTAACTGAGTAAATGGATTTTAAAAGTAAGCTGATACAAAACCTGAATTTGGGTTTTCTCCTTGCTAAAAGTAGTTTTCTTAAAATGCTGAACCACCTTTATAACAAATTTTAAGTTTCTTTATCTTTTAAGTGATATCGTCTGTATTTTCCTTTGAAACATTTTATTGTCACATTGGTTAAGAAATTAGTATTGTCCCACAGTGACCTGTGGTCTTATTTGACCATGTATTTTAAAACTTTTTGACAAGCTCCCAAATATCAAATTTTAGTGAAAGTTGTTTTGATTTCCAGCTAACTCTAGGGTGCATTAGGGGGTCCCTGAGGTATTTCAAAGAAAATTATTTAACTAGGATTATTTTGAATGTTAAATTAAATGCAACCATTCATAATTCTAGTTATTGTAACCAAGTTTCTTTATTGATTACAGTGTAATCAGTGTTTAACCATGCCTTTTAATTCTTTTGTCATTTATGGATATTTTTGTACTCTGGTGCAGTTGCAAAAAGTGCTTCATCATCAAAGAGATTTGTAGAAAGACTATGGAAGCTGTTGTAACAGTTCCACATCAAATGATGGCAATGAGAGGATTTCAGCACATACCCACTTAAAACAAGGAGTTCTCCTGCCTCTGGGACCCCTAGATCAGGCATCTAGAGATTTCTATTCCCAGTCAGGCAGGGTCAATGTCCATACTTAANAAGACTATGGAAGCTGTTGTAACAGTTCCACATCAAATGATGGCAATGAGAGGATTTCAGCACATACCCACTTAAAACAAGGAGTTCTCCTGCCTCTGGGACCCCTAGATCAGGCATCTAGAGATTTCTATTCCCAGTCAGGCAGGGTCAATGTCCATACTTAACCTTGAAGCAGTTACAGAAGAAAGACAGTCATCCCTCTGCTTCATAAGAGTATAGGGGTAAAGTCTCTGAGTGAGCAATGAAACAAGAGGGAAAAGGGCAGGGCACAATCTTTAAAAGAATGACATAGCCATAGGACAAGACAAAAACTGGTTAAAACCAACTAGGTCCAAGATGGCACAAGATTTGACTGCCATTAGACCTTGAGACTCATTACCCACTTATTTATTACCATATGCTAAATGCTGCACCCACCAGGCCAACCATAGGAGGCCAAAAAGTGGGTGGTGGCCCAATTCCTGGAAATCCCCACTCCTTCACAAAAATAATTGGAATAATTCTCCCATTTATTAGCCTATGAAATTACCCAATCCATAAAAACTAACCACTCCATATTTTCAGACTCTCACCTTCTGAGATGGCCCCCACTCTGTGGAATGTTTCCTCTCTAAATAAACCCATTTCTTAACTGTCACTTCATCTCCGAATTCTTTCACGACAAAGCAAAAACCTTAAACTCACCAATCATTACAATTTTTTTGAAAAGGTACTCTTCTAAAGATTATCAAATATTTTAAGCTATAAAAATAAGCCCCAGGTTGACAATTCTCTGACCAAACTTTTTCAAGATGCAAGAAAATCTGCTCAGTTAGGAAGCTGCCCTCTTNTTGTCCCACAGTGACCTGTGGTCTTATTTGACCATGTATTTTAAAATTTTTTGACAAGCTTCCCGAATATCAAATTTTAGTGAAAGTTGTTTTGATTTCCAGCTAACTCTAGGGTGCATTAGGGGGTCCCTGAGGTATTTCAAAGAAAATTATTTAACTAGGATTATTTGGAATGTTAAATTAAATGCAACCATTCATAATTCTAGTTATTGTAACCAAGTTTCCTTGATTACAGTGTAATCAGATGTTTAACCATGCCTTTTAAGGCTTTTGTCATTTATGGATATTTTTGTACTCTGGTGCAGTTGCAAAAAGTGCTTCATCATCAGAGAGATTTGTAGCAAGACTATGGAAGCTGTTGTAACAGTTCCACATCAAATGATGGCAATGAGAGGATTTCAGCCCATACCCACTTAAAACAAGGAGTTCTCCTGCCTCCGGGACCCCTAGATCAGGCATCTAGAGATTTCTAACCCCAGTCAGGCAGGGTCAATGTCCATACTTAGNAGTTCCACATCAAATGATGGCAATGAGAGGATTTCAGCCCATACCCACTTAAAACAAGGAGTTCTCCTGCCTCCGGGACCCCTAGATCAGGCATCTAGAGATTTCTAACCCCAGTCAGGCAGGGTCAATGTCCATACTTAGCCTTGAAGCAGTTACAGAAGAAAGACAGTCATCCCTCTGCTTCATAAGAGTATAGGGGTAAAGTCTCTGAGTGAGCAATGAAACAAGAGGGAAAAGGGCAGGGCACAATCTTTAAAAGAATGACATAGCCATAGGATAAGACAATAACTGGTTAAAACCAACTAGGTCCAAGATGGCACAAGATTTGACTGCCATTAGACCTTGAGACTCATT
Organism: Neotragus moschatus; assembly: GCA_006410615.1. NCBI lineage: Eukaryota > Metazoa > Chordata > Mammalia > Artiodactyla > Bovidae > Neotragus > Neotragus moschatus. The sequence continues at coordinate 347,998 of SJYA01001133.1, read as the reverse complement.
ACCCACTTATTTATTAGCATATGCTAAATGCTGCACCCACCAGGCCAACCATAGGAGGCCAAAAAGTGGGTGGTGGCCCAATTCCTGGAAATCCCCACTCCTTCACAAAAATAATTGGAATAATTCTCCCATTTATTAACCTATGAAATTACCCAATCCATAAAAACTAACCACTCCATATTTTCAGGCTCTCACCTTCTGAGATGGCCCCCACTCTGTGGAATGTTTCCTCTCTAAATAAATCCATTTCTTAACTGCCACTTCATCTCCGAATTCTTTCACGACAAAGCAAGAACCTTAAACTCACCAATCATTACAATTTTTTTGAAAAGGCACTCTTCTAAAGATTATCAAATATTTTAAGCTATAAAAATAAGTCCCAAGTTGACAATTCTCTGACCAAACTTTTTCAAGATGCAAGAAAATCTGCTCAGTTAGGCAGCTGCCCTCTTCTAAGCTCAGCAGTGACGCAAAACATATCTGCAGTCACTAAAACCATTTTCAAATTAAACTGCCTGATGTCTGTAAAAAGCAATGCCTTTAAAATGTCCAAAAAACGTTATATATATTTAAAAAACTGAAGTGTTTATTCCAAACAAATGTTTTCATTTTGTCTACAGCTAAGGTTTCTGTGAGATAAGACCCTGAATTAAAACAGCACACAGGCCAAGGTTACTGCCCATGTAATTAAATGTCANAGATTATCAAATATTTTAAGCTATAAAAATAAGCCCCAGGTTGACAATTCTCTGACCAAACTTTTTCAAGATGCAAGAAAATCTGCTCAGTTAGGAAGCTGCCCTCTTCTAAGCTCAGCAGTGACGCAAAACATATCTGCAGTCACTAAAACCATTTTCAAATTAAACTGCCTGATGTCTGTAAAAAGCAATGCCTTTAAAATGTCCAAAAAACGTTATATATATTTAAAAAACTGAAGTGTTTATTCCAAACAAATGTTTTCATTTTGTCTACAGCTAAGGTTTCTGTGAGATAAGACCCTGAATTAAAACAGCACACAGGCCAAGGTTACTGCCCATGTAATTAAATGTCAAACTAAAAAAAAAAAAGAGGGTAGTCAGAGAGCTTCATGTAAACTTTGATTCTATAAACCAGTCACTGAATTCAACAATCTCACTGCATCTTAGTGGAACTAAAGGTAGATAATCTCCTAAAACCAAAAATAAGAAATAAGAGGAAAAGTATGTCATCTCAAGGCCCCCAACATCCTCCCATACTGAGACCCTCTCTTCCTCACCTTTAGCCTCACATTCCAATCAGGTACTCAAAGGGAATTCTTTCCAGGATTTACTCTTCTGCTTTCTCTTTCTTTCAGATCATTTAGTTGACCTAAAATTCACAGTTGATGGTAATAGCTGAAAAACTCCTTGATGGGTAAAATAATACCAACCTACTTCTGGTTAACAAACATTTTTCATATCACACTGATTTAACACAGTAAATGGTCTGCATATTGAAAAAATTAATGAGCAATTCTCTCTGAATTAAAATAGGCAAGGGTTTCTCCCCAAGGTTCTTATGATGAAAGCAGTGTTAACTGATATGAAAGGTTGTCTGCAGTTGTCTCACTTCTTCTCAAGGGTTTTCTTCACCTCTATGGAACTGTACATTTTGGTTCTAAACCAATGTTCCTTAGAGGTGAAGAAAACCCTTGAGATAAAAATTTAATGTAAACCCAGCTTTAGCCCTGAGACCTTTACAAACAGGGAAAATAAGTGGTGAGAAAATGGTGATAATTAGCATTCATTCCAGATATTCAGCAGAAGTAAAGATGATAACAGCTGTAGGGAGAGTGACAGGTTGTAAAAAGCTGCCTTTGGACTTTCCTTATAGTTCAATTGGTAAAGAATCTGCCTGCAATGCAGGAGACTCCGATTTGATTCCTGGGTCGGGATTTCTGCTGGAGAGGGGATAAGCTACCCACTCCAGTATTCTTGGACTTCCCTGATGGCTCATCTGGTAAAGAATCTACCTGCAATATAGGAAACCTGGGTTTGATTCCTGGGTTGAGAAGATCCACTGGAGAAGGGAAAGGCTACCCACTCCAGTGTTCTGGCCTAGAGAATTCCATGGAGAGTTGGATGTGGCTTTCACTTTCTTTTACTTTTCAAGGAATGAAGTAGAATTTAATCAGTAAAAACTGATAATAGTAATTCAGCAGGAGGTATATAAGACAACTTCCGTGGGTATTAGAGTCAAAGATGCAGGCAGAGGGTTAACACTGAGAAGTGACAGCTCTTCACTGGAAAGGTTCTCACAGATGTTAAGACCGCATATGAGGAAAACACAGAAGCTTCTGTGAGAGGGGTTCAGTCAGCACACTCCTCTGTGGAGGAGGGAACGCGGGAAGAGCTGTGGGGAGCTCCTTAGGCCCTATGGAAGAGAGACGACATCTGTGTGGCAGACCATGGCGGGAGGACCTGGGCTGTCCTCAAGATATTTATGAATAAATGAATAAAACTAAAATAAAACATAACGCACCTCTGAGAGGGAGTGAATCAGGTCCATGAAGTTGGCTAGCAGGGTACAGTCCCAAAATTAACTTGAACAACTAAAACTGAGGCCTCGCATTATTTAGAAAGCAAAAAAGACTAACAGAACAAAGTTAGCTGGAGCTCCTCCCACCCAAATAATCAACCTAACACACAAACAAAATAAAACAAAAAAAAAAAAGGAAAAAAATTATAAAAGGCAATTATATAACACATCAAAAATATTTCTTTTTGTATGTAAATCAACTATAATGTAGCTTTTAAAAATTAAAGTATATCACATCTTTACCCTTTTTGTTTTTAAAAATTCTAACTCTGGCTAATTTTTCCTACAAACTAAGTCATTTCTGAGCCATTGGCTGTGAATGTCAGGTCTTTCCCCATAGACAAAAGAATCTTGTCAATGATTGATATCCAGACAATATTACTTTGTGCCAGGGCATGTATGTTTATGTTTTTTGTTTTGTATTGGTTTGAAATACAAAACCGTTTTCTCAAGAAGCAATCACTGGAGATCAAACCAATGCTTCCTAAAAATGACAGGAAAAACCTGGCCTGCTCTCGATGGACAGTGACTTATTTTGTCCACCTTTTACCAGCTTGCAGATGAATATTTTATATGCACATTCACAGGTGAAAAATCAGCAACACTTATTCCATTGAGACTAAGAGATAAAAAGCAATTTGATAAGTTTACCACATACTCAATCACCAGCTTTCAGCTTTGGTATTATTTTGGAAAAGTCTGATATGCTTGTTAGCAAAGCACAACACAGATTCAACAATGCCCCAGACTGTCCTGATGATTTTTTTCTCTATTTATTTCTTTACTTAATGGATTTTTATAACTGTGCTCATTCCTGAAGCTTTGAGGCAAACACAGACATGCACTCACACACAGCAAATTTCCAGCAAATAACTTCAGTGGCATCAAAGAGAAAAATTAACAAGATTTTTTTAAGTATTCCTGTATTATCTTTCCATCTACACAGGCTCTATAGACAAACTAGTATTTGATTCCACTGGAATCCCATGGTATAGCCTTAGGATACTATTAATGTTTTTTCATAAAAAGAGAGGTCATCTCTAAAAAAACGTAAACATAGACTCAAGGATTCCCTCTTCTGTGAAAACTTCCCTAACCACATTGCAACAACTAACCATTAGAACTTTCAGAATTACCAAGGATATCCTTTGGGGGGCATTTGTTGTAGTTTAACAATCCTTCTTGACATTTCATTTAAATTTCTGTAAGTCATTAAGATACTAATTCTTTTCTTGGTTTTACTGTTATTACTGGTAGAGAAATTGTAGGAAATAGTAAACGGTCACTTTTCCTATGTAGAGGATCCCCAAGACCACATCCTACTTCAATGATTTACTGGGAAGTCTTACAGCACTCACCATAAATAGTTGTCTTCATGACTAACTCTTATTGAAACAAATGGACACAAAACAAAATCAGCAAAAGGTAAATGCACGTGTGACAAAGTCAAAAGGAACCCAGATACAAGCTTCCAAGAGTCCCTTCCCAGTGGAGTCGTACAGGTCTTAATTCCCTCAGCATAAAACTGTGACAATACATGTGCAGAATCAGCTACCAGGCAAACTCTTGAGAGACTGTGCCCGAGGTTTCATCAAAGACTGGTCACATGGACAACCTCTGCCAAAATTCCAGACTCCCAGAAGTAAAACAGGTGCTCTGCATAAACCATACTGTTTGCACTAAAAAAAACGGGCACAGAGAGCCACTCTTTTGTTAGGCCAGGGATGGTGGAACAGAAATCCAAGCTTCCAAATACCAGCCAAGGGACAACTCTGCAAACGGTCTTCTCTAAGTAGCCTCAGGCCTGCTGTGCTAACTCTTCTGCACATACCCTTAGAAATGGAATGGCCAAACCTTTGTGTCTAAAGTTGGAATCCTAAAGAAAACCTCAAGCTTTGAGGTGGGGGAAGAATATAGATTCATGGAAGAGTATTGAGCTAGATTTTCTTTAAGGAAGAAGGAATGACAGTATTGAATAACAAAGGAACAATAGCCTCATTTCCATGTGTCTTCTCTGAGTTGGAAAAAAACATGAGAACAGCCTTTTAGCAAGTGGAAGTGTCCAATGTTCATCTCTGACACAGAAGGATTGAGTAGGGAGTGTTATTTTTGTACTACCATAGTAATAGTGGGGATACTTTGCAATTTAAATATTGAGTTGTAACTTTGAAAACCAAATCGAAAGCAACTTGGGCATGTTCTTGGCAAAAGAAGAGCAGAAATACCTCATGCCCTAGTAGACTTGAAAGGCAAAGACCCAAGTGATAGACTTGATGTCCAGGTCTACTTAAGACTCATGTCCAGGTTTTCTGAGTTGTACTATTTTTCTAGGATTTTTATATGACTTCAAAGAAATGTAATCCTTCCATTTATACCATCCACCCCACCGAAACATTTTTTAAAAGAAAATTGATATCGGCCACCTAGCTAGAGTTAACTTTTTATATGTATTTAAGAAATACAATCATGTGATTCTCTGTGAATCTCTTTTGGTAGAACAAAATCATTCCAGTTAAACACACAGTATAACATCTCATAAAATGCACAAACAAACAAAGCAGTAAGTAGAAGATATAGAACATCTGTTTAAGGAAACAGATGCAAGCTGTCCTCAGCCCCAACAAAGGAAAACTGTCAGTTAACAAAGAATATTACATGCTTACTCCCTGATTTTCAGACAAACCACCATGGTCATGAGAGAGGCCTAGGTGATTAGGTAAATGACACCCCACACACAAACACCCAGAACCTCTGGCGACATTTTATTCATGTTCAAAAAGTAGCTTATTTAAAGAATAGCTGCCTAACCTGGTTTAAACACCGAGGAACCTTGTGTTTCTCAGATAACAAATCCAGGATCCCTATGTGCGTATTTCCTGCAACCACTTGGCTATAACAAGGAAAACGTTTTAAGTTAGAAATGCTCCCATCATATTCATCTGGAAGGAAAATGGATTTACCCTTAGATGTGCACCAAGCATTCTCAATTTTGTATTATTCTATTCTTTTCAAGAATGGATTTCTTAAACATACAACTAAACGCTATCTGATGTTGATGACTTTGAAGGATTTTTTAAGAAATAAATTCATAAAAAATTAATTGAATCAATGATAGTCATGTATTGAGGTAAATATGACTGACATATTTATCTCATTTTGAACTGAATTCTGAATATATATTATTTTAGACATTTGGGAAATGAATAGCTAAAAATATTCTGGCATAGCTCTAAATTGGCTGGCATTTTGTTGCTGCTATTCTTTTATATTTTCCAGTTTAAAGCAGGTGAATTCTGCAATAAACTGAATGCTTATGACTCCCCAAAATTCATATGTTGAAACTTAACCCCTCTGTGTTATTATACCAAAGAATATGGTATCTTCTATGCCTCTCAATTCACAAAATAAGAAATAGAAAAAAAAAATTGGAAAACAAAGCATAAGGAATGGAAACTACAGAAGGGTGTCATTACATGTCAAATCTTTCTAAACTTTCAGTAGAATGTGTACTAAACACATCACAGATAGCACAGATGGGACTGTGGAAGAACGGCTGAATCATCTTCGCTTCCGTGTCATGGTGAAAGAAGACCAAGCCCAGGGGTGAGTGAACAAAGCCCTGGAATGACCACACTCCTACAATGCTCCTACAGGGAGAGGCGAAGCCGCTGAGATTAAAAACACAAATAGAGTCTGTCAGAAGCCATGGCAGACTTTCCTGGCCTCATGGCTAAACTGAGAGGCACCTGAGCCACACAACCTTCTGGCATGTGGATGCCGGTTGTTGTGTAGTCGCTAAGTCATGTTCCCCATGGACTGTAGCCAGCCAGGCTCCTTTGTCCATAGGATTTCCCAGACAAGGATACTGCAGTGGGTTGCCATTTCCTTCTCCAGGGGATCTTCCAGACCCAGGAATTGAACTTGCCTCTCTTGCATTGCAGGCAGATTCTTTACCACTGAGCCACTGGGGAAGCTCCAACATGTTCCTAACTGCTGGGTAACAAAAGAAACATGAAGAGAAACTCATCTAGACAGAAAAAGGCTTTCACTGCAACTCTATCTGAGTACTTTGATCAATGTCTTATCTCTATGCATCCCACAACCACACATGAAACTTGGTTTCTGGATTTCTGATCTATAAAATTAATTGATAATGTGAAATTTCATCTTCATTTTCACTGAGACATACAGTACACAGAAATGGACATGGACTTCTTACCAAGTTCTCTTCATCTTCCAGTAGGAACAAATGTAGACTTCCTTCTGTGAGGATAAATTTTTAAAAAAATCTTAAGTATATAAAGCAGTTCAACTCAGAGATGACTCTGCAGAATCAGAATTAATAATACCTTGATTAATAAATTTAAGAAACTGTTAATACTAATTTAGTACAATAACTTCTTTTTTAAACAATTTGAGTTTTCAACAAGTTTCAAAAGAGCATTTCATCCATGAAACTAGGTCAGATAGTCACCACAAAGATATATACATATATCTGAAATCATATAAAACTGTACATGAATGGAAACATTTCGTGGAAAGTTTAAAACCATAGGAAAGCAAAACACGTACAGTTAGCTACCATAAGAACAGCAAATTAGTGAAGTAGGAAACAAGTTCAAAGTTTTCTTAAAAGTTTAAAAAAGATGAGAACAAAATAATGAAATAAAGGTAAGAGTCACTGAGAATAATCTCAAAGAAAAATCTCAAAAGTTCTCACCACACACACAAAAAGCTGCAACTAAGTGTGGTGATGGATGTGAACTAACTTATCACACACACACGTAGATATATACACATATATACATATTTATAAATATGAGAATGTTCAGTTGGGTGGGCCTGCCAGCTGTACTCATTGTTTAAGTGGAGCCGCTAGGTGGGTTCCTTGGTCAGGCAGGTCTCCTGGCTATGTTCTGCAATTAGGTGGGGGCCACTGGCTTATCTCTGCAATCACCCCTGAGTGGATGGGGTTGCCTACTCTAACATGTTCATTGGCTGGTGCACCACCAGCTGGACTCTGTGATCGGGCAGGACTATGAACTGGGCTCCACAATCCCTCCTGATCTGGTAGGTTCCCGGGCTGTGTTTCCTGACCAAACAGTGCGGCAGATGTGGGTGGGCTCACAGTCAGGGGACTGTGGTTGGACAGGGCCTTAGGTTACACTATGCAATCAAGTGAGGCTGCAAGCTATGCCCTGAAGTTGGACAGGGCCACAGGCTGGGCTGAGAGATCCTATAAACCACTGGCTGTGATGCACTACTGGGCATGTTGACTGGCCTGACTCGCTGGTCAGCAGGGCCTCCAGCTGGATCTCACTGTTGAGTATATACCACAGCCAGAATAGCCCATTGACTGGAGGCCCAAATCTGGCAGAAATGCCAGCTGAACAAATTTATCCAGTGGGACCACTGACTTGGCTCTGCAGAAGGGTAGAGCCAGTGGCTGGGATTTCTGCTTAGGCATGACTATATGCAGAAATGCAGCCAAGATCTGAGTGCTGGTTGCCGTAAGCCCTCCCCGCTTCCCTATCTCTATCTGATCTCCAGGAGAAAAACCCCAAAGGTTTCCCCAGTGATCCCTATGAGGCAAAACCAGAGAGAGCTCTCTGGGAAGCATCCCTCAGGCTGCAGAAGCTGGATGTTCACCTTGGGCTCTCCCTCCCAACTGGAGAAACTGGCGACCTTGGGGTTGGGGAGGGCGGTACTGCACAGGCCTGGGGAAGCGACAGTGCAGTCAGAGTGTAGCCTCCTCTGATCGTTCCAAGGTGGTTCTTTCAGTCTCCGTGCCAGGGGTACATCAGGATCACTCTAGGTTCTGGGATTTTCACAATGGTGTGTCTCTGGATAATTGCTAGTTGCTCTTCTTGTGAGAAGCACTAAAGTCAGGAACAATCTACGTCATGATCTTGATGATGTCATCGCAAGACCTTAGTCATTTAAAATAATGCCTGTGGATTATATTTATGACTTTTAAAAATGCACCATATAATACTAAATGGAAAAGATTTTTAAACTGAAAAAGATAGACATGGAAAATGCACTAAAATGTTAACAGCTCTTATCTCTGGATATTGAATTTGAGGTGTTTCCAATTCTTATACTAGTGATTCAGTGTTTTCCAAATGTTTCATGAAATTTGAAAAGAACTTTTTTATAATCAAAATTATATATATACACATATATATAATTTGTATTAACATAAAACATCTTTTCAACACAGAGCAGCTTCTGATTTTGTCTATCATATTCAAAAGTTCTCTCACAGAGCATCTTTAAAATATTAAATAGTCTTTCCCCCATACCTATAGGTAGAACATATTGTATACTGTAAATATTTTATATTATTTTCATATATACTCTGTAAGCTCTAAGAATAAAATATTGTTTGAGCTGCATGATTCATCTTAAAGGACAAATAAAAAGATTTTACAAGTTTAGCCACATAGAATGGTACATAATGGACATGGATTGTATCATGCTATGAATCTGGTGAGTTGAGTTTGGGATAAATTACAGAATTTTCTTTCTGCACAAAGCAATTTTTCCCAAATCAAGCTTTTATTAATGATCATACTGTTCTTATTTTCTATTCATTTTATGGTAAATTACCAGGTTATCTGAAAGCAGTATTAAACTAACTTCTGATTCTTCTTAAAGCAATTTTTTTTAAAAAATTACAGCTTGAAAAATAAATGGAAAACAGGGCCTCTCTGCCTCTCTGAAGGACTTTTTTATGGTATTGCTTCCTGTCTTCTCATTCCCTCTATCAAAACAGCATCCCCATCTTTCCATTAACCATCATCACTTTAACTGCATCTCTTTTATTTCAGTGAATGCAGTCGGTACCAACTATAGTGAGATATCAGTAAACAACAGAAACATTAGGCCTTTAACCCACCATGATAGAAAAGTCACTTCCTGTCAAAAACATGACACATTTCAAATTGGAAGGCAGCCCTCTCAAACCCTACAATCCCTTAGCTGCTCAGGATTCTGCTTGAATTTAGAATCAGCATCACAACTGGGATGTAACTGAGTCTGATATAAATAAACCAAACTCTCAAAAAGAAATTAAAGACATGAGAAGGCATGTGTACACCACAAACAAAGTTACTGAGCAGAGAGAATTAAATTTTTTAAAAAGAGGCCTGTGGACATCCAGGTAGGGCTTCTGTATGTAGCCACCTGTGCCAGGACACTGTAGGATCGGGATGAAAGGTCAATGAAAGTGATTTTCCTAAGGAGGATCCATTGATGTTGACCAATTTATTAAGTAGAATATCCACTTGTCAGTCTGTAGCTAGAAACGTAGCTCCTTAGTGCACAGGTGTTGATCAGCCCTTCTTTCCAACGAGAATATCTACACTGGGGAAAAAAGCAGCTACAATGAGAGTATTCATGGTGAACATACAGCCAATGCAACAGGAACTAAGTGGACTGGATGACCACAGGGGCACAAAAGTCAGGTCTGTGCTTCCATCTGGCCTATGAGAAACACCCACAAAGTCAACTGGTGAATCATCTCTTTCTGTGGGATATCCGGCATCCATGAGTGCTCACTCAGTCGTGTCGGACTCTTTGTGACCCCATGGACTGCAGCCCGCCAGCCTCCTCTGTCCATGGAATTCTCCAGGCAAGAATACTGGAGTGGGTTGCCATGCCCTTCTCCAGGGGATCTTCCTGACCCAAAGACTGAACCCGTGTCTCCTGCATCTCCTGCATAGACAGGCAGATTCTTACCCGGGAAGCCCTCTGTGGGATCTCAGCTAAAGGAAAATCTGACTACTTCTTGCCCATTGGAGTCACCTATCCAGACTGTACAGTTTTGAGTTGATTTTTTAAATCGAGTTATAATGTACAAACAATGAACTGTATTAATTTTAATTGTACAGCTTGATAAATTCTGATAATGTTATTAGTGCAAAGAAACTACACTTTAATCAAGAGAATCATCCACTATAAATGAACTAGATAAACAGCAAGGACCTACAGAACTATAATCAATATCTTGTAATATCCTATAATGGAAACGGATCTGAAAAAGAATATTATACACATACATATATATAAAGCTGAATCACTTTGCTAAACACCTGAAATATTATAAATCAACTAGATTTTAATTTTTTTAAAAGATACAATTATTCCTTCAATGTTAAAAGTTTTCTCATGCCCCTTCCAGTTTTTTGTCCTTCCCACACAGAAGCAACCATTATTCTGATTTCTATGACCATAGAGTTGCTTTGCCAGGTCCTAAAGCTCACATATATAGAATCATACTTACATCCTCTTTGTGTCTGACTTCTTCTGCTTAACTTAATGTTTTCAAGATTCATCCAATGTATTGCTTCTATCGGTAGTTTATTTCCTTTTACTGCTAAATATATTCTATTTTATGGATAGATATAAATATGTATATCACAACTTGTTTATCCTTTTTTATAATTTTTATTTTTACTTTATTTTACTTTACAATACTGTATTGGTTTTGCCATACATTGACATGAATCCGCCACGGGTATACATGAGTTCCCAATCCTGAACCCCCTCCCACCTCCCACCCCATATCATCTCTCTGGATCATCCCCGTACACCAGCCCCAAGCATCCTGTCACCTGTATCGAACATAGACTGGCAATTCGTTTCTTACATGATAGTATACATGTTTCAGTGCTATTCTTCCAAATCTTCCCACCCTCTCCCTCTCCCTCAAAGTCCAAAAGTTCATTCTATACATCTGTGTCTCTTTTGCTGTCTCACATACAGGGTTATCATTACCATATTTCTAAATTCCATATATATGAGTTAGTATACTGTATTGGTGTTTTTCTTTCTGGCTTACTTCACTCTGTATAATTGGCTCCAGTTTCATCCATCTCATTAGAACTGATTCAAATGTATTCTTTTTAATGGNGTTTCTTACATGATAGTATACATGTTTCAGTGCTATTCTCCCAAATCTTCCCACCCTCTCCCTCTCCCTCAAAGTCCAAAAGTTCATTCTATACATCTGTGTCTCTTTTGCTGTCTCACATACAGGGTTATCATTACCATATTTCTAAATTCCATATATATGAGTTAGTATACTGTATTGGTGTTTTTCTTTCTGGCTTACTTCACTCTGTATAATTGGCTCCAGTTTCATCCATCTCATTAGAACTGATTCAAATGTATTCTTTTTAATGGCTGAGTAATACTCCATTGTGTATGTGTACCACAGCTTTCTTATCCATTCATCTGCTCATGGACATCTAGGTTGTTTCCATGTCCTGGCTATTATAAACAGTGCTGCAATGAGCAATGGGGTACATGTGTCTTTTTCAGTTCTGGTTTCCTCGGTGTGTATGCCCAGCAGTGGGATTGCTAGGTCATATGGCAGTTCTATTTGAAATTTTTTAAGGAATCTCCACACTGTTTTCCATAGTGGCTGTACTAGTCTGCATTCCCACCAACAGTGTAAGAGGGTTCCCTTTTCTCCACACCCTCTCCAGCATTTATTCCTTGCAGACTTTTGGATCACAGCCATTCTGACTGGTTATCCATTTTTATTGTTAGTGATGGAGAAGGAAACGGCAATCCACTCCAGTGTTTATGCCTGGAAAATCCCATGGACAGAGGAGCCTGGCAGGTCACAGTTCATAGAATTGCAAAGAGTTGGACACAACTGAAGCAACTTAGCACGTTGTTAGTGAATATTGGTTTTGCTGCCAATTTTTGGTTATTATGAATAAAGCTTCTAAGTATCTTATGGTACAAGTCTTTTTGTAGATAAATGATTTTGTTTCTCTCAAGTAACTCAAGAACAGAATTGGTGAATCAAAGCAGAATATATTTAACTTTATAAGTAGTCAGTTTTCTAAAACAGTACCTTTTCATACTCCTACAAGCAGTGTATGAGAGTTGCAGGATCCCTTATCTTTGTCAGTATTTGGCACTGTCACTCATTTTAATTTTAGTCATCCCGGTAGGTATGTGCTGTGGTTAGCATCTTCACTTCCATGCTGCCTGCTGCCATCACATGATGTAGAGTCCACTTCTTGTGAGTACTAACCATTCTTCTATCATCTTTTAAGAAGTGTCCAGGTCCTTTGCCCATTTTTTATTGACTTTATTTCCTTTTCACTACTGATGTACAGCAGTTGTCAGATATATGTATTATAGTGGTTTTCTCCCACTCTGTGACATGCCTTTTTATTTTACTACCAATGTTTATTTTAATAAGAATGAGAACAACAGGTTAACTTTGATGAAGATCCAGTTGACTACTTTTTTCTCTCGTATTGCTTTTTGAGTTCTATGTATATCACTTTTTAGCAAGTATATCACAAGATTATTCTTAGTTTATTAAAATTATTATTAATAGCTGCACAGTATTTCAGAAAAAATATTTTGTAGACATTTAAGTTGTTTCCATTTTACATTAATATAAATAATATGAATATTCTTTAACAGATTTCTCTGCATGAATCTCTGATTACATTTTAGACAAAATACTATTATTGTAGATAACGGATATAAGGGTTCATATTTTGATTTGTTGTTGTTCAGTCACTCATGTGTGTCTGACTCTGCAACCCCATAGACTGCAACACACCAGGCTTCCCTGTCCTTCACTATCTCCTGAAGTCTGCTGAAACTCATGTCCATTGAGTCAATGATGCCATTCAACCATCTCATCCTCTGTTCCCTGTTTCTCCTCCTGCCCTCAATCTTTCCCAGCATCAGGGTCTTTTCCAATAAGGTGGCTCTTTGCCAAAGTATTGGAGCTTCAACTTCAGCACCAGTCCTTCCAATGAGTATTCAGAGTTGATTTCCTTTAGGATTGACTGATTTGATCTCTTAGCTGTCAAAGGGGCTCTCAAGAGTCTTATTCAACACCACAGTTCAAAAGCATCAATTCTTTGATGCTCAGCCTTTTTTATGGTCCAGCTCTCACACCCATGGGCTTCCCTGGTGGCTCAGAGGGTAAAGCATCTGCCTGCAATGTGGGAGACCAGGGTTCGATCCCTGGGTCAGGAAGATCCCTGGAGAAGGAAATGGCAATCCACTCCAGTATTCTTGCCTGGAGAATCCCACGGACAGAGAAGCCTGGCAGGCTACAGTCCATGGGGTCGCAAAGAGTCAGACATGACTGAGTGACTTCACTTTTACTTTCACTTTCTTTCTCACATCCATACATGACTACTAGAAAAACCATAGCTTTGACTAGATGGACCTTTACCAGCAAAGAAATGTCTCTGCTTTTTAACATGCTGTCTAGGTTGGTCATAGCTTTTCTTCCAAGGAGTAAGCATCTTTTAATTTCATGGCTGCAGTCACCATCTGCAGTGATTTTGGAGCCCAGAAAAAGAAAGTCTGACACTGTTTCCATTGTTCCCCTATCTATTTGCCATGAAGTGATGGGACTGGATGCCATGATCTTTGCGTTTTGAATGTTGAGTTTTAAGCCAGCTTTTTCACTCTCCTGTTTCACTTTCATCAAGAGGTTCTTCAGTACCTCTTCACTTTCTGCCATTAGGATGGTGTCATCTGCATATCTGAAGTTATTGATATTTTTCCCTACAATCCTGACTCCAGCTTGTGATTCATCTAGCATGGCATTTTCACATGATGTACTCTGCATGTAAGTTAAATAAGCAGGGGGACAATATAGTCTTGACATACTCCTTTCCCAATTTGGAACCAGTCCATTGTTCCATGTCTGTTTCTGTTTCTTCTTGACCTGCATACAGATTTCTCAGGAGGCAGGTAAGGTGATGTGGTATTCCCATCTCTTGAAGAATTTTCCACAGATTGTTGTGATCCACACAGTCAAAGGTTTTANGACAATATAGTCTTGACATACTCCTTTTCCAATTTGGAACCAGTCCATTGTTCCATGTCTGTTTCTGTTTCTTCTTGACCTGCATACAGATTTCTCAGGAGGCAGGTAAGGTGATGTGGTATTCCCATCTCTTGAAGAATTTTCCACAGATTGTTGTGATCCACACAGTCAAAGGTTTTACCATAGTCAATGAAGCAGAAGTAGATATTTTTCTGGAATTCTTTTTCTATGATCCAATGCATGTTGGCAATTTGATCTCTGGTTCCTCTGCTTTTCTAAATCCACCTTGTACATTTGGAAGTTCTCAACTCAAGTACTGTTGAAGCCTAGCTTGAAGGATTTTGAGCATTACCTTGCTAGCATGTGAAATGAGTATAATTGTGCAGTAGTTTGAACATTCTTTGGCATTGCGTTTCTTTGGGACTGGAATGAAAACTGACCTTTTCCAGTCCTATGTCCATTGCTGAGTTTTCCAAATTTGCTGGCATATTGAGTACAGTGCTTTCACTGCATCATATTTTAGGATTTGAAATCCCTCAGCTGGAATTTCATCACCTCCACTAGCTTTGTTTGTAGTGATGTTTCCTAAGGCCCACTTGACTTCACACTCCAGGATGTCTGGCTCTAGGTGAGTGACCACACCATTGTGGTTATCCAGGTCATTAAGGCCTTTCTTGTACAGCTCTTCTGTACATTCTTGCCACACCTCATATTTTGACACCTAATGCTAAATTGGTTTTACCCCTATCAGCAGTGTAGAGGAGTGCTTATTCCCAAGTTTCAAACATATGATAATAAGTATTTGTAGGTATTTATTGGAATTTTACATTTCCTCTTTTATGAATCAATTTTGCCTGTCTTTGGAACATTTGGTTTGGGAAGGGAGATTCACTGACAATATTAACCTCTGGTTTCCTACACTGAAAACTTTTTATATTCATCATTGATACTTACTTGAAGAGTTTAAGGTTTTATGTACACAGGACTATCAGAATTTTCCTTTATGGTTTCTGTATTAGTTTATCTTTTAAAAGGCATTTCCCAGAACTAAATCAGGCATAATTATGAATATGAGTATCAGAAGCTCTTACTACCAATGGTCTGTGGTGTTACCAAGGTAATGCAAAAATAGATACATACATATATACACATGTTGATTCAACAAGAAACAACTCGTATCCACTGAGACCATTTCTAGTCACTACTGTCTAGCTCCAATGAGACTCTCACCTGTAGTCCCCGACTTCCCAATCAATGGAGACTCTGTTGGGTTTTTGCAAGCTCTCTCTGCCTGTACTCTGTTTAGGTCACTTGGCTGCATCAGGGCCTCTGTGACTGCAGTAACTCTATTTCTCCTCCTGGAAAATATTCCCATACTCTGTGAATAGTTTACTCAAGTCCTCTACTCTTTCAGATTGCAGTTAACAGAAGTAAAGCTTCAACAGCCTTCTCTGCCATGGACTGAATTTTGTCACCCCTATAGAATTCATGATTTAAGGCGATCACTCCNTATCGCTTACATGTGAACTTTAAAAACATTAAACTCATAGAAACAGAGAATGGTGTTTGCCAGGGGCTGAGGGATAGGGAAAGCAGGGAGATGTTGGTCAAAGGGTACAAGTTTTCATTATAAGATTAATAAGTCTGAGGATCTAATTTCAGCATGGTAACTATAATTAACAATATTGTAATACATACCCGAAGAAGCTTTCTCGTGTCACTAGCAGAAGCACAAGAAGGCAGGCAGAATGTGAAGCCTTCTAAGGTCTAGACTCAGAACTGACACAGTGTCACTTCCATCCACATTCCATGGGACAAAGCAAGTTCATGAACAAGCCCAAAATCAAGACATGAGGATGTATGCACCATTTCAAATGGGGAGGATCGCAAAATCATATGGAAAGGAGCCTGAATAAAAAGAGACGTTAAAGACCAAGGCTGGTATTTCTACCTACCACAGATATTAAATCCGGCTCTAATTACCAAAAATAAAAGTATTAGAAAAGTATCAAGAATCTACACAACTGATAGACATAATGATCTGGCTTATAAAATAAGCATCTCTAAAACCCAAGGAGCTAGAAGCCCAGCAGTCATTTTTAGCAGCAATCATCTGCCAGGATATTGCCACCACTGTTTCACCAAGACTACTCATAATTAGAGATTCTGTCAAGATATGAGTGGACTTAGAAGTCAGACAGAAAAAGACACAGTGTCGTGTGGCTTCAGTGAACTGGAAAATGATAGGGATTCTGTGGATGGATAAAAAGATATTCCCTCATAACATCACAGCACCCGTTCAGAGGGAGGTATTTCATTCCCAACAACAGAAAGGTGAATATATCATTCATGATAAATTATCTGAGGACTAGCTAGCATTTACTAGCAATATGTATTCAAACAATAGTTTCTTTTGGATCAAAGAGCTCTGTTAGCCCTGCAAACCTTTTTTTAATGGCTTTGTGCAGCTGAATATATTTAAAGAAATTAAATGTTCCCAATTGTATACTCACTATTTAAAATAATCTAATATACATGCAAAAGATATTTGGTTACTTCATGTTCAAACATACTGAGGATAAATCTTTGGGCCTTGCCATCTGCAGCAACATAGAAGGACCAAGAGAATATTCTGCTTAGTGAAATGTCAGACAGAAAGACAATTACTATATGATACAACTTATATGTGAAATTTTTAAAAATAATGTAAATTAATGTATATACAAAACAGAAACAGACTCCCAGATATAGAAGACAAAACTGGTTGCCAAAGAGAAGAGAGAAAAAGGGAGGAACAAATTAGGGGTTTAGGATTAACACATACAAACTATTGGGTTGGCCAAAATGTTCATTTGAGTTTTTCCATATCTTATGGAAAAATCTGAACATTTTGGCCAACCCAATACTGTATATAAAATAGATACTGTATATAAAATAGATAAACAGTAAGAAATTACTGTGTAGCACAGGGAACTATACCTATTATCTTATAATAACCTATACTGTAATATAATCTGCATAAATACTGAATCACTATGCTATACACCTGAAACTAAAATAATATTTTATATCAGCTATACTTTAATAATAATAAAAACCATTTGGTCTTGATATGTCCTAACTCAAATAGCTTTTTTTATGCTACACTGTGATAGGCCTTTAATTCTACTTGTAGTTTCAGGAGATCTTTAAATTCAAATTACTATTATTATGCTTAAATATCAATAATATAATTGTGCTCAAGGGACACAGACTGCCGTATCAGATTAAGTCATAAAACTAATGGATTTGGAAAATCTCATTTTTCCTTTCTAATTCACTTCTGGGTATTACAGCCATGACAAATACACTAAAGAGAGCTGGTTGAATAAATGGCAAGTTTTATTACGTGTTTGAAGTAAATCAAGTCTATACAACAAAATAGCCATTTGGTTAGTGAAGAGAAGTGGAGAGGGAGCAGAAAGGGACATTAGAAAAGAGACTGAAGTGAAAGGAGGGAGAGGGAGGGGAGAGAGAGAAGAAACAGGAGGGAGTGTCAAGGGTCTAGTACCTCTCGCTGCTCTCTGCTCACAGCAGTCTCTGCGTTATTCATGCATCCTTGTAAGACGTCACAGGATCCATGCAAGAAAGATGAAGCTTGTTCTCATAGGCAGTTTTCTTCAGCAACTAGAGACACTGCCTTCAGGTGACACATTAGGGCTCTCAGTTAACTACACTTACCACAACCACATTGATAGCCTGGGCTCCTGTGACTCTGAGCCTACTTTTTTTTCTTCTTTTTTCTAAAATTAGGCAGAACAAGGAAATCCTCATCACAGGTGCCCACTGAAATAAACTAATGGGAGCAGAGAGAAAGGAATGCAAAGTTAGGGCAATTCTTAAGACTATGACTTCTGTAAGCAACTTTCTGGCCAGTTTTGGGTTTTGTTGCCATCACTGCTCTCTTGAAGGCAGACTGCCCCCACGTAAGCTCTTTGGCCTTTTTCAGCAGAGCCCCACCTCCTTTCCATCTGGACTCTTCTACTTGCCAAAGCACTTGGGAAAGAAAATCAAACCATTATTTTCTACACTGAAAGTGATATAACAGACCCAGGCATCTTCAATACACATAATGAAGCTGTTTTCCCAGAAATGCACTGATAGGTCACACCATATAAGAAGGGAAAGGAGTGGGGTAAATTAATTCTATTTAGTTGTATAAGCCGATCAACACCACACAGTATGAAGACTTCACCAGTAAAATAAGTGGCTTTCTAATTTAGGATATTTTTAAGCTTCTCCATTAAATGTAAGTATTTCTGCATGTATACATTTCAACACGCCATCTAGTCTAATTAGATCTGAAAACAGAGAAAATAGCTGAAATGTCCACAACTGATGCTCAAGAAATTACAGTAATCAAATTATCAGAATAGATTCTTATCTAGAAGAAAACTTTCCATTAAAAATTATATACCTAGGGACTTGCCTGGTGGTCCAGTGATTCAGATTCCTGCAGACAGAACTGTAGGACACACAGTTCCATCCCTGGTCAGGGAACAAAGACCCCACATACTACGTGGTACAGTCAAAAACAATTTTTTTTTTTAATGATATACCCTTTCTATACCTAAAGAGATCCAAAGATTCCAAATAACTGCTTCGAGATTCCTTCTTTCTCTATTCCTGACTAAAATGGGCAGACAACATTTGAGATCATTTAAATTCTAACCTGGACAACGCAGCAACAAATGATAGTTTTCAATACCAATAATGGAATTTATTTCTCAATTGCTTTAGTGCTAAGAGCCCTGATTTTAAAAGAAAGAGAAAAAGAGACCTTCCTTTTTAAAATTCCAGAAAACCATTGAATAAGTATAAAATTCTTACTTTCTTGGTTTTTTGGTACTTAAGAGCCTCCAGAGAATTTGTGTCATTGTGCCATTCCTTAATTTATTCCAATAAATGTTCTTACAAGACACAAATTTACTCAATTATTTGCATGCTTTACTTCTACTATTCAAATTCCTGCCAAAATCCAAATTAATTCTCTTCAGCATTATTTTCTATAGTCAAACAATAAAAGAATATTGTCTAAATGCTAATCGGCTGTTTATTCATTTTTCTTAGACAGTTTCAGTCCCCCAGAGTTTGACATTTAAATAAATCCTTAAAAGAGATTATAATGCTGCCTTGCTATATTTTGTTTCCTCCAAGAAAATAAATTAAGAAACTTCCCCACCTTTAACCTCTTAAAAAACTATAAAGAAACCTATCTTTTTTCTTCTAAAAAACAGGCTTTGTATGGAATTAATTCCAAGCATCTGGGATTAAAAAAAAAAAAAAAAAAAACAGTCCCTAGGTAACAGA
>SJYA01001133.1:212647-324225 GCA_006410615.1 Neotragus moschatus | reverse complement strand
TGCGACCCCATAGATGGCAGCCCACCAGGCTCCCCCATCCCTGGGATTCTCCAGGCAAGAACACTGGAGTGGGTTGCCATTTCCTTCTCCAATGTATGAAAGTGGAAAGTGAAAAATGAAAGGGAAGTCACTCAGTCGTGTCCGACTCTTAGCAACTCCATGGACTGCAGCCCACCAGGCTCCTCCATCCATGGGATTTTCCAGGCAAGAGTGCTGGAGTGGGATGCCATTGCCTTCTCTGGAAACAACTCTAGCATAACATAAAAGAATTTTAAAAAGTTATAAACCCTAAAGTACAAAGAAAATGGGAAAAGAGACAATGATAAATAAGATATTATTATTAAAACTTAAAAGGGGGACTTTCTTGTTGGTCCAGTGGTTAAGAATTCACCTTACAGACTGGATGGTGGGGCTAGTTTGGGGGAGAATGGATACATGTATATGGATGGCTAAGTCCCTTCACTGTTCACCTGAAACTATCACAATATTGTTAACCAACTATGTGTGTGTGTTAGTTGCTCAGTCGTGTCCAACCCTTTGCAACCGCATGGACTGTAGCCTGCCAGGCTCCTCTGTCCATGGGATTCTCCAGACAAGAATGCTGGAGTGGGTTGCCATTTCTACTATACCTCAATACAGAATAAAAAGTTTAAAAGAAAGAAAGAATCTGCCTTGCAATGCAGGAGATATGGGTTTGATCCCTGGTTGGGGAAGTAAGATCCCACATGCTGCAGGGCAACTAACCCCAGGTGCCACAGCTACTGAGCCTGGGCACTCCAACAAAAGACCCCACATGACACAATGATAATCCCACATGCTGCAACTAAGATCCAATGCAGCCAAATAAATAAATATATATATTAAAAAAAAAAAAACCCTTAAGAGGGTGGAAAATGAATTGGCAAATGACCTGGAGCATAAAGAAAGCTGAAATCTGCAGAGAATGATACTAAAAGTAAACTGAGACTATCTTCAGAACCCTGGAAAGCTCTCAGGAATTGGAGTCACCAGGTACCTTGAGAGACAGAGACAAGGATGGGGCTATATAAAGGATTCATTTGATACTACGTACCTCCTCTACCCTGTGCCAGGTGACTTTTCCTCTCCATCGCTTCAAGAAAAGAGAAAATGTACTCTAGAGGAATTGAGTTCAGGAGGACTCTGGACTCAGAGACACTCAGGCTTAACAGAGAACAAGGTGTGTGTTAAAAACAGGAATGAAGGTAATGCCTACTGCTAAATAAAAAGATTATTCTGTCTCTTGGGAGAGACTTTTTTTAGGGAAACTATTACAATGGGGTTTGTAGTAGGGGATAGAGACTGGGTCAATTCTGAATACAACAAGGAAAAGCAGAAATAGATAGCCAAAGAGCAGGGTGGGATCAGCGGATAGAAAATTACTAAGAGAAAACATCAGGGGTGAGGAGAGATTTTGCATAACCAATTTGACAGGAATATTGCTGAAGGCAGGCAAGGGTGATAAGATACTTGCATGCAGGATAAGGAATTTGGTCAGATGCCAAAGATGAGAGATGAACATTTTGATGAGATATGAAGGGTGGGGGGATTTTCACTAAACTGAACCAGCAGGATTCTTGCTAAAATTGGACTAAGTGAGTCCACAGTAGAGTCTAGGCATGAGGCCTAGTCAAAAGAAAGACTCCAAGGAGTCTGACTAAAGTTTGTCACTTTGTCACTACAAATGGTGTGGGAGGAAGAGGAGTACAGACGAAATGCCAAGAACTGGGCCTAAAAAGGGCATTGTACTTCTCAGCAGCATGAAACTGGAAAAAAATGGAATAACTTCTCTAAAACTATGAGAGAAAATTATTTTCAATCAAGAATTTTATATCCAACTACCTTGATTCAAGTGTGAAAGTCTCCTCAAAATATTTTTTTATTATTCTTAAAAAATTATTTTCTATGCCCCCCTTTTTTTTTTTAATCAGGAACATACATAGAATATGCTCCAAGTAAAGCTGTAAGCCTGGAAAAATATACCATGGAAGCTTGCTGCCTGTGACGGGGAGCAGAATGTGTGACCCCAAAATAGGTCACTTTGGCATGTGGGCTATTTTGAGCTAAAGCTAATGAAGACTCAGCAGACTCAAGACAAACAAAACAAAGTTTTTACTCCCTTAACTACCTAAAAGAATTGACAACTGCTGAGCCTGTGCTCTGCAACTAGAAAAGCCCACACACTGCAAAGAGAAGCCTTTGCACCACAACGAAGACCCAGCACAGTCAAAATAATAATAATAATAGAATTTAGATGGAAGGCCTGGCCCAGAAAGATGATTATTACCAAAGAAAATTTTTATCCAAAAGATCAAACGCAAGCAGAGCAAACACCTAATTACCAAACACCTGCTCTTCTGATTCTCCTGTGAATTCCCCGCCTCCCCTTTGAAACCCCAGGCTCCTACTCCATTCCTTAGCTCAATGTGGTATATAATACTCAACCACCCAGCTTGCTCTTGAGTCTCAAATCTTTAGGGATCCAGTACATATGAAATTAAATTTATTTCCAACCTATTAATCTGTACAATGTCAATCTAATTATTAGACCAGCCAAAGAACCTATTAATAAAAGGGAAAGGGGGGAAATTTTTCTGTGCCTACTTTTGCAGGCATTTATTCATCCTTTCACAATTTAGGGATATTAAACTATAAATAATTATTTTACTAAGGATCTTGGAATACGAATTACAAATAAGAGAAGGGGAGAGCTCTAAAAAGTGGAACATAATACTTTCTCACATTTAATATTTTAATTAACATTATCTTTTATTAAACTGGTTTTGCAAGAGAAGTATCCCATAAATGTTTCAATCAATACCCTCTTCGGATCCTTCAGTTTCATTTTTGCAGGTACCACCATTCAATGCAATCATGTGTTTGTGTGAACTTTTCAGTTTCTGAGGCACAGCAACCGGATAATTTTTCTTCTAGTTTTTCCATATAAACACTTGATTGTATTCAACAGGGCATAAGAATAGGAGCCTGAATCTTATTCAGTTACAATATTAGTCAAATCATCTTTTGTTGCATAATAGACATCTTACTCATGCTAATTTGTCAAATAAAAGAATGTATTGGATCACATGGATTAAAAATTCATATGTGACTTGAGCCTAGGGCTTGAACTATGTCACCAAAACAAATTTCTCCTTCTCTCCACCTGGTCCTCTAATGGGATGGCTTATTCTCAGGTTTCACAGTGAAGCAAGACAGCTAACCCATACCTTTCATGTTCAAGTTTAGCAGAAAACAAAGAGCATCTCTTTTAGAAAGCTCAACTTAGAATCTAAATAATTCACTTTGATTGGTCCACTTAGGTTGGGTGCCTTTCTGTAAAATAAACACAATACCTTGGAAAATGAGGGTCACAGTTTTCACACTCTAGAGTCTCATCAGGACACTTGGCCAGAGAATAAGAAATCTAGTTTCCCAAAGGAGAAATGGCACATTTTTTTTCTGTAGAATGGAGAGAGATGCTAGATAAGCAAAAATAGCATAATCTGTTACAAATTTTAATACATTCAAAAACCCATTGTTATGCTGTTTCCACCCAGCAGAATTTCCAAAGAAGAATTTACCTCAGACCAACTAAATGCATCTTGTGGTGAAAGAAAGAAAAAANGGGGGATTTTCACTAAACTGAACCAGCAGGATTCTTGCTAAAATTGGACTAAGTGAGTCCACAGTAGAGTCTAGGCATGAGGCCTAGTCAAAAGAAAGACTCCAAGGAGTCTGACTAAAGTTTGTCACTTTGTCACTACAAATGGTGTGGGAGGAAGAGGAGTACAGACGAAATGCCAAGAACTGGGCCTAAAAAGGGCATTGTACTTCTCAGCAGCATGAAACTGGAAAAAAATGGAATAACTTCTCTAAAACTATGAGAGAAAATTATTTTCAATCAAGAATTTTATATCCAACTACCTTGATTCAAGTGTGAAAGTCTCCTCAAAATATTTTTTTATTATTCTTAAAAAATTATTTTCTATGCCCCCCTTTTTTTTTTTAATCAGGAACATACATAGAATATGCTCCAAGTAAAGCTGTAAGCCTGGAAAAATATACCATGGAAGCTTGCTGCCTGTGACGGGGAGCAGAATGTGTGACCCCAAAATAGGTCACTTTGGCATGTGGGCTATTTTGAGCTAAAGCTAATGAAGACTCAGCAGACTCAAGACAAACAAAACAAAGTTTTTACTCTCTTAACTACCTAAAAGAATTGACAACTGCTGAGCCTGTGCTCTGCAACTAGAAAAGCCCACACACTGCAAAGAGAAGCCTTTGCACCACAACGAAGACCCAGCACAGTCAAAATAATAATAATAATAGAATTTAGATGGAAGGCCTGGCCCAGAAAGATGATTATTACCAAAGAAAATTTTTATCCAAAAGATCAAACGCAAGCAGAGCAAACACCTAATTACCAAACACCTGCTCTTCTGATTCTCCTGTGAATTCCCCGCCTCCCCTTTGAAACCCCAGGCTCCTACTCCATTCCTTAGCTCAATGTGGTATATAATACTCAACCACCCAGCTTGCTCTTGAGTCTCAAATCTTTGGGGATCCAGTACATATGAAATTAAATTTATTTCCAACCTATTAATCTGTACAATGTCAATCTAATTATTAGACCAGCCAAAGAACCTATTAATAAAAGGGAAAGGGGGGAAATTTTTCTGTGCCTACTTTTGCAGGCATTTATTCATCCTTTCACAATTTAGGGATATTAAACTATAAATAATTATTTTACTA
Source organism: Neotragus moschatus (assembly GCA_006410615.1). NCBI lineage: Eukaryota > Metazoa > Chordata > Mammalia > Artiodactyla > Bovidae > Neotragus > Neotragus moschatus. The sequence continues at coordinate 319,455 of SJYA01001133.1, read as the reverse complement.
AGGATCTTGGAATACGAATTACAAATAAGAGAAGGGGAGAGCTCTAAAAAGTGGAACATAATACTTTCTCACATTTAATATTTTAATTAACATTATCTTTTATTAAACTGGTTTTGCAAGAGAAGTATCCCATAAATGTTTCAATCAATACCCTCTTCGGATCCTTCAGTTTCATTTTTGCAGGTACCACCATTCAATGCAATCATGTGTTTGTGTGAACTTTTCAGTTTCTGAGGCACAGCAACCGGATAATTTTTCTTCTAGTTTTTCCATATAAACACTTGATTGTATTCAACAGGGCATAAGAATAGGAGCCTGAATCTTATTCAGTTACAATATTAGTCAAATCATCTTTTGTTGCATAATAGACATCTTACTCATGCTAATTTGTCAAATAAAAGAATGTATTGGATCACATGGATTAAAAATTCATATGTGACTTGAGCCTAGGGCTTGAACTATGTCACCAAAACAAATTTCTCCTTCTCTCCACCTGGTCCTCTAGAGGAATGGCTTATTCTCAGGTTTCACAGTGAAGCAAGACAGCTAACCCATACCTTTCATGTTCAAGTTTAGCAGAAAACAAAGAGCATCTCTTTTAGAAAGCTCAACTTAGAATCTAAATAATTCACTTTGATTGGTCCACTTAGGTTGGGTGCCTTTCTGTAAAATAAACACAATACCTTGGAAAACGAGGGTCACAGTTTTCACACTCTAGAGTCTCATCAGGACACTTGGCCAGAGAATAAGAAATCTAGTTTCCCAAAGGAGAAATGGCACATTTTTTTTCTGTAGAATGGAGAGAGATGCTAGATAAGCAAAAATAGCATAATCTGTTACAAATTTTAATACATTCAAAAACCCATTGTTATGCTGTTTCCACCCAGCAGGATTTCCAAAGAATTTACCTCAGACCAACTAAATGCATCTTGTGGTGAAAGAAAGAAAAAATAATTTTAATTAACACACAATTTTCTTTTAAACTCATGATCAAATCACATACCAATGCACATTTTCAACTTCAACACAGTCATCTGGAGTCTTAGAGAGTCCTTGCTCCATGTTTGCAGTGGCTTATCATTATGACAAAAACCAGCTATAATTGTACTGATACTTTGTGATTTTCTNCACAATTTTCTTTTAAACTCATGATCAAATCACATACCAATGCACATTTTCAACTTCAACACAGTCATCTGGAGTCTTAGAGAGTCCTTGCTCCATGTTTGCAGTGGCTTATCATTATGACAAAAACCAGCTATAATTGTACTGATACTTTGTGATTTTCTTTCCTCAGAGAAAGTGCATTTCTACCTGCAGTTTTCCCTTGAATATCATCCCTTTCCACCTCAGCCTGGAAGATGAAACATAAGGGTTTTCTTTCACAGCGACTCCCCCTGGGTTGTTGGCCAGAATCAGCCTGGCAGGAAGCTGGGTATTTTGAAGAGTCACGCTGTGTGTTCCTGAGATCAGATGGAGAGGGAGACTCCATGGAGGCCTCCTGCACATTTCAGTAAACGGCTAAAGTGATATGGTGTTTCTCTTTCCAGATAATTAATTTGCAAAAATTGGCATGAAGCTCTGCTGTTTCTGTCCTTGTCTAAGATAAACCACTCTTGTTCTGTTCAGCTGCACGTCTGTCTCTGGGGCACTGGGATGAGTCACCTCTGTCATGGACACCCCCTTGAAGGGCTGGTTAGGGCTTTATTTCTACAGAGACAATCCATCTCTTCCATTTCATCTGAATGCAACAGTTTGCATTACTTTGTTTGAGGTTCAAAGAAGCATGGCTTTTCTAGTTTCAAACCTCACGTTTTCTAAATTACAATTTACCATGTTTGTTTATTCAGTATTTAGTAGAATGAAGGACATCATTGACTGGTAGCAATTTTGACCTTATTATGCTATACAGTGATTTAGAAATGTATTCTAGAATCTTAGAAACCACCTTTAATATGCATAGCTGATCTCCCACATAAAAAGTTGTCTTTGATATTAAATAGTTACCAAAAAAATAATTCACTTCTGTATTTATGAATTCTAAGGGAGTGAATATTTTTAATATATCTACATATATACATTTATACTTCTATTTAATACATCAAAGATAGTTGGACACATTTACTTCAAGCATTTTTTTCTCCTATTGAACAAATCCCTGTTCTTTGGTTTCATCAAATCATAATGATTATGATAACTTGCAAATTTAAAAAATAAAAATTAACTTTGTAAACTTCCTTAGAGTATAAATGGTCTTATAGTTCTTTATATATCTTTAGATTCTATTGTCAAGCTGTCATAATTCTTTCCTGATAAAATGAATTGGGGAAGAATGGAAAGGACAGTCCTAAAGGGGAAGCAAGACTTCCTTTTCGTTTTGTTCCCTGGCCGTTTCTTGGATGGTATTTCCCATGGATGGCTTGGATCCAGCAGCTAAAGAGAAGTAACTCATGGAAGATATTTAAGAGCTAACTAATTTATATCAGACAGATAAATTCAAGACAAGAAGAAATATTTAGGGTTACAAATTATACAATATTCCTCTTTTATAGACTCAAGTACAACAAATAAAAATAGGGATTTATTTTCCCAGGGTTTAAAGTACCAGAAACAAATCTCCCATGTGGAACTTGCTCTTATGTGCAGTATCAAATTTCTCCCTTGATGTGTAAAGAAAGAAGTAATAGAAAAAAATAAATCCCAGCTGAATCAAAACCATAAGTGCCCTGGCCTTAATGAATTTTATTTGCCTTGCAAAAACATTTTTACTCTATAACCAAAACAAGCATATTGTCTGAAGCATGTTGTCTGCAATACAACATTTGTGAGGCTTTTAAAAACTTTCAAACATGGTTTAATCCACCAAAGAAGCAACAGGTCAAGGATTTGAGGCAACAGTAGTAACTACATGTCCACTGCTGGATGTTTAACAGTTAAGAATGTGTCTGAGGAAGGCTGGTATTAGAGTAAATCAAATTACAAGATACTTGTAAGACAAGGCTACTTTCACTAGACTTTTGAAAAAGAATCCAAATAATGAAAACATCATCCACTATCAACTTTTTTACCAGTTCCCCAAATCTTTACTCAAATACTAGGGTCAGTTATACATTTATTAACTTGTGAGTGCTTTGAAAAGATAAACTAATACATAGGGCATAGACAATGTAAACTGGGACTCCTACAGTCATGTATCAGGGAAACACCTTCATTTTTGAGACTCTACCCTGAAAATTAAATTGAAAACTTTTACTTGATTCTGGAAGGCTTAGAAAACCCAAGGAAATAAAGTGCTAGTAAATGAGGAAGTCCCCTGGAGAAGGAAATGCCAACCCACTCCAGCACTCTTGCCTGGATAATCCCATGGACAGAGGAACCTGGTAGGTTACAGTCCATGGGGTCACAAAGAGTCGGACACGACTGAGGAACTTCACAAACGAAGAAGTAGAAATATGCAATGAAATGCCAAAGAATAAGAAAACAAATGTTATTCAGCTCAAGACACATTTAAAAAGCCTCATTGTAGCTGGGTTCTAAAATGAGACTTAATATTCAGTTTATGTTGTTGCTCAGTCACTCATGTCTGACTCTTTGAACTGCAGCATGTCAGGCTTCCTTGTCTTTTACTGTCTCCCAGAGTTTGGTCAAATTCATATCCATTGACTCAGTGAAGCCATCCAACCGTATCATCCTCTGTTGTCCCCTTTTCCTCCTGCCTTCAATCCTTCCCAGCATCAGGTTTAAGAGGTATTTAACTTTTTCCCAGCTCTGTCCACTGAAAGGTCCTAGAAACCCAAAAGCAATCACACTCCAAGAGAAATTAGCACACCTGACACCCAAATCTCTATCCCAAAATACCATTTTCTATTAAAAGGAATCAGGTATTCCTAGAGAAATGACAGATTGCAGCGTTAGCACTGGGGAGGTACAAAATGAACCTGAACATTTTGTGCCAGAAAGTAAAGAACTGCTAAAAATAAATTACACCTGTAAAAGTTTTTTAAAACTGAGGACATGTCAAAAGGACACATGGAGGCAGCTCCAAGGGGTTCACACTGGGCAAGTTAATTTAAGCATCAAAATAAACAAGGACCATAATACATTATAACCCACTGAATAAAATAGGAAGCCATATTGACAATAAGTAGGTGATTGATAACTAAATAAATAAATAAGTGACATAGAGAGATCTTTCCAACTGTAGAATACTTACTAATAAATCCGGAAAGATCCAATCAGAAAATTATATGCAACTTTCATAATAAAAATTTATTTAGATGAGATTGATAGATTACTCTCGGGAAATAAAGGTAGTGAGTGAGTTTGGTGAGAAACAGGATATATCTATAGTCCAACCCCACAATTTATTACATCGCCCCAATAGTGGGGCACAGCCAGCAGTTTACTCAATAATGAAGCGCAGGCTGAGACCTTCACATCTTCCAGACACAGCTCTCAGCCCCACTGATCAATCCATTAACAAAAATTAAAAAGCAACCTATGGAATGGGAGAAAATATTTGCCAATTATATATCTGGAAAAAGTGGGGTATAAATTGGTGCAGCCACTATAGAAAACAGTATAGAACTTCCTCAAAAAAAAAAATTAAACATAGAACTACCCTATAATCCAACAATCCCACTTCTGGTTATATATTCAAAGAAATGAAACCATGATCTCAAAGATATCTCTGTGTTCTCATGTTCATTGCAGCATTACTCACAATAGCCAAGATATGAAAACAACTTAAGAGTCTAGCAATAGTGTCTTGGATAAAGAAAATAGATAGATAGATAATTTACCTTCCCACCATGCGGGGAACACAGGTTCAATCCCTGCTCCAGGAAGATTCCATATGCAGAGAGAAAGCTGAGCCCACGTGCAACAACTACTGAACCTGCACTCTAGAACCTGAGAACTGCAACTACTGAAGCCTGAGCTCCTAGAGCCCATGTTCCCCAAGAAGAGAAGTCACCACAATGAGAAGCCTGCACACCACAACTAGAGAAAGCCCATGCACTACAACGAAGACCCAGCGCAACCGAAAAAAGCAAAAACAAAATGAAATCACCATATTATATGCCTTAAACTTACACAATGTTATAGAAAAGTTATACCTCAGTAAAGCCAGAAAACAATTTTAAAGTGCAAGTAGAAATTTTTTTCTCTCTCAACACACATACACACACAGTTAAAAAGCAGTTGAAAAACCTTAGAAGCAGGGCTGAGGAGTGCAAGCCCTGCTTCTAAGTCCTTCCAACTGCTTTAATCAGGTCCTAGATTATCCAGGATAATCTCCCATAGTTAAAGCCAACTGAATAAGGATTTCAATTACATCTGCAAATTCCCTTCAGAGCAATAAGCAGATTAGTGTTTGAGAAGCTGGGGATGTAGCTTAGCTGAGTAGACACATGAAAAAGAAAACGAGAAACCATCACATTATGAAAACCCATGTATATAAACAAGAAGGTTAAAAAAGATTGTGTAAATATAGAAACTATAGACATTCCCTTAATATCTCTACCATCATAACAAAAGTATAACAATAAAAGCCAGGCAAACCTTGTAAAAGAATAAAGATATTTCAATAGGCACAAAACAGACATTTAGGTTGAATGTCATTTTTCTTTAGACAAAAGTAAGACACTATCAAAAAACAGTCAAGCATAGCCATCTACAATACATTGTTTTGGCTTTCAGAAGGAACATTTTAGCTTCAATTGTAGCTTGTAAGTCAGGTTCACCATGATAAAGGACCAAAACCCAGAAAACATTTGACATCATAAATGACACAGTCAGTGACTGAGAAACTGGAAGTTGTCTTATTTTATCTGATCCAGAACAAAACTCTCAGTCCTGAAGTGGACAGAGGTTAGACAAATGCTAGCGGTTGTCTTATGAACTTTCCAGCTTTGAAATGAAAAGCCCCTAAGTCCAGGCAAAGTCCCTTTTCTCCCTGTGATTTGAAGACCAGCAGCATTTTCTCCTGGTGTGAGAGGTTGATCCCAGCTGTGTGATGGCACACATCTCTCCACAGATGGAGTTGAAGGCAGTGCTTACCCAGAACCACACACTTCTCCTCCTTCATCCCAAGCCTTCAGTGCCTTGGTACCCTTCACTCTAAGTGACCACTCTCTGCAGTGTTCTCCAGTTCACCTTATTTTCTTTTTTTAAATACTTAACACTGGAAGAGCAAGCTTCAAAGCAGCTTGTGTGAGGTTCTGTTATCAGAACAAAAGGAACAAGAGCATGTATCAGTAGTTCATTCGTACTGATAATTTTTATGGACTGAATGTTTTTGCTGAGAAGTTAGAGAAGTCTCTTAGAAATTCATTATGCAGGGAGAAAACTCAAGCTGGCTTCTGGCACTGTGTAATTTTTTTTTTTTNGGGCAGAAGAGGACAACCAAGGATGAGATGGCTGGATGGCATCACTGACTCGATGGGCGTGAGTCTGAGTGAACTCCGGGAGTTGGTGATGGACAGGGAGGCCTGGCGTGCTGCGATTCATGGAGTCACAAAGAGTCAGACATGACTGAGCGACTGAACTGAACTGAACTGGAGAAGACAGGACAAAAATTAAGCAAATAATCACATTAATAAATGTATAACTATCAGCCACATGTGTTTCCAAAGGAGAAAGATCTCTGAGAGCTGATATAAAAAGGATTTAACTTGAACTGGGGGCCCAGAAGATTTCTTGAGGAAATGATTTCTGATCTGGGATTGAAGGACTAAGAATTACACTGAAGAGAGGCCAATAGGATAGGCACATGAAAAGATGTTCAACATTGCTATTAGAGAACTGAAATCAAACCTACAAGGAGATCTCACCTCACACCAGCCAGAATGGCCATCATCAAAAAATCCACAAACGACAGATGCTAGAGAGGGTGTGGAGAGAAGGGAACCCTCCTACAATGCTAGTGGAAATGTAAATTGGTACAGCCACTATGGAGAACAGTATGGAGTTTCCTTACAAAACTAAAAATAGAGCGATCATATGATCCTGCAATCCCAATCCTCGTCATAAATCCAGAGAAACTCATGATCTGAAAGGATACATGCACCCAAGACATGGAAGCAACCTGAACGTTCATCAGCAGAGAACTGGATATGTGGCACACATACACAATGAAATATTACTTAGCCATTAAAAAGAATGAAATAATGCCATTTTCAGCAACATGGATGGACCTAAAGAGTGTCATATTGAGAGAAATAAGTCAGAGAAGGAGAAATATCACATGACAGCTCATACATGTAAAATATAAAAAGAAATGATACAAATGAATTTACAGAACAGAAAGAGACTCACTGACTTAAAGAACAAACTTATGGCTGTCAGGGGGTAGAATAGGGGAAAGGGATAGATAGGGCGTTCGGGATGGACATGCACACACTGCTATATTTAAAATAGATAACCAACAAGGACCTACTGTATAGCACATGGAACTCTGCTCAATGGTATGTGGCAGCCTGGATGGGAGGGGAGTTTTGGGGAGAATAGATACATGTATACGTATGGCTGAGTTCCTTCGCTGTTCACCTGAAACTATCACAACACTGTTCGTTAATCAGCTATACCACAATACAAATTAAAAAGTTTTTAAAAAATAAAAAGAAATAAACTGATGAAGGGGGTTGAAGAACATTCCATTCAGGAGAAGCACATATGCAGAGAGCTGTAATGTGAGGGAAGACAGCAAGTTTGAGGAGGTGGAAGGACAGTGTATTTACTTGAGGTTAAGGTTAGTGTGGGAGAGGAATTGTATGAATAATGTTTGAAATGTAGATAGGGCTAAATCAGGCAATGTTTACATCTTCATTCCGAATGCAAATGTGGAAGGGGAGTGCCAGAGAACTCTAATTAGATCTGATAGTTGTGTGCCAATTGAGCAATGGGAGGTTGTAGACATTGTGTGGTTCAGGAGAGAGGTTATCCTGGTCTCACCTCCAAGAGACACTTAGAGAAAACCCATCAGCCACTTTATAAGAGATTCTTGTTGCTTTTTCTTCAGCATGTAAGTTCTATTTTAATCAGTTTTGCCATATCTGTTATTTTTGCAAAATTGAATTACATACATACCTAAACTATTTTTTGATTTTGAAAAGTTTAATGCCATAAATATTCATTTTTTGGAAACTGTATATGGAATGACACTATAGAGTATTTGCAGTTCAGCCTAATGCATTTGGACAAGTTGAAATTCCTTGAAATTCAGAATTTATAATAAGAGGCATTATGGTTTCCAAACAGTGGTGGATGACCAGGGAATTATATTATTTATCACTGCCTTCCAGACTTCCACCTGAAAATTGCCTTTACATGGTTGTCATATCTACTGACTCTGTACCAATTAATTCTTAGTTAACTCCTACATAAATAGCAAAAGAAAGTTCTGTAAGAACGTCATTAATTTTTTTTTCAATTACTTGAAATTCAGTTAGAATTGAAGATTTCTTTGCATTAAAGCAGCCTGAAGTGTTAGATCAATAAGTGTGGTTTGAAGACAGGAGACTTGATGTGAAGTATTATTTTTATCACTTCCCAGAAATATGACATTTTGAAAGTTCTTTGGGGTCTTTAGCTTTTGTTTTCTCAACAGCAAAAGAGAGGGCCTCCAGCTGAGTCGTAATGAACATAAGATACAACATTGTTTCATCAAAGCAATTTGATGCTAGAAAAATGTAGAAGCACAAACATGAAAATGATTTACTAAACAGGAGAGGAGAGGCAGAAATATCATGGTACTTCACAGCAGAAAAATATTCAAAACATTTGCAGCATTTTAAGAACATGCACAAAAGTAGAGATCAGAACTGCTGTGATTGTGCCTTGCTTCTTCCTTCAGGATTTTCCTTGCTGGTCTCTGAGTTTAGAGCACATGAAAACCCAAAATCAGCCCCCAGCAGACTCCCAGATGGGCCACACCCCAGAAGGCAAGTGTGGCAAGATTTAAGCAGAGCCAAGGAGTAAGCAAGGCACATTTCTCCAATAGCCATGAATATTTAGGTTCTTTTGATGCACTGTGCTTCATTTTACTTCTTAGTTGTTTATCAGATAGACAGGGTAGAATTAATAATACTCCATACTTCGAGGCACAGTGGAATCAGTGATGGACCATTGTGATACACTCTTGTTTTAACATTTAGTCCACTTAATCCACATCTCCAAGGTAATCATTCTGTTGGATTTATTGCTTTTTAAAGTGCTCTAAAATGTGTGATTTTTGTTGGCATATATTTTAAACTATGTAAATCTTTACAGATCTCATTCATTTTCATATTCTTTCACACCAAGTACTATCTTTTTAAGACCAAATCTTACACTTCCATGTGTACATCAGATGTGTACCTCCTAAAGCTCCAAAACCATGTATTCTCCACGTCTTCCCTATTTACTCTACCCAAACTGCCACCCACTCCCACCACTGTACACATCACTGTAATAAGTATCTTTATATATTTTGCAATACACAAATGCTAGAAATTTTCTTTGGGATAAATTCTCAGTAGCAAAATTACTGCACCATAGTGTGCATGTATCCTTGTCTATACTATGCCAGATTATTCAGAATGGCTGTACCAATCTACTCCCCATGAAGCTTTTTGCCAAGTGCTTCCCTGGCAACACTCAGCATTGTCCAGTTTTCTCATTTTTGCAATTGAATATTGCCAGTAGAGCCTGAATTTCTCTGACTACTCTCTTTAACATGCCTTCANGATACATGTATACGTATGGCTGAGTTCCTTCGCTGTTCACCTGAAACTATCACAACACTGTTCGTTAATCAGCTATACCACAATACAAATTAAAAAGTTTTTAAAAAATAAAAAGAAATAAACTGATGAAGGGGGTTGAAGAACATTCCATTCAGGAGAAGCACATATGCAGAGAGCTGTAATGTGAGGGAAGACAGCAAGTTTGAGGAGGTGGAAGGACAGTGTATTTACTTGAGGTTAAGGTTAGTGTGGGAGAGGAATTGTATGAATAATGTTTGAAATGTAGATAGGGCTAAATCAGGCAATGTTTACATCTTCATTCCGAATGCAAATGTGGAAGGGGAGTGCCAGAGAACTCTAATTAGATCTGATAGTTGTGTGCCAATTGAGCAATGGGAGGTTGTAGACATTGTGTGGTTCAGGAGAGAGGTTATCCTGGTCTCACCTCCAAGAGACACTTAGAGAAAACCCATCAGCCACTTTATAAGAGATTCTTGTTGCTTTTTCTTCAGCATGTAAGTTCTATTTTAATCAGTTTTGCCATATCTGTTATTTTTGCAAAATTGAATTACATACATACCTAAACTATTTTTTGATTTTGAAAAGTTTAATGCCATAAATATTCATTTTTTGGAAACTGTATATGGAATGACACTATAGAGTATTTGCAGTTCAGCCTAATGCATTTGGACAAGTTGAAATTCCTTGAAATTCAGAATTTATAATAAGAGGCATTATGGTTTCCAAACAGTGGTGGATGACCAGGGAATTATATTATTTATCACTGCCTTCCAGACTTCCACCTGAAAATTGCCTTTACATGGTTGTCATATCTACTGACTCTGTACCAATTAATTCTTAGTTAACTCCTACATAAATAGCAAAAGAAAGTTCTGTAAGAACGTCATTAATTTTTTTTTCAATTACTTGAAATTCAGTTAGAATTGAAGATTTCTTTGCATTAAAGCAGCCTTAAGTGTTAGATCAGTAAGTGTGGTTTGAAGACAGGAGACTTGATGTGAAGTATTATTTTTATCACTTCCCAGAAATATGACATTTTGAAAGTTCTTTGGGGTCTTTAGCTTTTGTTTTCTCAACTGCAAAAGAGAGGGCCTCCAGCTGAGTCGTAATGAACATAAGATACAACAATGTTTCATCAAAGCAATTTGATGCTAGAAAAATGTAGAAGCACAAACATGAAAATGATTTACTAAACAGGAGAGGAGAGGCAGAAATATCATGGTACTTCACAGCAGAAAAATATTCAAAACATTTGCAGCATTTTAAGAACATGCACAAAAGTAGAGATCAGAACTGCTGTGATTGTGCCTTGCTTCTTCCTTCAGGATTTTCCTTGCTGGTCTCTGAGTTTAGAGCACATGAAAACCCAAAATCAGCCCCCAGCAGACTCCCAGATGGGCCACACCCCAGAAGGCAAGTGTGGCAAGATTTAAGCAGAGCCAAGGAGTAAGCAAGGCACATTTCTCCAATAGCCATGAATATTTAGGTTCTTTTGATGCACTGTGCTTCATTTTACTTCTTAGTTGTTTATCAGATAGACAGGGTAGAATTAATAATACTCCATACTTCGAGGCACAGTGGAATCAGTGATGGACCATTGTGATACACTCTTGTTTTAACATTTAGTCCACTTAATCCACATCTCCAAGGTAATCATTCTGTTGGATTTATTGCTTTTTAAAGTGCTCTAAAATGTGTGATTTTTGTTGGCATATATTTTAAACTATGTAAATCTTTACAGATCTCATTCATTTTCATATTCTTTCACACCAAGTACTATCTTTTTAAGACCAAATCTTACACTTCCATGTGTACATCAGATGTGTACCTCCTAAAGCTCCAAAACCATGTATTCTCCACGTCTTCCCTATTTACTCTACCCAAACTGCCACCCACTCCCACCACTGTACACATCACTGTAATAAGTATCTTTATATATTTTGCAATACACAAATGCTAGAAATTTTCTTTGGGATAAATTCTCAGTAGCAAAATTACTGCACCATAGTGTGCATGTATCCTTGTCTATACTATGCCAGATTATTCAGAATGGCTGTACCAATCTACTCCCCATGAAGCTTTTTGCCAAGTGCTTCCCTGGCAACACTCAGCATTGTCCAGTTTTCTCATTTTTGCAATTGAATATTGCCAGTAGAGCCTGAATTTCTCTGACTACTCTCTTTAACATGCCTTCAAGAACTTGGCTTTGAGAGCTCTGAAGTTGCTTGTTCACGTTCTTTACCTGTCTTCCTATGACAGAAACTGACTTACCAATTTACAGAAACTCTCAGCTAATTATTCATTCCTTGGTAGTTTTAAGCATTGAAAATGCCTCTTCCCATTTAGTCACCTATTAATTTGGTACATAGTGTTCTTCATGAATGAAAAAAAGCTTAATTTTCCTGAACATGATGAGGCTTTCACAGATTCTTGTTTTCTCACCTTCTCACCCATATATATCTTCCCCGTGGTCTTCTCCCTGAGGGCCCTGGGGACAGAATGACAGCCGTCTAAGTACAGAGGGTGGGTCAGTTTTGTTTGATGCTTTCTCCTCATGACAACAATGCCTAGATCAGGGTTATGCCATATGTATGTGCCAAATGAATGAGGCTAGACAGCCTCCCAGAGCTATGAATCATCTCCTGGATTCTTTAAGGTGCTCAGTTCCCAATGACTTCCTTGGTTTTTGTACAAGAAAAATCCTTCTTTCTCGTGGAGGGAGGGCTGCAGTGGGGTGGAGCAGTGGAAGCGTCTTGTTAGTCTCTTTCCATCTCCATCATGCTCTCAGTGGATCCTTTTCAAAAGTCAGTATCTGGCAGATTTTACATAGATAAGCATATGAGTAACTATCTTTCTGGTACAAACCAACCCAAAATGTACCTTTCCACAATATTTCTGATTATTTTCTTTATTGTGGTATAATATCCATGTAATAAAATTCTCCCGTTTCAGCTATATGGGGCACTTTAAGTGTGATATAATTGTATTCAACAATCTTTTGCTTTATGGTTTTGCCTTTTGAAATTCTTTGGTTTCTTCATTCCTAAATTGTAAAAATTATCTCATAAATTCTCTTCTATCAGCTGTGTGCTCCTTCCCTTCCAACTTAATGTTTAACCTATCTGGAAAGGGAAAGTGAAGTCGCTCAGTTGTGTCCGACTCTTTGTAACCCTATGGGCCCACCATTTTCTTCCATCCATGGGATTTTCCAGGCAAGAATACTGGAGTGGGTTGCCATGTCCTTCTCCAGGGGATCTTCCCGACCCAGGGATGGAACCCAGGTCTCCCGCATTTCAGGTAGATTCTTTACTGTCTGAGCCACCAGGGAATCCCTAACCTATCTGGAGGTCACCCTTTATGTAGGCTTAGGTTGGGATCCAATTTTTTTTTTTCCATTTGGTGAGACCACGTCCCTCCCCGACCCAAAAAAAAAAAAAAAAAAAACTCTGACTAAACAATTTCTACTGATTTATGGTAATTTCTTTAAAGTTTATTAAATTCCCCTGGATATATGAGTCTCATTCTGAGTGTATTATTTTCTTCCACTTATCAGTTTAGCTGATCTTTCACCACTAGCACTATTATTACTCTGGCCTTGTAGCTGATCTTAATATTACGGCTTCATTTTAAATATCACAGACAGCCATGAACTTTTATGTCCCTCTACAAATTTTACACCAAGTTTAATAGTTTATCTAAAATATCTAACTGGAATTGTGATTGAAATAGCATTGTGTTTATGTACTGAATTAAAGAAAATCTGTATCTTAATAACTATGACTTCATCGCATCCAAGAGCATGAAATAACACTCCCTTCATTCATATCACCTTTTATGTCTTTCACCCAAATTTCAAAGTGCATCAGGAAAATTATTTGAAACTTGGAAATAAGACCACAAAAAGGTGAGTGTCACACGGGGGCAAAGACCACAACAGGATTCCTATGAAATGTATTTATCTCATTGTTTACTATTAATAAAATCTCTCAGACTTAGTGAAGTTACAAGTTATTTTCTAGAGTTTTGTCCAGTAGATGCAAATAGTTTTGTGTCTAATGAAAGAATTAACTCCAAAGATTTATGGCCTGTGTTTGGGATATCAGTTTTATAACTAATTCAGCAATCCTAATATTTCTCTGTTAAACTGCCTTTAAATCCTTGGCGTCTTAAGTGCTCTTTGAACTGACCATACACCTCTTTGATTCTCTTACTGACTAATGAGTTCCAAATCTTTGACATGTTGATTTTATATTTGCATGAAACTTTTTGAAAAGCACACTTTGGTGAGTTTCTTAATAAAGGTCTTACATATTCTGGGTTACTTTAACTCAGATACTTTATAGTTTTATTGAAATTATGTATATAATATAGTATTTCTGGAGTTTTCTGATTATTGCTGGTATAGAGAGATATTTTTGATTTTGCATGTTGATGTTGTATCTAGCAACTTTGCTAAAATTTTATTGCTTCTAATAGGTTGTCTCCATTAGTTCTTTTAGGCACAAAATTATAATATCAACAATTAATGAACAGCTAGATACTATACACTAATAAATGTTTAGAGATACATGAAATGGATAAATTCCTAGAAAATTATCAAATGCCAAAATAAGCCCTAATGTTACAATTATTTCCCTTGAGGTCCTAGTTGTAGCTTCTGACTCTCAGTAAAAATTCATACTTATGTTGTACCTTCACATAAATGACCTCATTTCATATTCACTAAAATTCTGAGTTAAGTACTATGCCCATTATATATTGAAGAAAATAAATGTTTAAAGGGTAAGTGCATTGTACAAAATCACAACACTATTTGCAGGGGCTTTTTGTCAAATATCCAGCTCTTGTGCCTTGAAATCTGGCAAAATTTTCTGAAGCAGAAATTTTTGTGTCTCTCAGCCCCTACGAACTATAACTTCAGAAAAAAACAAAACTGATCATATCAAAGAAAAGTTCATCAGCTATTAAGGTATCTATTTATATGAGGTTTTATTTTTGCTACCCTTAGACCTAGAAAGGAAGATCAATTTGTTGTCAAGGAAAAGAAAGAAATATAAAATGACAATATTTCATCAGGGGTATTGCTTTCTCTATGGACTCTGGACGACAGGCAGGTTCCTGTTACTAATGAAGCAACTTTTAAGTTGTGCTTGTAGCAGGGCTGCCAGATTTGGCAAGTAAATATACAGGATGTCCAGGTAAATTTAAATTTCAGTTAACAATAGATATTATTTTAGTACAAACACATCACATGCAATATTTGGGATATATCCAGTATGTATACATGTGTATAAGAGAAGGTAAAAGAGGAGACTGAAAAATCGGGCTTAAAACGCAACATTGAAAAAACTAAGATCATGGCATCTGGTCCCATCATTTCATGGCAAATAGATGGGGAAACAATGGAAACAGTGACAGACTTTTCTTGGGCTCAAAAATCACTGTAGATGGTGGCCGCAGCCATGAAACTAAAAGACGTTTGCTCCTTGGAAGAAAAGCATAGCATATTTTAAAGCAGAGACATTACTTTGCCAACAAAGGTCTGTCTAGTCAAAGCTATGGTTTTCCCAGCTGAGAGTGGGACCATAAAGAAAGCTAAGTGCTGAAAAATTGATGCTTTTGAACTGTGATGTTGGAGAAGACTCTTGAGAGTCCCTTGGACTGTAAGGAGATCAAACCAGTCAATCCTAAAGGAAATGAACGCTGAATAGTCATTGGAAGGACTGATGCTGAAGCTGAAGTTCCAACAATTTGGCCACCTGATGTGAAAAACTGACTCATTAGAAAAGACCCTGATGCTGGGAAATATTGAAGGCTGAAGGAGAAGGGGATGACAGAGGATGTGGATTGATGCCATCACCAACTTGATGGCCATGAGTTTGAGCAAGCTCCATTTCAGTTCAGTTCAGTCGCTCAATCATGTCCAACTCTGTGACCACATGGACTGCAGCACGCCAAGCTTCCCTGTCCGTCACCAACTCCCAGAGCTTGCTCAAACTCATGTCCATTGAGTCGGTGATGCCATGTAACCATCTCATCCTCTGTTGTCCCCTTCTACTCCTGCTTTCAATATTTCCCAGCATCAGGGTCTTTTCCAATGAGTCAGCCCTTCGCATTAGGTGGACAAAGCATTGGAGCTTCAGCTTCAGCATCAATCCTTCCAATGAATATTCAGGACTGATTTCCTTTAGGACAGACTGGTTTGATCTCCTTACAGTCCAAGGCACTCTCAAGAGTCTTCTTCAACACCACAGTTCAAAAGCATTCATTCATTGGCCCTCAGTTTTCTTTATAGACCAACTTTCACATCAAGACATGACTACTGGAAAAACCATAGCTCTGACTAGATGGACCTTTGTCAGCAAAGTAATGTCTCTGCTTTTCCATATGCTGTCTAGGTTTCTCATAGCTTTTCTTCCAAGGAACAAGCATCTTTTAATTTTATGGCTGCAGTCACCATCTACAGTGATTTTGGAGGCCCTCAAAATAGTCTCTCCATATTTCCATTGTTTCCCCATCTTTTTGCCATGAAGTGATGGGACCGGATGCCATGATCTTAGTTCTCTGAATGTTGAGTTTTAAGCCAACTTTTTCACTCTCCTCTTGCACTTTCATCAAGAGGTTCTTTAGTTCTTCCTCAATTTCTGCCATAAGGGTGGTGTCATCTGCATATCTGAGGTTATTGACATTTCTCCTGGCAATCTTGATTCCAGCTTGTGATTCATCCAGACTGACATTTCGCATGATGTACTCTGCATATAAGTTAAATAAGTAGGATGACAATATACAGCCTTGACGTACTCCTTTCTCGATTTGGAATCAGTCTGTTGTTTCATGTCCAGTTCTAACTGTTGCTTCTTCACCTACATAGATTTCTCAGGAGGCAGGTAAGGTGGTCTGGTATTCCTGTCTCTTGAAGAATTTTCCACAGTTGCGATCCACACAGTCAAATGCTTTGGCATAGTTAATAAAGCAGAAGTAGATTTTTTTCTGGAACTCTTTTGCTTTTTCTATGATCCAACAGATGTTGGCAATTTGATCTCTGGCTCCTCTGCCTTTTCTAAATCCAACTTGAACATCTGGAAATTCATAGTTCACATACCGTTGAAGCCTGCCTTGCAGAATTTTGAGCATTACTTTGCTAGTGTGTGAGATGAGTGCAATTGTGGGGTAGTTTAAACAGTCTTTTGCATTGCCTTTCTCTGGGATTAGAAGGAAAACAGACCTTTTCCAGCCCTGTGGCCACTGCTGAGTTTTCCAAATTTGCCTGCATATTGAGTGCAGCACTTTCACAGCATCATCTTTTAGGATTTGAAATAGCTCAACTGGAATTCCATCACCTCCACTAGCTTTGTTCATAGTAATGCTTGCTAAGGCCCACTTGACTTCACATTCCAGGATGTCTGGCTCTAGGTGGGTGATCACACCATCATGGTTATCTGGGTTATGAAAATCATTTTTGTATACTTCTTCTGTGCATTTTTGCCACCTCTTTTTAATATCTTCTGCTTCTGTTAGGTCCATATCATTTCTGTCCTTTATTGAGCCCATCTTTGCATGAAATATTCCCTAGGTATCTCTCATTTTCTTGAAGAGATCTCTAGTCTTTCCCATCCTGTTCTTTTCCTCTATTTCTTTGCGCTGATCGCTGAGGAAGGTTTTCTTATCTCTCCTTGCTATTCTTTGGAACTCTGCATTCAGATGCTTATATCTTTCCTTTTCTCCTTTGCTTTTCGCTTCTCTTCTTTTCACAGCTATTTGTAAGGCCTCCTCAGACAGCCATTTTGCTTTTTTGCATTTCTTTTCCATGGGGATGGTCTTAATCCCTGTGGCCTTATTTTTGCTGACTGTATAGAGCTTCTCCATCTTTGGCAGCAAAGAATATAATCAATCTCATTTTGATATTGACCAGCTAGTGATGTCCATGTGTAGAGTTGTCTCTTGTGTTGTTGGAAGAGGGTATTTCCTATGATCAGTGCATTCTCTTGGCAAAAATCTGTTAGCCTTTGCCCTGTTTCATTTTGTACTCCAAGGCCAAGTTTGCCTGTTACTCCAGGTATCTCTTAACTTCCTACTTTGCATTCCAGCCCCCTATAATGAAAAGGACATCTTTCTTGGATGTTAGTTCTAGAAGGTTTTATAGGTCTTCATAAAACCATTGAACTTCAGCTTCTTCAGCTATTAGTGGTTGGGGCATAGACTTGGATTACTATGATACTGAATGGTTTGCCTTGGAAACAAACAGCTTATTCTGTCATTTTTGAGACTGCACCTAGGAACTGCATTTTGGACTCTTCTATTGACTGTGAGGGCTACTCCATTTCTTCTAAGGGATTCTTGCCCACAGTAATAAATATAATGGTCTCCACCCATTCCAGTCCATTTTAGTTCACTGATTCCTAAAATGTCGATGTTCACTCTTGCCATCTACTGTTTGACCACTTTCAATTTGCCTTGATTCATGGACCTAACATTTCAGATTCCTATGCAATACTGTTCTTTACAGCATCAGAGTTTACTTCTATCACCAGTCACCTCAACAACTGAGCGCTGTTTTTGCTTTGGCTCTGTCTCTTTATTCTTTCTGGAGTTATTTCTCCACTGTTCTCCAGTAGCATATTGGGCACCTACCAACCTGGGGGGTTCACTTTTCAGTGTCATATCTTTTTGCTTTTTCATTCCGTTCATGGCGTTCTCAAGGCAAGAATACTGAAGTGGTTTGCCATTTCCTTCATCAGTGGACCACATTTTGTCAGAACTCTCCACCATGACCCATCCATCTTGGGTGGCTCTACATGGTATGGGTCATAGTTTCAACGACAGAGAATGTGGAATGATGGCATCACCAACTTGATGGACATGAGTTTGAGCAATCTCCAGGAGGTGGTAAAGGACAGGGAGGCCTGGCGTGCTGCAGTCTATGGGGTCGCAAAGTGTAGGATACAACTGAGCAACTGAACAACAGTATGTGTGCAAACTATGTACCCAGTGTATATTATATACATGCATATATACTTATACATTATAAATCTTCATCACAAACCTGAAAGATTATTGCCTTTTAATATGAATAAGGAAGCTGCAATTCAAAGATACTAAGTAAATCATTCAAGGCCACTAGATGGTAACTGGGAAAGCTGATCAAGACCATCTAATGCCCATGGTCTTATACTACCTAACTCATTCCTCAGATAACCCTTTGCAGCAGGCATCATGCTTTAGTTAATCCCAGTCCTATCCCTAGCCCTCTCCTGCCTTGATCCACTCTGTGGCAGGGGATGGGAAAACTAAATTCTCCCTTTCCAGCTTCCATCACAGCCAGAGCAGGCCATGTGAGACAGTTCTGGCCAAAGGAGTAGAAGCAGAAATTTACTGTGCCTTCCGGAAAACCTTGGTCTTTATGATCAAAGGAATAAACATGAGTCACTGACCTGCCCCTCTTCCTCTTGCCATGATCACAGACTTGTTGATGTGAGATGTAGCCCTCATCTTGTGATGACTATTAAGGAAAGGCCAGGTGGTCTATAGAGTTGCCACTCAACCCTGATATTATTGAACCCCTGAAATAGGAAGAACAGCACCTATCTCCAGACTTTCTATTGCATGCGTTCTGAGTCACTCAGTCATATCCAACTCTGTGCAGTCCCATGAAATATAACCAGCCTCCTCTGTTGGTAGAATTTTCCAGGCAAGAATACTGAAGTAAAGTCTCTCAGTCATGTCCGACTCTTTGCAACCCCATGGACTACACAGTCCATGGAATTCTCCATGCTAGAATACTGGAGTGAGTAGCCTTTCCCTTCTCCAGGGGATTTTCCCAACCCAGGGATCGAACCCAGGTCTCCCACATTGCAGGCGGTTTCTTTACCAGCTGAGCCACAGGAGAACCCTAAGAATACTGGAGTGGTTATCCTATCCCTTCTCCAGAGGATCTTCCTGACCCAGGAGTTGAATCAGGGTCTCCTGCATTGCAGGTGGGTTCTTTATCAACTGAGCTATCAGTGAAAGTGAAGTCCTCAGTCATGTCGACTCTGCAACCCCTTGGACTGTAACCTACCAGGCTCCTCTGTCCATGGGATTTTCTAGGCAAGAGTACTGGAGTGGGTTGTCATTTCCTTCTGCATGGGATCTTCCCAACCCAGGGATAGAACCTGGGTTTCCAGCATTGCAGGCAGACACTTTACCGTCTGAGCCACCAGGGAGGCCAAAGAGTAAAACTGTTTCTGCCCAGTTTTGAACCGGGGACCTTTGGGATGTAAGGTGAATATGATAACCACTACAGTACCGAAAGAATACTGAAGTGGGTTGCCACTTTCTCCTCCAGGAGACCTTCCTGACCCAGGAATCAAACCTGCATCTCCAGTTTTGACAGGCAGATTCTTTACCACAGAGCCATTGGGAAGCCAGATTTCCTTAGAGAAAGATACAACTATTTGTTTAGCTGCAGAATGTCAGGATGTGAATTTCCTCCCATATTAATTATTTGGATGTTCTCAATAGATTTGAATTAGCCAACATGTATTGGATACCTAATACTTACAAATTCACTGATAGATGTCATGGTAAATTAGCCCTTACAATATCCTTGTTTGGTGGGGCTTATTGTACCCACTTCACAAAACTGTAATTCCAAGAGGCCTGGCAGCCTGTTTAAAGGCTACCCATAGCTTGTGGCAATCAGGATTCTAAATCTGAATCTGGCTGTAGGCCTTTCTTTCTCAGATACGGGGAAATACTCAAATGATGCTGAAATAACAGTTTGGTTTCATTTTGAAAGTATGCATTCAGCAGGAATTTTCCAATTTTCAGAGAAAATAAAATCATTTTATAAAGAAGTTTCACTTTTACTAAAACTCATATTCCTTAAATTCACTGACTATTTTAAACTGGCCTATGGTTTTTCATTTTTATGTAGAACAAGTGCTGTTCTCTACTATGGACAAAAGATGTGTTATAAAATAAAGATTAAAATCCAAGTAACATAAAAAAAAAGTACCCAAAAATGGTATGTTGCAAATGTGAAAAAAAGATGTAATAGTTCTATCTCTCATTGGCTGAGAATGGAATATATAATACTAGAGAATTCTCTTACAATTTCATTTTAGTGTGAGTTCATAATATGGCACTGGCAGGCAATCTTTCTTCATACAGTCTTTGAGCAGAGGAAAAGAAAAATAAGTTGTCATCTTTAAAAAAATTAAAAGGTACTATAGAAAGGAGGAAAGATTCAGTACTGGGCAGCACCATAACAAGTTATGGGAAGGCATTACAAAGTCAAAGAGAGCTAGCTAACTGCTCATTTGCCCACCATCTTAATAGGATAAATTCCTCCAGGCTCTTAAAAGATAATGAGCATGCCAATTATTTTCTCAGGCACAGGAGCACGACGAGGAATTCCTGCTGTTTTTCAGACATAATAACACAAGACAGACAAGTCAGAAATGTCATCCTTAAGCAGTTATCCTTATTTGAGCAGAAGGAGGGAAATGTCATTCCTAAGCAGTTATCCTTATTTGAGCAGAAGGAGGGGAGGTTAATCACAGGTAAGTCTTGCCAGTGGCTCTCCAATCACAGAGGTCAGGGTTCCTTTGCAGTTCAAGCATGATGCTTTCAAATCCAATCTGGTATTAAGGATATCCCACAATAAGGAGATTTGCAGTAACTGTAAATCTTTTGATCTCTGAGTCAGTTGTCTATTTGTCCTTGTTGGCAGAGAGCACATGGTTACTAGGCTTTCAGGGGTATATAACTGAAATAGATGCCAGGGGTAGAAGATGATAGCACTGATTCATGAGCATGGGATTCTGTGCAGTACGTCTTTTGACATGATAATAATTGCCATTCATTTTGTACATTATTAGTAATTTCCAAGTACAAATATTACACTCTGTTCAAATCATTGAGCTTTCAGAGGAAGTTACACAGTGGTGTTTCTTGGTGGTATCAGCACCCCTTTGAAGTTTTTTTGTTCTATCACTGTTCACTGGGGTTTTTAATCGTAAAATTTTTGTTTAAAAAATTTTAAACTGACAAAAATGTTTAAAGAAGAGAAAAACAAATACTATTCATCTAAATTCATCAAAATATTAACATGTTGTCACCTTTGGTTTTCTGTTCTGGGGATTTTGGGTTTTTTTAATTTTATAAAAGTATCATTGATTTACAATGTTGTGTGAACATTCTTTACTTCTTTCCTACCTCTGGGCTAATCTTTTTTTTTTTTTTACATAAGAATGTTTATACTTTTTTGCTCTACCATTTGAAAATAAGTTCCAGATACCACGACATTTCAGCCTTAAATATCATACATCGGCTAAGAGTGTTCTCTTATATAACCAGAGTATCACTTTCATATATCCACATGCGAATTTGTAGAAGTGACCAAAATTGTCTTTTAAATTTGCTTAACCTTTCAATCTAGGATCAAATAAAGGTTCACACATTGTGTTTGGTTATATCTCTTTAGTATCTTTAATCTTTTCCTGAATAGCATTCTTTTTCTGTTTCACAACATTGAAAAATTCAGGACAGCTGTCCTGTATTATGCCTCATGTTCTGTATTCAACTGTTCTTTACCATGAGAATCAGGTTAAATATTCTGATATAGGTACTACATAGTACATAGGTGAGGCTGTATAATATACCTCCTGTTGTGTCGCCTATCTATTCTAAAGGTTAATTTTCCTTGGCAATGAAAACACAAAAAATCCAAGGGGTAACATGCTGATTCCATGTGAAATTCTTGCCACCCCAACACATTTTACTTAAAAGTTTTAGAATTCTATGATGATCTTTGTTTGAATCTCATTCAGCTGCAAAATGGTGATTTTTTTTCTTAAATTCTCTCCTTTTTCTATATTTGCTAGTGAATTATCTCTTGGAAAGAAGAGCTCTTCCAGTTGCTTCTCTCCCTCTCTGTCCCCTCTTCTATTGTTATAAATTTATGTTCAATGTAATATAATCTATTACGATCATTATTCTTTCCAGTGCTCAAGTTGCCCCATTTTGACAAGTGAAAGCCCCTCACTCAGGCTTCTATTGTTCTTTAGAAGTGACCCCATTAGCCTTTGAACAGGTCTTTGCTTCAGGGTATGACAAAACATCACAGACTTACTTTGTACTGACCTTGCCCCAGACCTGGAGTTAGTTCTCCAAGGAGCCCTGGTTCCTTTCGGTATAAGCCAATATATGTGTGTTGTAACTACTCTGAAGAAACAGAACTGATTCCCCACCCCAAATTTGGTTGGAATGTCAAGTGTCAGTCTTGACACTTGACACACAAGAGGGTATGAAAGGTTTATTACTTACTTAATGAGACTTTCTAGGTAGAGCAGGGTAGGCTTCATAAGCTGGTCTGAAAAAGTTTGTGAGAGCTGGAAGGAGACTGGTGGAAGGCTTTCTGGTGGTTAGAGGGCGAGACTGGTACATGGCCTCTGTATACAGGCAGAGGCTTATGTGGTTTGAACTTCCTACCAGTACCAAAGATGAAAGCATTCAGACTTTCTTATCAGCTTTCCCAGAAACAGGCTGAAAGAGGAGCAGTGAAGGATGAGGCTTAAGAAGTTAGCAAGCATAAAAAAAATGGAGTCAGACAAAATTAAAAATAAATAAAAATCAATAATTATTTTTTAAATTAAATTCAATAAAATATTGAAATTTTAATTTAAAAATTTAAATTTAAAAAATAAAAATAATTTTTTAACGGAGTAACAGTATTACACTGGGCTACACTTACAGTCCCTTATATACATAAATATACAAAATAGAAATCTGTTACACAGATATCATGTATTCCCAGATCTTCACAGGGTAGATGGGAAGAACATGGAATAAGAACACAGGGCACTTCAAGCTCTTTGAGGGGAAAACAACCTCTATAAATACACAGCAGCAGCAAAATCTTTATTCCTTCCCAGGTTACTTGACATTTTCAAATTGTTTCTAAAACAGTTATGGACAGAGCTATCAATTTTCTGTTCAGAAAATCAACTTTCTAAAGGCTATGTGCTTTCATGATGTCAGAGGGCTCCTCAGAGGGTCAAAAGCATTTAAACTTCTCTCTCAGTCAGGACATTAAGATGATTCTAAGAGGCTTTATATTTCATATAAATGTTAGATTAGAGAAGCTCATCATTAAATTAAATTAATAGAAATAAACATCACATTTTAACACTCAAAAAATAAAGCTACAGGTCTTTGTCAAAACAAAAATGATAATAACAATAATACTAGCAGCTATCATGTACTGAATACGTTCCAAACACATTACAGTCATCCTTGTAACAACTCACTGGATTAAATATTAATATTATTTCAAGGTTGCAATGAGGAAATTGAAGCTCAAAGAGGTGAAATAATGTGACCAGCATCCCACAGCAGGTAAATGAAGGAGTGGGGATTCAAGTATAAAACAGAAAACAACACTGAAAATTCAACATTTCATAACTGCATTTTAGTTCTGAAAGTAGAGCACAGGTTGATTTCCACTAAAGATAGAAAGTGCCAAACTAGCTCAGATTTTAACTTAGCCAGCATAAACTCTTATTTTCTTCTCTTTCATTTCTACCTTAGAATATTAGGGGTCTAGCACCCAAGAGAACCAGTCACCAAATGACCAGGGATGGGGCAGATAAACTATTTGGACTTTTCCAATTCATAGGATCACACCAACAATCAATTTGGAATTCAATGGTGTATGTCCTGTTGTGGTCTTGAGGGACCTGTTTTCAGCTGAAATCCATACTTCTCTCTATTACAACCACTCTGAACAAAGAAAATAAACCCCCTACCCAAATTTTGCTTGGAATGTCAAGACTGCTGACATGCAGCAAGAAGGTATGAAAAGTTTATTACTTACATGATGATAGTGAAATGAGAGAGGTACTGATTTCAAAAGTACCTATAGATGGATGAGCTTAAAAAAAAATTGCTCAACCATTGTTTACCTTCAACTTTGGAGATCTCAATATCACGTGTAGTGATAATATAGGGTAATATTCTACATGATTGATACTTTTCAAAGCACTTTTACACACATCTCATTGGATCACCTCAATAACTCAGTATGAATGACAGAAAATTTACCTACACAAAGATGAAGCAAGTATCTTATGTAACCAGTGTTTGTGCTCTGGTAGAGGGAGCGTGCCAAGCACTTTTGTAACCCCTTTGCCCACGACTTTGCTCAAGTGGCTGTAGCAACCAGCTGTGCCACACAAATAGAACCTTTGACAAAACGAAATACCTCGGCTGAGCCACCCATCACTTGCTTTCTGGCCCCGGCTTCTCTGTCCTCTGAGATTCTAGGCTTGTGATGGATCATGTACAGAACTCTAAGTACAAGGAAATTAACATCCCTGGAGCATAGGAACCGTTAAATAAACACTCACCTTTCCCCATCCCTGTGGACAATTCTGAGGCACATTCTGTACCACTCCAGTGGGGCTTTGGTAGCCCTGAGCCCCAGCTGCACCCAACCACCTTTTTAAAGCTACATGCTTGTATTGGCTTCCTCCCTTCCCTGTTCCATTCTTCCCAATCCATCATGCCTATTCTGCTTTATCAGATTTGGCTACAGTCATTAATTAATAACAGTTAATATATACCTCAAGATAAATCACATTTACTGGGAACCATTCATCAAGCTCTTGTCATGAGATGTTTTAGGGGGAACCCAAGCAAAATCAGGGAGTTTAAGTAACGCATAAAAGAGTCAGTTAATGTTGGATTTAGAAAATAGGTCTTCTGTCTCCTTATGGGATGTGATTAAAAGCACGGATTCTAAAGCCAGGTTCACCTGGGCCTGAAGCTAACTGAAATTCCTTAAGAATATGCCCCGAGTTTTCTGATGTTCAGCCACTTAATTGAAATGTTAATAAAAATGCTAACAGCAGCAGCCAGTCATTATTGAGTGCTTCCGTGTACACTCTGTCTGAAGTGCTTTGCATATGTTAACCTTCTAATCCTTAACATAACCTTGTGAGATAAATACTATTATTGTCACTATTTTGTACCCAGATGAAGAAACTGGGATACAAAAAGCTTACTCTGCCCAAAATCACAGAGCCAATAAGTAGAACTTCAGGGATTCCAACTCCAAACAGTCAAACTCTAGGGCTCACACATGTAAATATTATTAAACACTATTAGACTTCTCACAGGGCTGTAATAATAAAATTTAAAATAAAGCATTTAGTCCAATGCCAGGTACATAAACAGTGCTTATAAACATTAATATAAAAAGAAAAGAAAAATGCTATTTTAAAAGTTTAAGTCCTGATTGGAAAAAAAAATTTATAAATGCTTCTTTCCTGTTCATTTATCTTTATTTCTCTAATTTCTCTTCTCAGACTCTCTTCCATTAAAAATCACTGCCCTTCCATCACTGTTGACTCCCTGATGTTTTATCTTTCCCTTATGCCTGGTCCCCAATCACCTGCTCCAACATCTTCCATTTCTTCTTTTCAAAGCTCATTTTTCTCAATTTCAAGGCCCCTGACAGATCAGCATGAGAAACATTAGAGTTTATTTTCATAACATTCCCTTCAGAATATCACTAGAAAAATGTGTTAGTGGTGCTTGAGACAAACACCCCCAAATATAAGCACAGTTAATCAGTAATTGTCAGACCCTTCAGTATGTAAACAGAGGCCTCTCAGAGATCAAAGGGGGTCAAAAAAAGCATCACGCTGCAATGTAGATGCTGCTTATAGTAGGAGGCACAAGCAAAAACAACAAAAAAAACTAAATAAACACTTGATTTGATTCACTACTAAGATCATCTTTCTTCTTAATTAATAGTACAAATGCTAACTCACTTACCTTAACATTTCCTCACAAAGGATTCCAATGAGGATAATTTGCATATGCAAAAGAGTCACTCAGGGAGCTTTAATTACAGTGCCTGACAACTTCTCTGATTATATTTTTCACAACTACCAAGAAGTGTTGAACTTCAGTCTGGACTTCTTTCTCCTGGTGGAAGAATATTGTTTATGAAATTCGGAATAATTTGGTAATCACTAGTGAACACAAGCAGATGACACATAGATGATTCCACAATTGATGCACTTGGTCGTTCAGTCATGTCCGACTCTTTACAACCACATAGACTGCAGCACACCAGGCTTCCCTGTCCATCACCAACACCCAGAGCTTGCTCAAATTCATGTCCATCAAGTTGGTGATGCCATCCAACTGTCTCATCCTCTGTCATCCCCTTTCCCTCCTGCCTTCAATCTTTCCCAGCATCAGGCACTTTCCCAATGAGTCAGTTCTTTGCATCAAGTGGCAAATGTATTGGAGTTTCAGCTTCAGCATCAGTCGTTCCAATGAATATTCAGGACTGATTTCTTTTAGGATTGATCGGTTTGCTTTAGGATTG
Organism: Neotragus moschatus; assembly: GCA_006410615.1. Lineage (NCBI taxonomy): Eukaryota > Metazoa > Chordata > Mammalia > Artiodactyla > Bovidae > Neotragus > Neotragus moschatus. The sequence goes on along the minus strand of SJYA01001133.1, from coordinate 292,326 downwards.
ACTGGTTTGATCTCTTTGCCATCCAAGGGACTCTCAAGAGTCTTCTCCAACACCACAGTTCAAAAGCATCAATTCTTTGGCCCTCAGCTTTCTTTATGGTCCAACTATCAAATCCACACATAAATCACTGGGAAAAAACATAGCTTTGACCAGATGGACCTCTGTCAGCAAAGTAATATCTCTGTTTTTTAATATGCTATCTAGGTTATTCGTAGCTTTTCTTCCAAGGAGCAAGCATCTTTTAATTTCATGGCTGCAGTCACCATCCACAGTGATTGCGGAGCCCAAGAAAGTAAACTGTCTCGCTGTTTCCATTGTTTCCCAGTGTATTTGCCATGAAGTGATGGGACCAGATGCCATCTTAGTTTTTTGAATGTAGAATATTAAGCCAGTTTTTTCACTCCCCTCTTTCACTTTCATCTACAAGCTTGACTCTTCTTTGGAACAGAGAATGAATTAATTTATTTTAATTATGTTAGGTATTTCCCAATGAAGAAACACTTTCAGGCACTATAAGTAAGCTTGCAATTTAGGATCTCTCATTGCTGTAATGAGTATTTTGTAATAACTATAAATGGAATATAGTCTTTAAAGTCATAAATCACTATATTGTACACTTGAAACTTATCTTGTATATCAAGTATATTTTAATATTTTTTTAAAAATCTTCCATCAAACAACCTCTTCAAGGCAGTTGGCATGTTGACATTTCCAAGGTTTGCACTAGTTCTTCTATTCCTATGGTAAGCAACTGTTTGCTCTGACTTCTGGACAATGGTTAATTAATTTTTAAAAAGTAATCTATATAACAAAAGACCTTAATGGATTCATATCTCAGAAATATTCCCCCAGGTGAAGAGTTTACATATTGCTTACTCTTTGAGTCCTTAGTTGTTTCAAATGAATAATTAAAGGAAAAGAAAAATTTTCAGGATCCACATGTCAACTGATATCTGTGTCTGTCTAATGCCAAGGAGGGGCTTCACTAGTAGCTCAGTGGTCAAGAATCTGCCTGCATTGTAAGAGATGCGGGTTTGATCACTGGGTCAGAAGATTCCTGCAGGAGGAAATGACAACTCATTCCAGTATTCTTGCCTGGAGAATCCTATGGACAGAGGAGTCTGGTGGCCTACAGTCCACTGGATGGCAAAAGAGTTGAACATGACTGAGCAACTAAACAATCCAATCCAATATCAAGGATGTGAATTTCCTTGCATTTTAGGAGATAATAGTATCATGCCAAGTATTAATATGCCTCAGTGGTAATCATATAAATGTCTATAATTTCAACTGTGTGTGTATGTGTGTGTGTGTGTGTGTTTTATCTAGTTAACTCAAATATAGATCCCCATATTAAACATTCTGAAACATTGCGTTCTCCAGCTTTATCAGCTGAAGAGGCTGTATTGTTCAGTCGCTTAGTCATGTCCGATGTGACCCCATGGACTGCAGCATGGCAGGCTTCCCTGTCATTCACCGTACTGAACTTTAAAATACAATGAAATAAGATGTTTCTAAAGGGGAATTTTTGGCACCACTTTTACAGAACTCTCCTGCTACAAAAATCAAAATTATTAGCAATTTCTTTCTTTTTCTTTTTTTTTTTTTTTTTTGCTTGTTCTAAGAGATTTCTCTCTTTGGGCTGATGCTTACATTTCTAAGTAGATTTCACGCTCCCTACTCAGAAAAAGAAAAGCACACACAGCTCTCCTAACATCCAAATAAAAATCTCTTCACTCATCTTCACAGAAGTCCAATATCTATCCCAGGACCTATTAAATTAACTATAAAATCTTGCTGGAGTTGAGTTTTCAATAAAAAAGCATGTCTATGAGGACATTTTACTCATTCTACCTCACCATTCCACAGAATGTTCCAGAATGCACCTAAATAAATGACTTAAACAGGTCAATTTCTGTGAGCCTTTGAATTAACCATAATGACTTCTCTCAGTGACAAAGGAGGGTCTTACCTGCAGAGAGATCTGAGTGTAAGAACTATGCTTGGTATGAGCTCCGTTTAGGGCTAGGCCATCATTTAGCCATAGGAAGTTCAACTTACTGTAGTTCAAAAACAAGAAAGGGTTGCAGAACCCAATTGAAAATGGTAACAATCTATAGAGTGGAGGCAACTGAGTAAAAGGGAGGCACAGACACCAAAGCTGAGCAGGGATCTAAGAGGAACCAGGTCATACAGTGGGGGTGTGGGGTCGGGGACAGGAAATCAGCCCAGGGCACAGCTGCTTCCCAGGTGGGACACAACCCCACCAGTTCTTAAAGACCTACCATAACAATGGTGACTGGCAAAAAACAGTCACAAGAGATGAAAGCTTTTCGTTTTGAAGCTGTGGTGGCTCTCCATAACCTCGAACTACCCAGAACCACCACTGCTTGAATGGCACTTCCTTCAACTTCTCAATTCTAGAATGTTGCCATTTTAAAAGGACATTCAAAATAGATCTCACAATTGCCTCAGAGAATGGGGGACCTACTGGGCACCAATCTGTTGTTTTCACACACATTCGCCTAGTGTTGGCTCCACCTCTCCCTAAATCACCTTCCCCACAACCATACCATCACTCTCACTCACAGCACCAGGAACCAATACACACTACCCAAAGCTGTCAAAAGTTTAATTTTAAGCTCAAAAATGGTTTCAGGGGGTGTCAGAGTTGTTAATGCTGCAGGATCTAAGCTAATGCTAATCAAACTTTAATTTGCACACAAATCTCCTAAAAATTTTACTAAGATTATATAGTTCTGGAGTGATGAGTGCTTGCCTTTGTAACAGCCACATGGGTGAGATCAAAAGTTGCTGTTATGGAACACATCACTGACACCCTGAGTGACTCAGAACCCCTATAACTTTCCAATAATCGTGGCGCTCCTTCAGATTAGAATTCAAGTTAGAATCACATTCTCTATAGCAAGGGTTCTAAAACTAGACTCCATGCATCTTCAGCTCTGATACCAGACTTCATAAATTCTAATCCCAGCTCTTCTGCTTACCTCCTATGTAACAGGGCTCCTAATGCTCTCTATACTTCCATCTCCTTATGGTACAGAATGAGTGTAACATAGAACCTGTCTCAGCAGGTCACTGTTGGATTTAACTGAGATGACTCATGTAACACACATCCCATAGTGCTTAGCAAGGTAATCAAAGGACAAAGGTTGGTTGACCCTAGAGGATCCTGAAATGAACTTCAGGGTACTCTATGAAGGCTTCAAAGCTATTTCTAAAACATCCTACATGCTGTGTTTATTTCCCCTAGAGACAGGCTATGTCTTTCATTAGATTCTCAATGGGATAAATAACACCCCCCCTTAAAGTTTAAGAACTGTTGATTAAGAGTGATTGCGGGGCCCAGAGCTACCATGGTATCCAGAATACAGATCTAAGGAAAATGTACTGTCATGAGTCAAAGCCCTCAGGTTTGGGGTAAAGGCACAGGAGGACTGGGCAGTAGACTTAACTTTTTGCTATACTATATTACTTAGCATCACTACTGTGTGCACGCTCAGTCTCTAAGTCATGTCTCTTTGAGACCCCACGGACTGTAGCTCCCCAGGCTCCTCTGTCCATGAGATTTCCCAAGCAAGAATATTGAAGTGGGTTGCCATTTCCTCCTCCAGGAGATTTTCCCAACCCAGGGATCGAACCCATGTCTCCTGTACTGGCAGGCAGGTTCTTTACCACTGAGCCACCAGGAAAGTCCAACGGTATCACTATTACCATAATCTTATTAACAAGTTTTTATCCATTGGGTAAAGTTCTCCTGAGTATTCAAGTGTTCCGAGGACATAAAATGAAATAATGTGAAAACATTTTGAGACCACCAATGACCTCACATAGGTGACACATTAAATTTTTAAACATCATCATCTTCATGCTTAGCATGCCCTACCTATGAGGCCTCTACGGGGTCAGTTCCATCACAGCATGTCACAGAGTTGGGCACAACAAAATGTTGATGAATGTCATCACCATACCAAACCTGTCCTGACTGCTCATTAGGACAGAGTCAGCTGTGAGCAGTGCAGGCAGGAAAAACAGCTTCATTGTTCCTGAAGAACTTAAGCATCTACAAAGGCTAATGGCACGTATCAAAGAAAACAGCAAAGGAAAGCTGGAGAAAATTCAAAAAACACACTCGTGAACAAATTCATAAATAATAATCAAAGTTGAGAGAACAGTGTGGACCAAAGCTGAGGTGAAGGAAAACAATGCTTTAAACTTTCCTGTATAAATCATCTTGCTTACTGTTTAGTGAGCAAGAAGCCCAGTTTCAGGAAAAAAAAAAAAAAACAGGAGAAAAACATTTTAATTTATGTATCACAGATACAATATGAAAGCACTGAATGAAGAGTCAAAATACTCCTTCTGTTGCTAACACTAATTTAAAGCAAATCATATGACTACATAGAACATTAAAACCTAACACACTGGAAGAGTCTTGATTTTTAATATTGTGAAAAAGGCATATGAAGGCAAATATACATGCAAAATAGAAGCCTTTGAGCATTGAAAGAAAATATATTGATTGAATGTTTTATAAGGTCTCAAGGTGGAAAAATGGTTTCAAAAATACATGTCCTAAAATCCAAACTTGAGTTCACTTTTAAATTATAGAAGTAAACGCTGTGTCACAAAAGATCACCAAAAGGTGCACAAAACACAGTCATTTTTGTCAGGATTTCCACAGACCACAACATCCCTCCAGAATATGTGTGGATGGATACCATAAAAATAATTTCTATCTTCACTCTTCACAAGAGTGACTAAAATCATTCTAATAGCTAAGGTACTTTACTAAATTAGATAATCTGCTGAATTTCATCATAATTTTTAGGTCACTGTGCCTACCATATTTGAATGGTTAACACTAAGTCTCAAGCTTATATTCATTTTTATAAAAATTATCATGCTAAGTAAAACCATTTTATAGGTTTCAGTACTGGCACTTTTTTCTTCTTAATCATAATCTCTCACCTGCCATCTAATTTTATATTTTATCTAGTTGTAAAAAATCACAGGGTTTTAAAAGATAAAGATTGTTGCAAATTGAGATGATTATGGGATATTTCAATTATACCAACTATAGGCTAAGACAAACTTTTAATGACATTAAAATAAAGAAGAAACTATTTGACAAAATTTTACTTAAGTGTTACATACATTTGGCTTCCTTCCATATAAATCCACTGGAAATATCTTGAGGTATTCTATAACTTATCCACTATACCCCTCCCTTCTTTTCTGAGAAAATCATCCTTGCCAACTTGGCCATAGAAGAATAGCTGGACCTTAAAGATACTTTAGAAGTCAAATATATTTCTAACTCTTAAAGTGTGTAGATTTATGTTAAATCCCACTTTCTCTTCCTTGTTTGAGTGGCTTTCTGTTCTTTTGTTACAGAGGGTCCTTGAGCTATCTAGGAAGAATACATTTCAACTTACTCAAATTTTTCCAAATGAAATAACATAGACTGATATCAATGAAGATTTTCTGTCTGATATCAATGAGCACTCTTTACAACTAGAAATTTAGTACCACTGGACCATGAGCTGGCTTAGCAGGAATCTCAATTTCCATTTGTTGTTCAAAGAAGACAATCAAAGAGGCTGAGTTCACTTTCAAAGCATCACTTAAATCAGGATGACATTCTTTGCTGTAGGCCTACAGAAGGATTGAAATGGGAAAACATTTGAAAATCATACATCTAATATGGAACAAATATCCAAAATATCTGAGGAACTGTCACAACTCAACAAGGAAACACAACTGATTTTTTAAGCAGGCAAAGGACTTGAATAGACGTAACTCTAACGAAGATATAAAAATGGCCAACAAGTATATGAAAAGATGCTCACTGCCACTAACCTTAATAAAAATGCAGATCAATACCACAGTGAGATATCATCTCACACCTAATTAGGATGGCCACTACCAAAAGAACAGAAAATAACAAATGCGGGAGAGGACCCAGAGTTTAGAACCCACTTTTAGTGGTAATGAGAAATGGTGCAGCCATTATAGAAAATAGTATAGAACCTCCTCAAAAAATTAAAAATAAAATTACCATATGATCCAATAATCCCACTTCTGGGTATACTTGCAAAATAATTCAAAACAAGATCTCAGAAATAAATCTGCACACTCTTGTTCATAGCAGAATGATTCACAATAGTCAGGAGGTAGAAGCAAAGCAAACATTCCTTCACAGATGAACAGACAGACAAACAATGAAATATTATACAGCCCTAATAAAAGAAGGAAATCCTGTTAAATTAGTAAAAACATAAATGAATCCTGAGGACATGATGTCAAGCAAAATAAGCCAGTCACAAAAGGACAAATACTATATGATTCCTCTGATATGAAGTATCTGGAGTAGTTAAAAATCATAGAAACTTAAAAGTAGAAAAGTGGTTGCCAAGAGCTGGAAGGAGGAAGGTGGGGGAATAAGTATTTAATGGGCATCAAGTTTCAGTTCTGCAAGATGAAAAAATTCTGGAGATCTATTGCACAGCAATAGGAATATACTTAATACCATTGAAACGTATGCTTTAGGACTAGGATGGTAAATTCAATGTTGTGTTTTCAATACAATTTTTAAAATACACACTGATGTCTGAGTACTAACCATGAAGAACATAATTTGTCTGAGATGCAGACTGGACACTGGGATTTTTTAAAGGCCCCTGTGATTCATCAGGACCATGGGCTAGTGTTGTCAGATGTTATGATTTCCCCAAGAGAAGGTAGAATCAAGAGTTTAATATAAACATTGGTATTTTTTAAAGTTATCAACTGATTTTTAAGATTCTATGACATCTATGATGGTCCACTGGTTAAGAATCCGTCTGCCAATGCAGGGAACATGGGTTCGATCCCTGATGTGGGATGATTGCACATGCCACAGGGCAACTAAGCCTACATGCTGAAGCGACTAAGCCTGCCCACTCTAGGGGCCATGCTCCACAAGGAGAGACACTACTGCAACGAGAAGCCCACACATTGCAGCTAAAGAGTACCCCACTCACTGCAACTAGAGAAAGTCCACACACAGCATTGAAGACCCAATGCAGCCAAAAAATAAAAATAACAAAAGTAAATAAACTTCTGTGCAAACCAAACACACCGTTTGCAGCTTCTTGGGCTACTGATTTCCAAGTTCTCTTCTAATTTAAAAGGTCTATGGATCTAAATTAAGTTTCCTGTCTCAGCAGGTAGCCTCCTTAGCAGGGACTCTCCTCTGGCTTTTGAATCTACCAACATGAAGTACTCATCAATAAAAAAGTCAGTAAGGACAATGGGGTGTCCCAAGAGGTTACAAGTCCTCAGCACATGTAGATTATCCTTTCAGTCAATAAGACAGATTGGAGGTTTTTTAACAACTTTTTCTGGCAGAGAAATCTGTTTTGGAGGGCAGGGAGGGTGTCTGTTTATTTGATTTCCAACTTAACAGAACCTTGTAGTTTAAGCTGAACAGCACATAGATTCCTAAGTACATTTACCATACAAAAGCTGAATTGCTTTGATTTAAGTAAGACTGGAGAAGGGGCAGTGAATGAGTGAAATTTATCTCCTGCCTTCTCAGCAGCTTTTCTGTTCTGAGCAAATTTAACTCCACAGAGCCTCCATCCAGGTTCAGAGGGAAAGGTTTAGGGGCTGGAGAAGGGAAAGCAGTGAGCCACATGTCTTCACGCCGTGCTTGAGTAACGGCTGCTCTTATCCGTGGTGCTTCTACNGTTTGCAGCTTCTTGGGCTACTGATTTCCAAGTTCTCTTCTAATTTAAAAGGTCTATGGATCTAAATTAAGTTTCCTGTCTCAGCAGGTAGCCTCCTTAGCAGGGACTCTCCTCTGGCTTTTGAATCTACCAACATGAAGTACTCATCAATAAAAAAGTCAGTAAGGACAATGGGGTGTCCCAAGAGGTTACAAGTCCTCAGCACATGTAGATTATCCTTTCAGTCAATAAGACAGATTGGAGGTTTTTTAACAACTTTTTCTGGCAGAGAAATCTGTTTTGGAGGGCAGGGAGGGTGTCTGTTTATTTGATTTCCAACTTAACAGAACCTTGTAGTTTAAGCTGAACAGCACATAGATTCCTAAGTACATTTACCATACAAAAGCTGAATTGCTTTGATTTAAGTAAGACTGGAGAAGGGGCAGTGAATGAGTGAAATTTATCTCCTGCCTTCTCAGCAGCTTTTCTGTTCTGAGCAAATTTAACTCCACAGAGCCTCCATCCAGGTTCAGAGGGAAAGGTTTAGGGGCTGGAGAAGGGAAAGCAGTGAGCCACATGTCTTCACGCCGTGCTTGAGTAACGGCTGCTCTTATCCGTGGTGCTTCTACTGAAGCTTCTACTGAGCTTCTATTGAAGCTTTTGTTAGAAAAAGGGTTCAATTGCTTTAAAGAAAGAAGTTTAAAAAACCTTGACTTTGGGACTTGCTGGCAGCCCAGTGGTTAAAGCTTTGCCTTCAAATGCAGGGGGTGCAGGTTCAATTCCTGGTCAGGGATTTAAGATCCCACATGCCCCACAGCCAAAAAACCAAAACATAAAACAGAAACAACATTGTAACAAATTCAAAAAAGAATTTTAAAATGGTCTACATCAAAAAATATACTGTATAAAAAAAAAAAAAACCCTGATCTTGAGGAGGGTGTTTAGAATGATATTTAATATTTCTGATCACATCAGCAGAGAGAAAACTAACTGCAAAATAGAAAATATAAGCACCAATGAACAGTGAATAAATAGTGAAAAAGGTGGAATTCTAAGGTTATCCAGCAAACCAAATTATATGTTATTGTTTATAACACAACTTGAACCTAGGGAAAGCACAAGTAGAAGTCAGCATGGGGATGTATGGCCCCTGAGCCCCATGGCCTGCTCCCTGAACCTCCATGTGGGCGACACTCCAGGCTGGACTTCAGTGTCTGTGGGGGTGAAAAGCATGCTTAGCAGTGAGCATAACTAAAGGTTTGTAACGAGAAACTTGAGGAAAGAGTAAGAAAACCAAGATTATCCTGTTGAGATGAAAACACTAGAAAAGATTTAATATAAAAAAGGCTGCAGTTCAGTTCAGTTGCTCAGTCGTGTCTGACTCTGCAACCACACAGACGCAGCATGCCAAGCCTCCCTGTCCATCACCAACTCCNGGTTTTCCCTACTTTCCTCAATTTAAGTCTGAATTTGGCAATAAGGAGCTCATGATCTGAGCCACAGTCAGCTCCTGGTCTTGTTTTTGCTGACTGTATAGAGCTTCTCCATCTTTGGCTGCAAAGAATATAATCAACCTGATTTTGGTGTTGACCATCTGGTGATGTCCATGTGTAGAGTCTTCTCTTGTGTTGTTGGAAGAGGGTGTCTGCTATGACCAGTGCATTTTCTTGACAAAACTCTATTAGTCTTTGCCCTGCTTCATTCCGCATTCCAAGACCAAGTTTGCCTGTTACTCCAGGTGTTCTTGATTTCCTATTTTTGCATTTCAGTCCCCTAGTGAGATGATAGTAGCACTTGGAAAGTTGTTTGGGGGGGAAATCAGTCTTAAACAGTCTGCATCAGAGGAGGGCCCTTATGAGCAAGCAACAAAAATTCCAAGTGCATACATTTCCTTCACTGAGTATACGCTGGTCAGCCTTGAGAACAACCAGGACTTTAGAAGATCCTTGAGGCACTGGACCTAGATTTTATTTATCAGGACTTACAAAACACCCTCAACTCAGATCTCCTTTCAAACTCCATCTTTGTTTCTGGAGCACGTCTGGCCGCCACCCTCCCCCTCAAGCTGTGAACTAAATGCCACAGAGCAAGACAGATCAACTACCATGGTTCACATCAGTGGGGGTACTAAAGGCAATAACTAAGTAACAGGACAAAAAGCATATGTGAACAAGAAGAGAATCTGATAAGGCAGCAGATTTCTATGACAGTATTGACCAGGTCAACTTTACATGACGGGTATCACCTTAATAATAAGCATCCTTATGGGAGTTCGCAGAGGCAAAGCTTGGCTCTCTAGGGGTTCTGCACCCTCACAAGGACCCAGCCCACTCAAGGACCTCAGTGACAGCTTATCCCCACCGCCTATCTCTCCCTCTTTCTATTCTCACTTCTTAGAGTCTTCTCCACAATTCTCTTGAGGGATGGAGGAGGAGGTGATTCTGGCCAGCTCAGACTCCCCTAGGATCCCAGTAGGATGCCTATCATTAACCTCCCACATTCTGAAAGCTCCTTAGGTCTCCCCATTTGGCGAGACTTTCTGTGCTTCAAATTGCTGGAGATGGCCTGTTGGATGGTAGCTAAAGGCAAACAAGGAGATGAAGCCACTCAATCCTAAAGGAAATCAACCCTGAATATTCACTGCGAGAACTGATGCTGAAGCTGAAGCTCCAATACTTTGGCCACCTGATGTGAAAAGCCAACTCACTGGAAAAGACCTTGACGATGGGAAAGATTGAGGGCAGGAAGAGAAGGGGGTGACAGAGGTTGAGAGGGTTGGATGGCATCACTGACTCAATGGACTTGAGGTTGAGCAAACTCTGGGAGATAGTTAAGGACAGGGAAGCCTGGCGTGCTGCAGTCCGTGGGGTCACAAAGAATCAGACATGAATTAGTGACTGAACAACAACAGCAACAAAAGGCAATCAGGAATATTTCAGGCAGCCAGGCCCTTCTTGACTGTCAGATGTCTTTAGGGATAGTCTAGGAAATATTATCTGCTCTCAAGAAGGGAGGGAAACAATCCAGTGGTCCAATAATGCTTGAATGGAAAATTAATTATGCTATGTCCATAGATGGGATATCAAACAGTCAAAAATAAAAGACCTACATCTACATGAATGGGTACGGATATATTTCGAAAACATAATACGGATTGAAAGAAAATAATTGATAAAGGATATTAGATTGTATTAACAGTTATGTAAATATTTAAATTAATTCAACATAGTGCTATCTATGTATATATTCAGTTCAGTTTAGTTGCTCAGTCATTTCCAACTCTTTGCAACCCCATAGACCACAGCACGCCAGGCTTCCCTGTCCATCACCAACTCCTGGAGTTTACCCAAACTCATATCCATCGAGTCGGTGATGCCATCCAGCCATCTCATCCTCTGTCGCCCCCTTCTCCTCCTGCCCTCAATCTTTCCCAACATCATGGTCTTTTCAAATGAGTCAGCTCTTCGCATCAGGTGGCCAAAGTATTGGAGTTTCAGCTTCAACATCAGTCCTTCCAATGAACACTCAGGACTGATCTCCTTTAAGATGGACTGGCTGGGTCTCCTTGCAGTCCAATGGAATCTCAAGAGTCTCCTCCAACACCACAGTTCCAAAGCATTAATTCTTCAGCACTCAGCTTTCTTTATAGTCCAACTCTCACATGCATACATAACTACTGGAAAAACGATAGCCTTGACTAGATGGACCTTTGTTGGCAAAGTTGTGTCTCTGCTTTTTAATATGCTGTATAGGTTGGTCAAAACTTTCCTTCCAAGAAGTAAGCATCTTTTAATTTCATGGCTACAGTCACCATCTGCAGTGATTTGAGAGCCCCCCAAAATAAGGTAAGCCACTGTTTCCTTTGTTTCCCCATCTATTTGCCATGAAGTGATGGGGCCGGATGCCATGATCTTTGTTTTCTGAATGCTGAGCTTTAGCAACTTTTTCACTCTCCTCTTTCACTTTTATCAAGAGGCTCTTTAGTTCTTCTTCATTTTCTGCCATAAAGTTTGTGTCATCTGCATATCTGAGGTTATTGATATTTCTCCTGGCAATCTTGATTCCGAGATGAAAAAATAAACTTTATCCAAAAAATACATTATTTACATTTAATACCCTCGTTTATCTAGGAAACCCAAATGAATCCATAGATAAACTAGTAGGAACTAATAAGATAGTTCAACAGGCAGATAGTCAACAAATTTTAAAAATCAATCAAGTTCCTTTACACTGGCAATAACAAATTAGAAGCTGTAAGAGGAAATAAGAAAAAACACGATATTAGAAATGTCACAAGCACTATATAAAGTATTGAGGCCTTTGTTGTTGTTGTTCAGTTACTAAGTTGTTTCTGACTCTTTGGATCCCATGGACTGCAGCACACTAGGCTTCTCTGTCCTTCATTATCTCCCTGAGTTTGCTCAAACTCATGTCCATTGAGTCAGTGATGCCATCCAATCATCTCATCCTTTGTCATCCTGTACTTTTCTTACCCTCAATCTTTCCCAGCATCAGGGTGTTTTCCAGTGAGTCAGCTCCCCTCATCAAGTGGCCACAGTATTGAAGCTTCAGCTTCAGCATCAGTCCTTCCAGTGAATATTCAGGGTTGATTTCCTTTTTGATTGACTGGTTTGATCTCCTAGCAGTCCAAGGAACTTGCAAAAGTCTTCTCCAACACCACAATATGAATCAATTCTTTGGCTCTCAGCCTTCTTTATGGTCCAAATCTCACGTCCACACATGACTGTTGGAAAAATTATAGCTTTGACTCTATGGACCTTTGTAAGCAAAGTGATGTCTCTGCTTTTTAATACACTGTCTAGGTTTGCCATAGCTTTCCTTCCAAGGAGAAAGTGTCTTTTACTTTCATGGCTACAGTCACCATGTACAGTGATTTTGGAGACCAAGAAAATAAACTCTGACACTGTTTCCACTTTTTCCCCTTCTATTTTCCATGAAGTGATGGGACCAGATGCCATGATCTTAGTTTTTGAATGCTGAGTTTTAGGTCAGCTTTTTCACTCTCCTCTTTCACCCTCATCAAGAGCTAAGCATATGTAAAAGTAAATAACAACCTGAGTATGACCCATTAAGCTCTGCCTAATCCAATGATTAAAAAGACTCTGTTCTTATTTTGTGAGAACAGACTCTCTTCTCAAGTAGTAGGTCAATAAGTTAGAGTGAATCAAAGAAGAGCAGCACTTGAAAGATGGGCTAGCCTAAGCCTCTTGATCACATATACATATGCTAAAGCCCAGACTTTTGCTGGAAGAAGCACAAGCTGGAAGCAAGATTGCCGGGAGAAATATCAATAACCTCAGATATGCAGATGACGCCACCCTTATGGCGGAAAGTGAAGAGAAACTAAAAAGCCTCTTGATGAGAGTGAAAGAGAGTGAAAAAGTTGGCTTAAAGCTCAACATTCAGAAAACTAAGATCATGGCATCTGGTCCCATCACTTCATGGGAAATAGATAGAGAAACAATGGAAACAGTGTCAGACTTTCTTTTTTTGGGCTCCAAAATCACTACAGATGGTGACTGCAGCCATGAAATTAAAAGATACTTGCTCCTTGGAAGAAAAGTTATGACTAACCTAAATAGCATATTAAAAAGCAGAGGTATTATTTTGCCAACAAAGGTCCATCTAGTCAAGGCTATGGTTTTCGCAGTGGTCATGTATGGATGTGAGAGTTGAACTGTGAAGAAAGTTGAGTGCCAAAGAATTGATGTTTTTGAGCTGTGGTGTTGGAGAAGACTCTTGAGAGTCCCTTGGACTGCAAGGAGATCCAACCAGTCCATCCTAGGGGAGATCAGTCCTGGGTGTTCATTGGAAGGACTGATGCTGAAGCTGAAACTCCAGTACTTTGGCCACCTCATGTGAAGAGTTGACTCACTGGAAAAGACCCTGTTGCTGGGACTGATTGGGGGCAGGAGGAGAAGGGGATGACAGAGGATGAGATGGCTGGATGGCATCACCGACTCAACGGACATGAGTTTGAGTGAACTCTGAGAGTTGGTGATGGATAGGGAAGCCTGGCGTGCTGTGATTCATGGGGTGGCAAAGCATCGGACACGAGTGAGCCACTCAACTGAACTGAAAGCCCAGACAGGTTGAGTTACTTCGTCAAAGGCCCAGTGTCCTAACTCGAAGACTAGCATTTTTCACTAATACATAAGATGCAATCAAATTCAGTAGCTTGGAAAGAGACAGGAAAAATTAAGAAATCAATCATATAGTTACTTATACTTAAGTAGAGAAATAGCCATGACGGAATTACAAGTATTGGGGGAAACTGATGTGCTGAGTTTAAAGTGTCAGTAATCGATAGGGAAATTGAGATCATTTAAAATATTCATATTAAACCTCTTTATTAAAGACATTCAAAGCTCTCTAATCAAAATGTTAATTTTACAATAGACATGGTATGATATAGTTAATAGATCAAAATTCTCTATAAAGCTATAAATCACTTATAAAACACCTACATATGTAAATTTATGGACCAAAAGTCTTGATATCACACAGCTAATGATTGATAATCTCTGCAAAACAATAATAATGATTGTCTCTGCAGAAGGAAGTAGTCTTGGGAGTGGGGTTGGGGTGTTATGAAGGGGGACTTTTATACATTATACCCTTTAAAAATAATTTCATTTATAAAGAAATTATTCTTAATATTATTCCTAAATTTTAAAAATATATTGTTGGAGAATACTATGAAAAATTAATTTGTATATTTATTATTTCCCTGTGCCCCCTGGATTCTTTTCCCCACCCAGTCAGCAAGGCATTCTGAGTTTACCACATTCAGAAGGTAAAGAAAGTTCTTAGCTTTGGAATGTTAAAAAATAAATAGGAGCCACAGTAGAACATGTGAGAATTCTGTGAACAAAAAAAAATCTCATCTCAACTGAGAAAGTACTCCCTCCAATGAGGGATAAGAGAGAGAGGGAGGGAAGTGTTGAGAGAGGGAGATCCCTGTGGCCGGGGACATGGAAACTGCACTTGGGGCCAGGCCAATATGCCCAGGAACAGAATTAGTCTCTGAAGACATCTAGCCTGCATGTGATCATTGCCTCTAACCACCACTGCCCATCTCAGACCCCCTGGAAACTCTGAGAGTTAGTGAGTGTAAGTCAGGAGGGCCACATACACAGTCTGCGAGGCAAGGATTGTGGTCATTCCCTATCTGTGAGAAAGCCCCAAATATTTTCATTTTTTGCTCTAGTTCAGTTAAGTGGATTTCAGAGAGTTCAGTTACATCTACTGAACTAGCATCCTAACCAACAGTTCAAAAAAAAAAAAAAAAAAGCTCAAATATGACTTCAAACTGCACAGATGTTACATTCTTCTGAGCATGACTCAGGCTCTTAACTCAAAATTTGTAAGTGGCCCTGCAGAGAAGATAGGCTTCCCAGGTGGTGCCAGTAGTAAAGAATTTGCCTGCCAATGCAGGAGGCATAAGAAATGAATGAGGGTTTGATCCCTGGGCCAGGAAGATCCCCCAGAAGCGGGCATGGCAACCCACTCTAGTACTCTTGCCTGGGAAATCCCATGAACAGAGGAGCCTGGCAGGCTACAGTCCATAGGGACACAAAGAGTCAGACGTGACTGAAGTGACTTAACACACATTGCAGAGAAGGTACATTGTGATATGTCAACTTGTATTGGTCAGAAAAGTTTTCAAGCTGCAGGCCTCAATTCCCTCTTCCACAGTCAACTTGGATCTTGGCGAGAATAGGTGAGCACAGCGATAATTGCTTCCTGCAACGTTAAATCCTGCCTCCTGGCCCTCGTTTTACCCTCAGTCCATGCTTACAGAAGTCTCTATCCCAGTAGGAATAGCAGTGAGAACTCTCATATAAGAACCAATATCTTACCAATTTATGTAGAGGTCAGCAGAAGAGAGAAGTCGAAAAATCTCTCAAGAAAGTAAGATGATAAAGACTGAGGCAAAGAGGGGAAAAGGATAAACCTTGGTAAGTTCAAGAGCAGGAGAAGAGGAACCAAGGCGAAGATCATAGAGTATGCAGAGAATGTCATAGTGTGAGTGGAATCTCCCAGGTGGCATGAGCTTAGAAGGGAGGATAAACCTCAAATTCTGAATTCGTTGGGATGACTGTGAGAGGAGACACTCAAGAGCCTGAAGGGATGTGTCTGCATGGATAAGAGATCCATTCCCAGATGGAGAGACTGGGGAACATGAAGCCAATTTTTTATTGGAGTATAGTCGATTTACAATGTTGTGTTAGTTTCTGGTGGACAGCAAAGTGATTCAGTTACATATATATGTGTGTGTGTGTGTGTGTGTGTGTGTGTGTGTCTTTTTTCATATTCTTTTTCATTAGGTTATTTTTATTGAATATAGTTCCCTGTGCTGTATAGCAGGATCCTGTTGGTTATCTATTTTATATTTAGTAGTTTGTATCTGCTAATCCCAAACTCCTAATTTATCCCTCCCCATCCCCTTTCCCCTTTGGTAACTGTAAGTTTGTTTCTATGAGTCTGTTCCTGTTTTGTAAATAAGCTCATTTGTATCATATTCTAGATTCCATGTAAATCATATATTTGCCTTTCTCTGTTTGATTTATTTCACCAAGTGTGATAATTTCTAGGTCCGACCATGTTGCTGCAAATGGCATTATTTCATTCATTTTATGGCTGAGTAGTACTCCACTATATATATGTACCACATTTTTTCTTTTTTTTTTATTTTTTACTGAAGGATAATTGCTTTACAGAATTTTGTTGTTTTATGTCAAACCTCAACCTGAATCAGCCACAGGTATATGTATATCCCCTCCCTTCAAACTTCCCTCCCATCTCTTGTCTCATCCCACTCTCTAGGGGGGATACAGAGCCCCTGTTTTGAGTTTCTTAGCCATACAGCAAATTCCCTTGGCTATCTATTTTACATATGGCAATGTAAGTTTCCATGTTACTCTTTCCATACATCTCACCCTCTCCTCCCCTCTCCCATGTCCATAAGTCTATTCTCTATGCCTGTTTCTCCATTGCTGCCCTGTAAGTAAATTCTTCAGTATCGTTTCTCTAGATTTTTCTAGATTCTGTATATATGCATTAGAATATGATATTTCTCTTTCTCTTTCTTACTTCACTCTGTATAATAGGTTCTAGGTTCATCCATCTCATTAGAACTGACTCAGAGGCGTTCCTTTTTATGGCTGAGTAATATTCCATTGTCTACATGTACCACGAACCTTTATCCATTCATCTGTTGATGGACATCTAGGCTGCTTCCAGGTCCTAGCTATTGTAAATAGTGCTGCAATGAACAGTGGGATACATGTGTCTTTTTCAATTTTGGTTTCCTCAGGGTAACACACTTAGGAGTGAGATTGCTGGGTCATAAGGTGGTTTTATTCCTAGTTTTCAAGGAATCTCCATATCATCTTCCATAGTGGCTGGTATCAATTTACATTCCCGTCAACAGTGCCTTTTCTCCACACCCTCTCCAGCATTTATTGATGATGGCCATTCTGACCAGTGTAAGGTAATATCTCATTGTAGTTTTGATTTGCATTTGTCTAATAATGAGTGATGTTGTGCATCTTTTCATGTGTTTGTTAGCCATCTGTATGTCTTCTTTGGAGAAATGTCTGTTTATGTCTTTTTCCTACTTTTTGATTGGGTTGTCTGTTTTTCTGGTACTGAATTGTATGAGCTGCTTATATATTTTGGAAATTAATCCTTTGTCAGTTCCTTCATTTGCTATTATTTCCTCCCATTCTGAGCGTTGTCTTTTCACCTTGCTTATAGTTTCCTTTGCTGTGCAAAAGCTTTTAAGTTTAATCAGATCCCGCTTGCTTACTTTTGTTTTTATTTCTGCTACTCTAGGAGGTGGATCATAGAGGATCTTGCTTTGATTTGTGTCATCGAGTTCTGCCTGTGTTTTCCCCTAAGAGTTTTATAGTTTCTGGTCTTGCATTTAGGTCTTTAATGCATTTTGAGTTTCTCTTTGTGTATGGTGTTAGGAAATGTTCTAACTTCATTATATCACATGTAGCTGTCCAGTTTTCCTCCCAGCACAATTTATTGAAGAGGCTCTCTTTCCCCCATTGTATATTCTTGTCTCCTTTGTGAAATATAAGGTACCCATAGGTTCATGGGTTACTTTCTGGGCTTTCTATCTTGTTTCATTGGTCTATGTTTCTGTTTTTGTGCCAGTACCATACTGTCTTGACAACTGTAACTTTGTAGTATAATCTGAATTCAGGAAAGTTGGTTGCTCCACTTCTATTCTTCTTTCTCAAGACTGCTTAGTTTGGGAAGCTGGCTTATTATTTTTATCTAAATAATAATGACAAAACCTGATCCCTGGAACCATTCATTGTTGATTCAGTGAAGCCCAGTGGAAGTCTCCTTACATATCCTGAGGAAAAAAAATAAACCCATGGGACTTTGGAATTAGATCTTATTCTGCTTAAACTGGCAAAAATCTCTGAACTGCAAAATGGTTTCCTTCTATCAGTCCTACCAAAAACTGATTTTGGCTCCTTACCCAGATGAGGAAGATACATTATTCCTCCCTTACCTTAAAGACCATGGATCATACATCAAAGTGAGTCTTCAGCGCCTCCCAGAGCCTTTGATGGTAGCAGTGATGAGAAGACACAGTTCAGAGGTGATGCGGTCAAAACCTTGAGAGGCTAGGATAAGAATTTATTTAGAAAATGAAATGCATCAGAATTGGCCTAGATTTCTAACATGGTGATCTCTTCTCCAAATTCCTGATGGAGGTCAGATGGCCCCTCTTTCAGCACTATAATAATGTCTTACCATCTCAAGAGGAAACTGATCCATCAATAGCTTCAAGATTGAGAAATTCCTCCTCTGTCCCAGTGATTCATTGTGAAACCATGCCAGTCTCTCTCCCAAGCCAGCCCTGAAGACACATACACCACCCTCCATCCTCTGAAGTTACTGGTCACAGCATTTTCAATCATGACCCACTGGACACAGTTCCCACAGCACCTGCCACTTCTCGGTGACTTTAACTGAACTCAGTGTGGTAGGCCATGTTTTCATGTGAAACATGGCATCCAGTCTTCAAAAACTAGTCACACAGAACCCTCATCAACCCTGGGAGCTTGGGGACTGCTGCTTCTGGAAAAGGCTGGTGGACGTCTTTAGTGCTTGTGTGAAACCTTGTTTACAAACAAACCACTAGAGATACAGATGTAGATGACTAATAGATTGATACATAGGTAGGTAAATGTAGTTAAATAAAACACCCAGGAAAGGTTTGGGAAACACTCTTTATTACATGTCACATTTAAACTGTCATATGATGTTGGACTGAATGCCAGCCCCTTCATCCTCCTTCAGACCACTGGCATTCTGTCTGCTACTCTCTCCAGGGTCCTTTCTTCTCTCTGGAAGGGACAAAACAAATGAGGCAGGACAGGAAGAGACAAGAAGCATCAGGAGCTCTGCTGGTCGAGTTACCCTTCACCTCTGCCTCGAAGCTCAACAGCCACACACACCATAGAGTCTGGTTCCAGATCAACTATCACACAATGATGGCTGGATGGCATTACTGACTCAATGTAAATGAGTTTGAGTATGCTCTGGGAATTGGTGATGGACAGGGAAGCCTGGTGTGCTGCAGTCCATGGAGTCGCAAAGAGTCACGCATGACTGAGCGACTGAACTGAACTGATCACACAATGAAGGTTCTAGAATATATTTCCAGACCTCAGGGGACCTCATTTCCATATGATTCCCTCTCCCATTCTCCTCTGTCCCAGAAGGCTAGGTACAGTGGTCAGGGTGAGGTCCTGGCTCAGGTCACAGGCTCTCAAGACCTCAAACTGTGGGTCCTGCAAGGCCCCTGTTCTTTCCAGACCACTCCTAGCTCTCTCTACCAAGACGAGCTTCTGACAGTACATCCTCTAAGAGTCGAAGTCAATCATGGAGACCCTGAGAAAACTCAATCAAAATCAAAACTCAAACAAAACTCCACCTTCTTGACCAAATCAACAGAGGTAAATCCCTCCCAAGTGTTGCATGGGTGCCAAGGTGATGAGACTGCAGAGCCATCAGGTAACCCAGAGCATCTCCTCGGCCCCTTCCCTTAGATTCCTCTGGGCCCTCGTGACATAAGCTCAGAAAACTGTGCCAGCCTCAGGTCTCACCTCTTCCGAGAGAAGGCCACACCATCGTCCAGGATCTTCTGGCCCATGAATTATCAGTTGCTGTGTGGAAATCAAGAGAGATGTTGAGTTGAGTTAAGAGATGTTGAGTTAAGAAGAACTTCCAAGGGAAGCTGAAAAGCTCAGGATAAATTCTCTTTTACAGTCATGACTTTATTAAAATGCCTGGGCCAGAAGCAAGGGGCCCAGTTACCCCCTTCAGTTGACCCCTAAGGTGAGAAAGCCCCACTTCTCCCTTCTGAGCCAGGGTGCAGAGAGAGAGGACTGGAGAAGACATAGCTCCTGCTGCAGCCCTGGGCCCTCCTCACTTCCGGTCCTTGGGAGAATGGAACACACAGCCTGGACACTGGCTCCATGGTCTCCTCAAGCTGACATCTTCCCCTGCAGGCTGCTGCTCCTCGTTCTCCTTCTCCTCCTGCTCCTCGTCCTCCCCGTCCTCGTCCTCGTCCTCGTCCTCCACCTCCTCCTCAGGGGTGTTCTCTGGTTCCACGTTGCCTGTCAGCTGGGCCATGGTGAGATGAAAGACGTGGCAGCTGAAGCCCTCACGGATGCCATTCTGCACATGCTCCTGCAGGACCTCCAGGTTGGGGAAGACCCGGCAGCAGGCCATGCACCGGAAGCCAGTCTCCATGGTCACCAGCCAGTCGGGTGTCCTGGCCCGGGGTCTCTCCTCGACGGCGGATGACCCTGGGGCAGGGCTGTCAGTCTCAGCCCTCTCCTCGTGCTCTCTCTCCTCCCCACTGGGCTCGCTGTCAGACAGGAGGTTTCTGGTGGACACGTCCGAGGGGGGCGTCCCCACCCGCACGTCCTCAGGAAGGGTCACTTCCTCCATCCTCGGCTGCTTTTCTAGCGACTCCGAGGGTTTCTCTGCCTCCCAGGAGACAGCAACGCCCTTTTTCATTTGTACCCGCATGTAGTATATTTTCATGCCCCTCTTCTCTTTGTTCATATGCAGAGAGGTTGCACAGGTCTTGTAGGATGAAGGAGAGGAGAAGGAGACACGTGGCGACAGGGGAGCTATTTCCCCTTGTTCTTGAAGATGGGCTAGGGGTGCTCTAGGCTGGGGACTGTCTCGATGCAACTTCCAGATTCCTGGGAAAGGAAATTAGAAACATAAGAACATGCATGGGTCCTTCTAGGAGCTGAGGGTGCTGTGGGGAGGGACATCCGCATGGCACAGTTGTGTCATGAGCTTGGGGTTTGTTGGTCATAGGATGCGGTGGGGTATGTGTTTTCATCTGTGGGCGGGGGAACAGATACTGGAGCCATATCTGTGTGCAGGGGTGTAGAGTGTGGTGCGGGCGCATGCTGTGGTATGATGTGAGGGGTGATGGTGGGTGTGTTCATGAGGAGCAGGTGAGTTGGGGAATATCACTGACGTGTTACTTGGGGGAGGTGGGCTGTGGTATAGGAGGAGGGCCCTGGGGAGTCGCCTGCCAGGGCTTGGTGTCTGGGCTGAGAATGGCTATGATGGAGAGCAGATGCATTGGGAGGTGAGTGGAACTGAGTGGCCTGGTCCTGCCCTTGGGCCGAGCTCAAGAACTCTGTCCTTCTCTGGAAACAAAGGCAAAGACAAGCCCTACATGTCCCTCTGAAGATGCCAAACCTGGTCCCTCTGCCCCCACTTCAAGCCCAGACCTCTCTAGCCCCTCTCCTTAACTTTCCCACCATAGTGGGACCAAGACTCACTCACATACCCTCACGCTGAGCTTGGTTTGCAACCTCCTAACAGCTCAAATATCCTCCCCAGGCTCCTCCACAGGGCCCCAACCACCTCTGAGAATCCTGGGTTTCTGCTCAGCCTTGTTGGGATCTATGTGTCCTTGATCCAGAGCCAAGCACCCCTACACTCAAGGATTCCCGTACCCTTACCACTGTGGATGAGCTTGCGTGGAGAAGAAACACAGGAGAAGTATTCAGAGGCAGAAGAGACCTCCCCTGACCCTTGGGGGCAGACTCGGGCCACTGCAGTGCATCCTAGCTGAGGGGGATCCTCTTGTGATTTTGAGATTCCTGGGAGAGAAATTAGAGGCTGAGAGAGAGAGTGGTGTGGACATGGTTGCTCATCAGTCGTCTGTCCAACAAATATTTCCCGAGTGTCTGACACATGTTAGTGACTACACATGGTTTGCAGTGAATACACATGGTTTGGAGCATGTTTCCTGGTATATACTCCAGAACTCAATTAAAATCAGTAACTATTCTGTTGGTGTATTGGGGGGAATGTAGGTCTGAGAGGTGACTGTAAGTATATAGAAATATGAGTGATGTGTATTAGTTAAGTCTGTGCTAAGTGTGGAGTCAGTGTGGTAAGCACTGTGAAAATGTGTGTATCTGTGTCTGTGGCATTTGTGTGCATGGCTTCTGTTTACAATTCAGGAATTATGGGACATGTAACCCTTCCTCATTACATGGTGTGGCTTGCATTTATGGCTTGTGTTCATTCATTCATTCAATAAGATTCAGTGAGTAGTCACTATGTATCTGGCACTATTCCACTATTCTGGTCTCTGGTAAAGCTGAGCATTCTAGTAGGGGAAGACAGACACTAAACAAAAATATAAATAATATAAAAATATAATCAGTACATAATACATCAGCGGGTGCCAGAGTTAGCAAACAAAAATACAGGACACCCGATTTTCAATGTGTGGTTTAATAAGGAGCTTATGTGTGGAGGTGTGTGATATTTCTGCTGTATCACAATGTATATGAGTATATGAGTGACTGTGTCATGAAACACCCCTTACACATGCTGAGGGTCACCCAGGTCCCAGCAGGGTGACAAGAACTTTACCATGCAGACTTTATATCTGACAAGCACTCTACCCCCATTCTCCCCACTCTCTCTCCTCCACCACACATAGAAATATTCTGATGTGTAAGGGGCAGGGTAATCATTGCTTTCCCCATCCTGTCCCAGCTGCTGCCTGCTCCCAAGTGCCACCCTGCAGTTGCCAGGGCCCTGGGCCCGGTGGCAGGTGCTGCTCTAATCTGGGGCCTAGGCCTCCAGCTGGAACACTGGGGTGGGCTCCATTCTGTCCCACTTCCTCACGTGACCACCCCCTCTCCCAAGGTGACTACTCACCTACACTTAATACACGCAGGCACCCTGTAGCCTCTCAGAGCTCCCCACAGGACTCTAACAACATTTCTCACCCCCATCCCTGTGGTCTCAGGTTCTGGAAGGCCCTTCCCCTCTAGCTTGACCTCCTTCGGGAAATTCTTCCTGTTGAATAAATAAAACCTCCATGTTTTCTATAGGACACCATCCCTAGATGAACAACCTCCTTCTGAAGAGCAATCCACTCCTTGAGATATTTTTCAACAAGGCCTTCAGCTCATGGGGCTTCTCTTTCCTCTTTGGTAAAAGGGGCCAAGCAACCCGCGGGTCTGCCTCAGCATCCTTCGCATCCCCTAGCTCGTGACCCCAGGGAAAAAGCAAAGAGAAGTAGAAAGAACCTGAAGATCGAGAAAAGCTGCATCTCTAGGTCTGCACAGGCAGGATACAGCCTCTGTGAGTACCACGAAGCCCTAGGCCTGCAGCCCCTGGAAAGTCCTCAAACCAGCAGGACTGACCTCCCATCTGCCTGGGGCATCTGGCCTTTCTGTGTCATCTCACACCGCGGTGACCTCCCCCGAGATGGATACAGCAACGTCACCAAGACTGTGATGGTATCTTGCTCCCTGCTTCATATGTAACAGGTTCTCAGTACCCCCTTCCTAGAGAAGGCTCAGGTTGGCAGAAACCCTTGTGCCCCAGACAAGTTGCCCCCACATACCTCCTCCCTTCTCGGCAGTCTCCTGGGACTCTTCA
Source organism: Neotragus moschatus (assembly GCA_006410615.1). Classification (NCBI taxonomy): domain Eukaryota; kingdom Metazoa; phylum Chordata; class Mammalia; order Artiodactyla; family Bovidae; genus Neotragus; species Neotragus moschatus. The sequence goes on along the minus strand of SJYA01001133.1, from coordinate 268,597 downwards.
TTTTCCAGGTGTTTCCTCTTTTGTCGCCTTTTCATCGTCCCAACTAGAAGACCCCCTAGAAGAAGATGCCACACGTCCAGCTCCTCCTCTTCGCTACAGGTTGGCCCTTCTTGGCTCTCCAGAGACCCACTGAAATGACTTGATAATTAAACCGAGTAAAAGCAGTCGAGTCTCCAAAGTGGCTGAAGAACTCGGACCACTTAAAGCAGCAGCACTGCCCAGTGCTCTCCACAGCGCAGGGCTGTTAAGGTTCAAAGGTCGTCAGGCCCATGGCAGGATTCTCTGACCTCAGTGATGACATCAGAGCATTCTGTGGACCTAGGGGCAAGGCTGTCTCTGCAACAGCACAGACCTCATTTTCAAGAACAATTCCTTTTTCCCAGTAGAACCTCGCCCATGAATCCAACTCTCACATCTTTCAAATGTAGCAGGATATTTTGAGATGTTAATCTGTTCCTGTTTATTTTTTTTTTCTTTTCTCCCTTTATTTCACTCTTTCCCTTCTGCGTTCAAGTGGGTAGCAGAGCCTGTGTTTGCTGGCCAGTGGAAGAACAGGGCAGGGTGTAGCAGCAATGGCATGCTGATGATCTTGGCTTTTATTTCTGAAATCCCAAACACCATGGAAAAGAGAAGATACTTGAGCAGAAATGGAACAGAAGCAGGTTTTTGAAATTACATACTGTCTTGTTTCCCTCTTGGAGTGTTGAAAGGCGCTAATTAAGTTAGAGAGGGATGCCTGTGGATCCTGGAGGAGAAAAGGCCTCTCAAGTGTGGCTGGAGGGGTAGGTGGGGCAAAAATTCTAGAAGGAGATGGCTGTAGTGTGCATACAAGCAGAATCATGGCAATCTGTCCCAGACCTGGCACATGCCTTTTCAGCTGCTCAGTCATATCTGCCTTTTTTTGACCCCATGGACTACAGACTGCCAGGCTCCCCATCCATGTGATTTTCCAGGCAAGAATACGGGACCGGGTTACTATTTCCTTTTCCAGGGGATCTTCCTTATCCAGAGATAGAACCTGGGTCTCCTGCATTGGCAGGTAGATTCTTTACCGCTGAGCCACAAGGGAGGCCCACATGGCACAGGAGCTACCAAACCTAAAGGAGGCAAGACGTCCGAGCTGATGGACGTCTTCACTACACTGTGTGCTCCAGTCAACAATGACTATGCTTCCATCCCCTCCCTCAAAACCTTGACCCTGTATGACTTCCAGATAGGGATGGATGGAAATCCAAAGAGGACACCAGCAGGAATAAGGCTTAAAATACAAATTAAATGGAGTTGTAAAACAATGGTCACACTATTTCTTGCACACCTCTGCTTGTGGGCTGTAATTTATACCAGTTAAAAGTGGCAATCCACCTGGATCCTCCTGACTCCACTCTAGAATTAGGGTACACCGCATTTCGAGGTGTTGGCCAGGATCCAGTGGGAGTGCTGGCACACATGGATGGGTGGACTCCCAGAAGTCACTGCTTTCATTAGAAACACCCTGGGGACTGAGGCGGGCCCCCATTAGAAAGGCATTGCAGAATGACCGAAAGTGTCCAGCAGCGAAGAGAGTGAAGAGAGGACAACAGCAGCCTCGTGAGGGTTTGCTGATGCATGAATCTTCCTGTTTCTTGCTGGATCCCAAGAAAAGAAGGGACATGGGGGATTTTTTCTTTTAATTAATTTTTGTGGTAGGAATTTTTAAACATACACAAAGTAAAGAGAATGATATAGTAGGAATGCAGTGCTGTTTACTCATCACTCAGTTTCAACAATTATTAATATTCTGCCATTCTTGTTCTCACACACACACACACACACTCATTCTCACACTTAGCTTTCTGCTCATTTATTTTAGTTTAGGAGTTTGGGGAGGATGGGGGAAGAGTTCTATTTTAATGCAAATCTCAGACATTATGTCATTTCTCCTTAAATGTAATAGTATTTATCTCCAACAGATAAGAACTTGTTTCTAACATAACAACAACATCATTATCTCACCCCCAAAATTTAATCATCATTTCTTCTTAGCACAGTAACCAAGCCATACTCAATTTCCTCCAACCGGGTTAAAATGTCTTTTTTATACATGGTCCATTGAAATCAAAATTTAAAAAAGGTGCACATGTTGCAATTGGCTGATGTGTCTGTTAGTCTACAACAGCTCTCCCTCCTTTTTTTGGCATTGACTTATTGAAGAAACTAAGTAATTTATCCTGTAGAATTTTCCACAGAAGTCTATTGACCATATTTCTGTGATGTTATTTAAGATGCTCCCTTTTACCTAATTTTCCTTATAAACAGTCAGAGCTAAAGAATTAATTAGATTTAGATGCAATTTCACATTTCTACAAGCTTATTTTGTAAGTGATGCTGTGTACTATCCTATTGCTTTGCAACAGAAAGTAGCAAAAATGTCCCATTTTTAATGAAGTTAAGATTGACCAGCGAGTTCAAGTACTGTCAGGTTGATCCCTTCGTATTTACAAGTTTCACATCCACAGATTCAAGCAACCTCAGATAGAAACTTGATTTATGTTTGGTTGACTCTAAAGATGTGTATTTACTGAGAAAAATCCACCGATAGGTGGATTCAAACCCATAAATTCAAACCCACGGTGTTCCAGAGTCAGCTATAGTTCCAAGTCCAGTGTNGCCTGTCTCTTATACACATCTACAGGGAAAGGATCCAAGTCTCTCCTGCTCTCTGAGCATGCCTTCTCCTCAAGTCTCCACATGTTCACCAGCTCAGAAGCAGTCCAAACCCCTTCTTTTAGGTTATTATGGAGGCTTCATAACATAAACATGATTGATAAAATCATTTGCCTTTGGTGAATCATTCAACCTCCAGCCCTCTCAGAGCTCCCCAGAGGGGTGAGAATGCAAGTTTCAACCCTCTAATCATTTGGTTGGCTTCACTAGCAACCAGCCTCCACCCTTAGTTGGTTTCCAAAAGTCACCTCATTAACGTAACAAAAGACACTTTCATTGCTCTCAGCACTTAAGAAATTCCAAAGGTTTTCAGAGCTCTTTGCCAAAAATATAGAAAACCAAACATCAATGCCTTATTATATCACACCACCTTCATTCCCACAACACCGCCTTCAAGAGATTGTACAGTCTATATTTCAATATTTTCAGTGATAGGGAACAATTCCCCCCAAAGCATCTCTGACATTTATCTACAGAAAACTTAAGAAATCGAAGGATCTTCAATATCCCTGGGGCTTTCCCCATGCACTCCAGTTATACTCTTTGGAGACCATATCCATTAGAATAAACTTGATCATTTCATTGTAACAAGTAATTCCCCAAAATCTCAATGGTTTAAAAAAAACAAAGGTTCATTTCTGACTCCTTGTGCACGTCCATTATGAGCTGGCTAGGAATTCTGATCCTCATAGTCCTTATTCCTGGACACAGGCTGACAAAGGTATCTCTCTCAATCATCTTTGTAGAGAGAAAGAATTCTGGAGCCTTACATTGGTAATGTGAGTTCTGGCCCCAAAGTAACACACATCACGTCCACCCAAAATTGTGGACCACAATCTTATTGTATGTCTCCCCATTTTCTATATTCATTAGGCAAAAATAGTTGTGAACAATACTACTGAATAGCACAGAAACTATATAGTAAAATTCTAATGAAGTGAAGTGAAGTCACTCAGTCGTGTCCGACTCTTTGTGACCCCATGGACTGTAGCCTACCAGGCTCCTCCATCCATGGGATTCTCCAGGCAAGAATACTGGAGTGGGTTGCCATTTCCTTCTCCAGGGGATCTTCCAGATCCAGGGATCAAACCTGCATCTCCCATATTGCAGGCAGACGCTTTAACCTCTGAGCCACCAGGGAATACAAGATGTGGTGACATAGCTTTTTGTGAAGCTATGCATTCACAAAATTAGAGCTAGAACTCAGACCTCTTAGATCATGATTCAGAACCTTTTTCCACTAGGCTCTGTTGGAATTTTTATACCAGGACAATGTAGTTGGGATAATATTACATTTACTTCATTCTTTTTTATATTCATTTCTTTTTTATAAATAGATTCAAGAGGGAGTGTTTGGAAGCCCCTAAAACACTTACCTTAAACTGAAAAGCAACTGGAAAATAGTCTCACTGTCTTTTGAAATGTTTGGCCTGGTAANCTCAGTCGTGTCCAACTCTTCGCGATCCCATGGACCGAAGCCTACCAGGCTCCTCCATCCATGGGATTCTCCAGGCAAGAATACTGGAGTGGGTTGCCATTTCCTTCTCCAGGGGATCTTCCAGATCCAGGGATCAAACCTGCATCTCCCATATTGCAGGCAGACGCTTTAACCTCTGAGCCACCAGGGAATACAAGATGTGGTGACATAGCTTTTTGTGAAGCTATGCATTCACAAAATTAGAGCTAGAACTCAGACCTCTTAGATCATGATTCAGAACCTTTTTCCACTAGGCTCTGTTGGAATTTTTATACCAGGACAATGTAGTTGGGATAATATTACATTTACTTCATTCTTTTTTATATTCATTTCTTTTTTATAAATAGATTCAAGAGGGAGTGTTTGGAAGCCCCTAAAACACTTACCTTAAACTGAAAAGCAACTGGAAAATAGTCTCACTGTCTTTTGAAATGTTTGGCCTGGTAAAGATTAGAGGAGAAGGCAATGGCACTCCCACTCCAGTACTCTTGCTGGAAAATCCCATGGACAGAGGAGCCTGGTAGGCTTCGGTCCATGGGATCGCGAAGAGTTGGACACGACTGAGCGACTTCCCTTTCACTTTTCACTTTCATGCATTGGAGAAGGAAATGGCAACCCACTCCAGTGTTCTTGCCTGGAGAATCCCAGGGATGGAGGAGCCTGGTGGGCTGCTGTCCATGGAGTCGCACAGAGTCAGACACGACTGAAGCGACTTAGCAGCAGCAGCAAAGATTAGATGGCTGGGAGTCTTTTATATTCTGAATATAGGGAATACAAAGAAAATAATCTTCCTGAGACTTTAAGAAACAATGACAGAAAAACTCTTGACTCCCACTTTGCTTTCTGATTATCTTGTTGACACTTCAGTTCTTTGAGTAACAGTGGTGGCAACAGTTAGAGTTTAGCCAAGATAAAAGTATATATGATAGTGTGGCAGCCCCTGAAGAACCACATTACAGGGTAAATGCTTTAGCTCAGTCCCTATTTGCTCATAGGTCTGTGCAAAGAAACAAATGATTCTGAAACATTTATTCCAAATAGCTTTGTTCTTATTACTTTAAAGATGACTTGGCTGCCAAATATTTGCTCCTTGATGAAAAAGAACGTGTACATGGGAGGAAGATTTATGCATTAAGATATGCTGCTTATTTTGCTCCTGCAGATACAATGCACATCCAATGAATCAGAGGCAATCTTCCTCTCTTACCCAAATTGTAGATAAATGAGTATGTCATTCCCCTTCCCTTCAGTGCATCCTAGTCATAGTTATTTTCTTTAAGAATATTATTCCCCTGCTCAAGTCTTAAATGGCTTCTTAATATGAGAAGAATAAAATCTAAAATATTCAACCAAACATTCAACACCCACCAGGGTTGAAGACCCTACTGAGTTTTCCAAGCTAAACATAACACTTGCCTTCCAGCCTTCACTCAGCTACATCAAACTTCCTGCCTTCAATCAGAGGATAGTCCCTTGCTCAAGTCATTTCTTTCAAAAGTGAAAGTTTTCAAAGTAAAACTTGTTTCTAAGTTCAACTAAAATCCCACTTTCTACAAGAAGCCCTTCCAGACATCCTGGTGAGAATGGATCATACATTTTCATAGCATGTTAGTTGTACCTCTGTACAACTGATAATTCTCATATTCTTTATTCAAGGAGACTCTTAATAGATGTGTCTGACTTCCTCACAACATAGGATGTGAACCCTTGGAAGGTAGAGGCCAAGACTCCTTATATCCAAATTTTCCATAGCTCCTTGCACTAAGTATGATAGCGAGCAGGACCCTGTGGGACTCCTGGGCAAAAAAGTCTTTCTGGGTCCCCCTTGTCTTGATTACAGGAAACAGGCTTCATTCAGCTTCCATGCCCTTCCCCAAGGTCCAATCAGTTTAGTTCAGTTGCTCAGTCATGTCTGACTCTTTGTGACCCTATGGACTGCAGCACACTAGGCTTCCCTCTCTGTCCATCACCAACTCCTGGAGCTTGCTCAAACTCATGTCTACTGAGTCAGTGATGCCACTGAACCATCTCATCCTCTGTCATCTCCTTCTTTCCTGCCTTTAATTTTCCCAGCATCAGAGTCTTTTCCAGTGAGTCAATTCTTTGAATCAGCTGGCCAAAGTATTGGAGCTTCAGTTTCAGCATTAGTCCTGTCAATGCATACTCAGGATTTGATTTCCTTTAGGGATTGACTGGTTTGATCTCCTTGCTGTCCAAGCAACTTTCAACAGTTTTCTCCAACACCACAGCTCAAAAGCATCGATTTTTCAGTGCTCAGCTTTCTTTACAGTCCAACTCTCACATCCATACATGACTACTGGAAAAATCATAGCTTGACTAGATGGACTTTTGTCAGTAATGCCTCTGCTTTTTAATATGTTATCTAGGTTGGTCATAGCTTTTCTTCCAAGGAGCAAGTGTCCTTTACTTTCATAGCTGCAATCACCAACTGCAGTGATTTGGGAGCCACCCAAACTAAAGTCTATCACTGTTTCCATTGTTTCCCCATCCATTTGCCATGAAGTGATGGGACCAGATACCACGATCTTTGTTTTTTGAATATTGAATTTTAAGCCAATTGTTTCACTCTTCTCTTTCATTTTCATCAAGAAGCTCTTTAGTTCTTTGCTTTCTGCTATAAGGGTGTATCATCTGCTTATCTGAGGTTACTAATATTTCTCCCTGCAATCTTGATTCCAGCTTGTGCTTCATCCATTCTGGCACTTCACATGATGTGCTCTGCATATAAGTTAAATAAACAAGGTGAAAATATACAGCCCTGACATACTCCCTTCCCAATTTGGAACCAGTCCGTTGTTCCATGTCCAGTTCTAACTGTTGCTTCTTGAGCTGCATACAGATATCTCAGGAGGCAGGTAAGGTGGTCTGGTATTCCTATCTCTTTAAGAATTTTCCACAGCTTGCTGTCATCCACACAGTCAAAGGCTTTAGCATAGTCAATGAAACAGAAGTAGATTGTGTTTTTTGTTTGTTTGTTTGTTTGTTTTTACTTTATTTTACAATACTGTATTGGTTTTGCCATACATTGACATGAATCCACCATGGGTGTACANACAAATCTTAAAATTATTTGTTCCAGTTCTGTGAAAAATACCACTGGTAGCTTGATAGGGATTGCATTGAATCTGTAGATTGCTTTGGGTAGTATACTCCTTTTCACTATATTGATTCTTCTCTTGCTTTTTCTATGATCCAATGGATGTTGGCAATTTGACCTCTGGTTCCTCTGCCTTTTCTAAAACCAGCCTGAACATCTGGAAGTTTTCAGTTCACATGCTGTTGAAGCCTAGTTTGGAGACTTTTGAACATTACTTTACTAGCATGTGATATGAGTTCCAATATGTTTCAGGTTCAAAAAGTTGATAATTAGGAAAGGGAGAGGTTGAGGAGACAAGCAAGGAACAGTTAAAAGAAAGAATAGTGCAGCATGGGCAGGGTCCTGGTTCCCTCTCAAGGGATATATTCAATAGTATTTTTGAGCTGTTTTGCAGATACTTAAATCTCTACCAGGTGGGAGAAGTTAAGGGTATGCTGGCCACAAACATGTAAACTCCAGACATGGAACCAGAAGTCTGATGATGTTCACTCCCACTTACCTCACCCCCCAACCAATCAGAAGAATGTCCACAAGCTGATCATGCCCTCTTCGAACCATTTCTATAAAATTCCTCACTTCTCCCTCCAAGTTGGGCACACACAGTTTTGAGCATTAGTTCACTGTGTTCCCCTTTGCTTGGCAAAGCAACAAAGCTACTCTTTTCTACTTCATCCAAAACTCTGTCTCTAAGATTTAACTCAATGTCAGTTGGGCTTTCCTGGTGGCTTAGAATGTAAAGAATCTGCCTGCAATGCAGGAGACCTGGGTTTGACCCTTGGGTCTGGAAGATCCCCTGAAGGGAATAGCAACCCACTCCAGTGTTCTTGCCTGAAGAATCCCATGGACAGAGGAGCCCAAGGAGTCATAAAGAGTTGGANACTCAATGTCAGTTGGGCTTTCCTGGTGGCTTAGAATGTAAAGAATCTGCCTGCAATGCAGGAGACCTGGGTTTGACCCTTGGGTCTGGAAGATCCCCTGAAGGGAATAGCAACCCACTCCAGTGTTCTTGCCTGAAGAATCCCATGGACAGAGGAGCCCAAGGAGTCATAAAGAGTTGGACTAAACTTTCACTTTCAGTGTGCAGAGGCTGGATTCAGCTTCAAGTATGAGCTCCCCTATTTGCTCCCCTACCCCACAAAAATTAAGAGCTTAAATAAATTGCCAAAGTAGTGGATCTTCTTCCTCCCTAGGCCAGACAAGGTCCTGATCAGTAGCCTCTCTTATTTGTTCCCACGTGAGCACAGAAGTGCCATCTCTTTATGCTAAGAAAGATGTTCACTTGCTATGTTCATACATTTGAACAAAAGTGGGAGACGTTCATCCCACGTCCTGTGTAACCCACCCAACCTCCTTCATCTCCATCTGAATCTATTTTTACACTGCCTAAAATTTAACCATAGAGAGTCAGTAATTTGAATATTTTACCCTTCAAAGGTTTTTGTTAAAATACAAATAATCTCATAAGAAGTGGTGTCTTAACCTAAATCACTGTCAGTCACAGTTTTAGCAAAGACTAGGGAAAAACAGGCTAAGAATTAGGCCATTTTTAAAATGTTATTGAAAATATAGTGACAAGGGAAAAAAGAAATACTATCTGGTATAGAGGTAGATGTTGGAGAGATGGTGAAAAGGTACCAACATAAATAGTCAACATCCTCATAAATTTGCAACAGATGAAATCTGTCTGAGATGGTGCCCCAGTGTGAAACAATGTATTAAGGATGTAAGACATATTTATCCACTGGAAATTAATACTGTCGGTAACGTGAGCTAAGATTCAGAGAGTTCAAATAACTAGGGATGAAAAGAACATTCTAAGTTTCTTTATAAAGGATCTCAGGGATTGGGGTAAAACCCACAATTGTAAAGGATGTCTTCCCTTCAGGGACTTAGCTGCTATGTGTGAACTTTAAGCAAAGGAACCTGCCTTAGAAAGCAAACTCAGATGATGACTAGTGCCCAGAAAAAACTCTGGGCCAAAGGATTAATATGAATTGAGCTCCATCTTCCTCTAAATACATTTGATAGAGTTTTGAAAATCTCCTCCATGAATCTAATCCATTTGACATCAATTCATGGAAGTAAATGAGATTAACAGAATCTGACCAAGATCTCAGAGTCTCTTCCAAAGAATGGACAAAGTATCCATAATGCAATGGAGGGAATATGAAACATTCACAAAATGCCTCTTAGTCTATAAATCATGTTTCCCTGCTGTTTATAGCTCTGAAAAGAATTAGTAACCTACTCCTAGGTGTGACAATTCGGGTCACTGCAGATTAGATGTTGTCATGAGCCCACAGAGTCTGCCCTGCAGAAAGCAATGAAGTCAGTCAAACCACTATTCCTTTCACTGGAATATTTACTGTTGACANTAAAGAATCTGCCTGCAATGCAGGAGACCTGGGTTTGACCCTTGGGTCTGGAAGATCCCCTGAAGGGAATAGCAACCCACTCCAGTGTTCTTGCCTGAAGAATCCCATGGACAGAGGAGCCCAAGGAGTCATAAAGAGTTGGACTAAACTTTCACTTTCAGTGTGCAGAGGCTGGATTCAGCTTCAAGTATGAGCTCCCCTATTTGCTCCCCTACCCCACAAAAATTAAGAGCTTAAATAAATTGCCAAAGTAGTGGATCTTCTTCCTCCCTAGGCCAGACAAGGTCCTGATCAGTAGCCTCTCTTATTTGTTCCCACGTGAGCACAGAAGTGCCATCTCTTTATGCTAAGAAAGATGTTCACTTGCTATGTTCATACATTTGAACAAAAGTGGGAGACGTTCATCCCACGTCCTGTGTAACCCACCCAACCTCCTTCATCTCCATCTGAATCTATTTTTACACTGCCTAAAATTTAACCATAGAGAGTCAGTAATTTGAATATTTTACCCTTCAAAGATTTTTATTAAAATACAAATAATCTCATAAGAAGTGGTGTCTTAACCTAAATCACTGTCAGTCACAGTTTTAGCAAAGACTAGGGAAAAACAGGCTAAGAATTAGGCCATTTTTAAAATGTTATTGAAAATATAGTGACAAGGGAAAAAAGAAATACTATCTGGTATAGAGGTAGATGTTGGAGAGATGGTGAAAAGGTACCAACATAAATAGTCAACATCCTCATAAATTTGCAACAGATGAAATCTGTCTGAGATGGTGCCCCAGTGTGAAACAATGTATTAAGGATGTAAGACATATTTATCCACTGGAAATTAATACTGTCGGTAACGTGAGCTAAGATTCAGAGAGTTCAAATAACTAGGGATGAAAAGAACATTCTAAGTTTCTTTATAAAGGATCTCAGGGATTGGGGTAAAACCCACAATTGTAAAGGATGTCTTCCCTTCAGGGACTTAGCTGCTATGTGTGAACTTTAAGCAAAGGAACCTGCCTTAGAAAGCAAACTCAGATGATGACTAGTGCCCAGAAAAAACTCTGGGCCAAAGGATTAATATGAATTGAGCTCCATCTTCCTCTAAATACATTTGATAGAGTTTTGAAAATCTCCTCCATGAATCTAATCCATTTGACATCAATTCATGGAAGTAAATGAGATTAACAGAATCTGACCAAGATCTCAGAGTCTCTTCCAAAGAATGGACAAAGTATCCATAATGCAATGGAGGGAATATGAAACATTCACAAAATGCCTCTTAGTCTATAAATCATGTTTCCCTGCTGTTTATAGCTCTGAAAAGAATTAGTAACCTACTCCTAGGTGTGACAATTCGGGTCACTGCAGATTAGATGTTGTCATGAGCCCACAGAGTCTGCCCTGCAGAAAGCAATGAAGTCAGTCAAACCACTATTCCTTTCACTGGAATATTTACTGTTGACACTTCAAGAGTTCATCTGTAGACTGAAAACAAAAAAATGTCTGTCAATTGCTTTCAGTACTTAAATGGGTAAAAAGAGCTAGAGTTTCAAAACAGCGGAACATCCCTACCTGACACAGAGCTGGGAACAGTGCAAATAGCATCTGGGTAATTTTTAAGGTTAATTTCAAGTATGAATCACTTTGGTTCTGTCTCTTAGATGTCCTGAAATTGCCATCTTGTTTAAATTTGGGAAAGAATTCAGGCTTTGTCTTTCCCCAGGAAGAGCATGCAGTTATAAGTTTTACAAACATAGAGTTTGTATATACAGCAAAGTTAGACTTTCCCACTATTAGAGCCTGACAATACTTGATACCTGATAAAATCATTGTCAAATAACATTTATAAGAACCCAATTGCATGGTATGGGGGATCACAAATTGAACAGTTACAGCAAAGGCCTTCAGGTGCCCACAGTTTAAGGCAAGCAAATTAGTTTACAGGAAAGGCAAATTTTTAAATGGCAGACGCAATTACAAGGAACCAAGTACTGCTTTGCTATTATAGATTCTTCGTATTCCTGGCCACCCATTGTTTTATCCATCCCCCAAAACATATTCCAACCCTGGAGACAAAAGTGAAGCCAAAGCCTGGAAGGTGCTCAGTCCATTGATGCTGAGATGCTTAGGGCTGGGAAGGACTCTGATGTTTGTGAAATCCAACCCATGATACCTTTGAATTTCCTCTGCCATGGCTCCACCAAGTAATTACTGGGCACATTTTCCAGGACCTTCAAGGATGGGGAATCCACCATTTCATTAAAAAAAAAAATACATATTCAGGCAAATATAATAGAAAAAATTCTCCCTTGCAAAGACAAATCTACTTCTCCAGAGGCTGTTGCTTCCAGTTGCATCTTTTTTTCCACAGACCAAAAAAAAAAAAAAAAACCTACGTTCCTCTAAGGCAGTCCCTCTAATATTCAAAGACTGTTACCTTAGACCTTCAAGCTTTTTCTTCAGCAGTACAGCCCTATTCCGTCAAACATCCAGACTTCATTTCCTCATTGAGATCCAAACTTTCTCCAGAATATGTCCTAGTTGCTTTATATTGGTCTTAATGTACATTGCTCAGAGAGGTTCCCAGGTGGCCCTACTGGTAAAGAACATGCTTGCCAATGAAAGAGATGTAAGAGACATAGGTTTTTTCCCTGCAACCCACTCCAGTATTCTTGCCTGGAGAATCCCATGGACAGACAGAGCCTGGTGGTCTACAGTCCATGGGGTCATAAAGAGTTGGACATGACTCAAGTGACTTAGCACGCATGCTCATTTGTCAGAACTAAACACAGTATTCCAATCAAGGTCTGACCAAGGCAAAGTAGAGTAGGGTTCTTACCTTACCCATCACAGATACTTCTGTTAAGACTGGCTTTTTGGTAGCCACATCAAACTGCTAACTCGGGACTTCCTGGTGGTCCAGTGGCTAAGATTCCATGGTCCCAATGCAAGGGGGCCTGGGTTGGATCCCTGGTCAGGGAACTAGATTCTGCATGCTACAGCTTAGACCTGGCACAGCCAAATAAATATTTTTTAAGAAGAAGAAAAAACAACAACAACAAAAACTCTCCTAACTTTTACTGAGCTGATGCAGCCTCTTTAAAGTAACAAAGTCAAAATTTAAAACCATTACTTCTTACCAAATAATGGGATTCTGGAGAAGGAAATGGCAACCCACGCCAGTATTCTTGCCTGGAAAAATCTCATGGACAGAGGAGCCTGGTGGGCTACAGTCCATGGGGTTACAAAGAGTCAGACACAACAGTGACTAACAACAAAATGGGCTTCTCTGGTGGCTCAGATGGTAAAGAATCCACCTGCAATGCGGGAGGCCTGGGTTTGATTCCTGGGTTGGGAAGATCCCCTGGAGAAGGGAATGGTTACTCACTCTAGTATTCTTGTCTGGAGAATTCCTTGGACAGAGGAGCCTGGTGGGCTACAGTCCATGGGGTTGAAAAGAGTCAGACATGACTGAATGACTTTCACTTTGACAGTATAGCTCTACAGATTATCCAGACCTCTTCTGTTCCCTGACCCAAAGGCCATCCATAAGCCTCACCCAATAAACATAAAAGCATGAGAAATGGGTAAAGTCTTCTGTCATATACATTCCTTTGAGGAAGTTGAAAGTTATTTGATTTGCCCAAGATTCCTCAAAATACCCCAGGTCAAAAATTGTCATCTCAAAACATGATGCACCTTGGTGAGCTAATCTATATACCTCATGAAGGATATCTAGTACATTAAACCATTAAATGAATCCCATGTAATTAATATTATTAGTACAACATAGGAGACAGTCTGTCATCTGAACCACCTAATTCTGAAGCCCAGCCATATTTATAATGTTGACCCAGGACAGCTTATCCTAAGCCTTGCTTTCCTCCCCTAGAAAGGGGGATAATACTGCCATCTTGCCATGTTCTTCTATAAATTGCTTGACACAATGCCTGGCCTGTGGAGGATGGGCAGTAAATGTTAAGTTTCCCCACGCAGCACAGATTATTCCAGTTTGCGCTCCACTTCCCTTAATAGATTCCAAGCTCTTAGAGAAGGGACCTGGGACTGGCTTGTCTTCACATCCCTCAAACCCTCAACACCCAGCCTGAGTACACACACATTCCTCTGGAATATAAATATGAGCATTTGGCTTCGAATTCAGTTGTATATCATACAGAAATAATTACATTTCTGTTCTGGCCTCTCAGTTTCAAAGGGATATTTTAAAATTCTCATAGAGTAGCTGAGATTACCTATTTTATATATATATATATATATAAGAGAGAGAGAGAGAGACTCTCCTCAAGTCTCAGGCAATTGTGTTCAAATGAGGCTCAAGGTCTCATCTATTCAGGAAAACAGGCTGGCACTGACATTTCTAGTACTCTTAATGTTGGCCCAACTTTTAGCTCTATTTCTCTCCTCAAGTAATGGTGTTTCAAGACACAGCTAAAACAGGAGGGGCCAGAGGAGGCTCTGATGGGGAAAGCCAACCTCCAATATATCCAATTTCTGACCTATGGCTCAGTCAGCTCAGCGAAAGGTTTGTGGGTCCCCAATGCCTTCCCTGAGCAATAAAATTAAGAGAGTTCACTCCCACACGGCCTCAAGCAGGCTGAGGTAATTGTTACTGTTATGGCTTTAGCAATGTGAGTGGGAGAAGATGAGAATTCTGAAAGAGATTTATTTACTGCAAAGCATCCCAAATATCTCACTAATCTGCTTTTCATTTGGCAAACTTTTCCATCATTAAAAATGCCACGCTCAGCTCTGCGGTTTATGACAAAGCAAAAGATGCCCCTGGGAGGCCAAGCAGCAAAATGGAAAGAACATGGGCTCTGGAACAAGTTAGACGCGGGCTTGATTTCCAAGTGTGCTACTTACTTGCTCTGTGATTGTGGGCAGTGTACCTTAGTCTGTTAGAACCCCAGCCTCCTCAATGGTCAAGAGAAGATGATTGTCCTGTCCTGGTTTATGAATATAGAGATCAGCCTGAGGCCCTTGGGCCCTATGTTTGTTTCTCCTTTAAGGTTCAATGGTCACCTGCAAAATGAAGATCATAATAGTATCAACTGCATACACTTTGTGATGATGATTTAAATGGGCAAATGTATATAAACTGTTTAGAACAGAGTCTGGCATAGAGCAAGTGCTATGTAATTATTTGTTATCATCAATAATATTAAGGATTAAGTGACATGTGGAAAGAACACTTTGAATGGTCATTTGTACTTGCTACAAATGTGCTCAATACATGCACACGAAAATATCTCTCATAACTAAAAACATTTCCTTGGGCATGAAGAAACTCCTTGGGTGGGAAGAACCTTTCAAAATTATACACTAAGAACTTGGGAGAAGGAGGGATCACATAGATCAAACCTGTTTACAGAGGAAACAGACCGAAAGGGGTAGAGGAGGAAAGCAGGGGCAAGAGGCAGAGAAGGGAGCTTCCCTGGTGCACAGTTAACACAAATGAAAATACCAAGTCTCCTGATAGCCTGATGTTCCTCTTTTCCCCACATCATACAGCCTTTTAAGTATAGTCTTGTTTTAGAAACACCTTCCTATAAACAGAGTTCAGATTTCTCATGTGACCTCTGAGTCTCTCGGCTGAGAAGGCAATGGCACTCCACTCCGGTACTCTTGCCTGGAAAATCCCAAGGACGGAGAAGCCTGGTAGGCTGCAGTCCATGAGATCGCTAAGAGTCGGACACGACTTTACTTTCTCTTTCACTTTTCACTTTCATGTGTTGGGGAAGGAAATGGCAACCCACTCCACTGTTCTTGCCTGGAGAATCCCAGGGACGGGGGAGCCTGGTAGGAGGCCGTCTATGGGGTCGCACAGAGTCGGACATGACTGAAGCGACTTAGCAGCAGTAACAACAAAGCCTTTCGGAGGCTTTAATAAAGTGAGAATTAGGAAAAGTGGGCTCAGAATGGTTTGGGAAGATGCTGGGCATGTAAAGAGAGAGTATGGCTCTGCAAGAAAACCCTAGCTCAGAGCAGAGACTATTTGTCTCACTCTGGACAGTGAAAAGGGGTGCTGCACCCAGATACTTGCCACCCACAAATCCAAATCCAGCAAGCTCTGTCTCCCATGGTTAATTTTTACTGTTGATTTTATGTTCTAATTTAGATTTGCTTTGTTTTAAATGTACAGCATCACTGAGTTCCAGATGCCTTACTCCTTAGCCTTAGGACTGAGAATCCTTTCCATCTGATTTGGTTTGCTCAAATGGAGAGCTACTTACCATGGAGGGAGGCAGAATATTCTCCTTCTGATTGGAAATACTAACTGGAGTTCAATGGGTCTCCTATGTTTCCTTCCCTCCTACCAGGGAGACAGATCGAACCTAAGGCATTTTTGCCTTTGAAAGCAATTTTCACTTCTATAGCTAGGTTGTTCCCCTTCCCCCAGTTAACCAAAGAAACAGAAGCCAAGAATACAAGAAAGAGAGCACAGAAAATAGAAGGGAAAGAATCAGCCCCTAGTTGAACACAAATATTGATATTTGGGGTTTCCTAAGCTTGCGTCTAGCTCTATTTTGTGCTGAGATTCTGGGCCTCTCTGGCAGCTAACAGATATTAGTCTGCTAGAAAATACTAGTAAGTATTTTCATGAGGAACCAAGGGGAGGACAAGATGACAGTCTTAATATAGTTTTGATGTTTCCCAGTTTGTCCATGGCCTACCTATCCTCATGGACTAAAACAAGAGGTTTGTCCTTCTAAAAATAAAGACAAGGAGTACTAACAATCCTGCCCTGCTTTGAGATCCAAAAGGGAGAAGACTACATGTCCAGCTTTTGCCTGGGTCACATTTACAACTCCAAGAAAGAATTCCGAGGCGGAGGCAAGAATTGTACCAGAGGGAGGCTGCCAACTGAGAGAAAAATCTGTGCCCCCTCTGAGGGCAGCCAGCTTGCCAACATGGGGGCTGAAGCAGAGGAGGAAGGAAACATATCATGGAACCCACAGGAGGTGGAAAGAACTGGGGCACAAGGAAGAGACAATCCCTGGGACTTCGCTGAGGGTGGGTGAGGAGGTTTGTAACAACCAAAGAGATAAAAAGTTTAAAATACTGGTTATTACCATTGATATAACCCCTTTTAAAAACTCCAGGCTAGCATGGCCTGAGAAAATGGGCTGACAGTAGTAACATCACCTCTTTCTGTTATCTCTCTACAATTTAATCTGCACAGTATTGTAATGAGCATCCCTAGTGGGCTTTATTCATCCAGATGAATGCTCTCCTGATGCAAGAGCTCCCACTACAAGAAATATAATTCTTGATTCTTAGAATTTAATTATGTGCTGCTCGTTGTATATTAAAGTAATTCAAACTACCATACCACAGGGGTATATGATTTGTATTACTTTTCTTATAAGTGAGACAGGCTGGTACAGAATCATCCATTTTCTCACTCAGGCTCCTTTGCAACTAATCCCACAGGTTTGAGATATAGCAAGTCAGGGCTAGAGGCACAGTGCGTGTCCATGAGAGAATTTCCCTGCAAAGAAGCAATATAAAGAACTGTTAAATCAATTAAAACAAGGAGACCATTAGACTAACACATTAGCGGCCTACATAAAGTAACCAAAACCTAAGGCTGTAATGTCTCAAGGTTAAGAAAGTGAAACCTAACGACGACCAATCATAAATAACCAACTCAGCTTTTCCAAACAATGCAACTGCTTCAGCCACTCAGATAATTCCCTTCCTTTGCTTCCCTTGCATCTTCTCTATAAAGTCTTTCTCCCAGCTCCTGTACGTGGAGCATCCTAACCACTTCCCATTTGATGCTGTCTGATTCAAATCGAATTTGCTAAAATAAACTCAAAATTTGAATATGCCTCAATTTATCTTTCCCTGGTGGCTTAGACAGTAAAGAATCTGCCTGCAATGCAGGAGACCTGGGCTTGATCCCTGGCTAGAGAAGATCCTCTGGAGAAGGAAATGGCAACCCGCTCCAGTATTCTTGCCTGGAGAATTCCAAGGACAGAGGAGCCTGGTAGGCCAGTCTATGGGGTGGCAAAGAGTAGGACACAACTGAGCAACTTTCATTTTCAGTTTATCTTTTGACAGAACTAAGCAACGTTAGTCCAGAAGATACCCCCCAAAACAGCCTTAGCTGGAGCGTAGGCAGAGTCGGACACAACTGAAGCAACTTAGCAGCAGCAGCAGCAGCCTTAACCCTACATGGATCTCAGTTTCCTCATGAGTTTAAAAAAAAAAAAAAAAATTCTTGCAGCTAAACAGATTTCATATGCCTCCCTTTGGAGTTCCTGTGAGGGCCAAAAGAGAATATCTGAAACATTTTCTAACTGTAACTCACTGTAAGAATATGAGGTCACCTAGCCCATTGGAATAATGGAACTTCGTTTTCAGGTACATTAAAATACCTGCTTTCCTAACTGTGATTTACAATTGAGTAGTTTATAAAGTGTATCACTCCAGCTCCTTAATGTGTAGGTGATGACATGAAGTACGAAGGCAAAGAAAAAGATCAAATCCCCTTCCATCATACTATCCAAGCAGTCTTAGCTCATATTAGAAATCTCTGTATAATATTACTTTCTAACATCTAATATTAAGCTTCCTTTTAGAGAAAAAAAAAAAAAAACATGTGCCAATACAAAGTTGTTCTTGCTGGGTTATCTTAAATGACTGTGGGTGTCTTCTTAAGGCGCCCCACCCATCAGTGTGCCACCAACCTAGTGGAATGTGGCTGCCCACACCAATAGTGTGACTAGAGAGAAACATCTATCCCGTGAAAAAAAAACTAGGGGCCTCTAGTGAACAGAAATTAAATTGGAGTCTGTGGGTGGCGACGGCAGAAGAAGTGGGTCATCCTTTTAAACCTCATTTCCTCCACAGTCTTATGTTAATAGAGACCCAACCACCAAAAAGTGAGTTTCCATATTGCCTAGGGAAAATAATATCCAAGTAATTTGAATATTTTTCAAATAACTTTCCTTAATACCCTATGCAACTGAGAAATCCCACAGGCTTATAAATCTCAGCAAAGCCATTGTTTCCAACTCTAAACCCTGCCTTTGGGTTTGGCTTTCTCTTTCTTTATGGATGAATAACATTTTCAATCAAGCTGTTTTTCTTGTTACTCTGGGAACCAAGATCATTTTGCATAAACTTAATCCTCATTTTCAGGCTCTCCAACTTTATCTTCCCTTTTTCATCACTACTAGAACATGAGAGTCACATTCCAGACATCTCATGGGGTAAAGGGGAGCTATGCTGTGCAGTGGGACAGTCACTCCTGAAGTCTTAAGAACAGGGTCACCTCAGAGAAGATGCTTCACACCTAAGCCAGGTTCTCACTAGTAAGAATCACATAAGACTTCACTCGATACCCCTGTGCTATGAATGCTCTCCTGTCCACTTTCCCTAGTAGCTTCCCCAACAGTTCAGTGGGTAAAGAACCTGCCTACAATGCAGGAGACCCCAGTTTGATTCCTGGGTCAGGAAGATCTGCTGGAGAAGGGGTAGGCTACCCACTCCAGTATTCTTTGGCTTCCCTTGTGGTTCAGCTGGTAAAGAATCTGCCCAAAATGTGGGAGACTTAGGTTTGATCCCTGGGTTCAGAAGATCCCCTGGAGAAGGGAAAGGCTACCCACTCCAGTATTCTGGACTAGAAAATTTCATGGACTGTATACTCCATGGGGTTGCAAAGAGTCAGACATGACTGAGCGACTTTCACTTCACTTTAGTGAGAATGGCCCACTCCCCACCTTTGCCCCCACTAAGGTGTTTACAAGCTTTAATCACAGCCTTTCAGTCATCTGCTTGTTTGTATTTCTGTCAACCCTCACCGGACTGAAGACTTTTACAAAGGCAGCACCTTTGTCTTATTTATTTTAGGATTCCTCAGATCATGCTTGCCAATGTTTGGTATGTAATAGGCTGTAAAGAAATGTCTGTTGAAGGATTAATTTAATTGACAAGTTGATTGATTGAATGAATGCCACAGAAGAAAGCACCTTGTAAATCTCCCATCACTAGACAAATGTAAGTCATTATTACAAGGAATTCCATGGGTAAGCTTTGAACTTGAGGTAATTAGGCAATTGCTCAAAGTCAAGAGGTAATGGACCTTTTCATAGCATGCTTTGTTTTTGTTTATTTATTTAATCCAGACAGTTGCCAAGAATTTACATACCTTAAGATAATAACACACTAAAAAAACAGCCCATGCATTAGAAATGCTGAGAAATATTCTCCTGGTTAAATTCAGTTCAGTTCAGTTCAGTAGCTCCATCGTGTCCGACTCTTTGTGACCCCGTGACCCGCAGCACACCAGGCCTCCCTGTCCATCACCAACTTCTGGAGTTCACCTAAACCCATGTCCATCGAGTTGGTGATGCCATCCAATCATCTCATCCTCTGTCATCCCCTTCTCCTCCTGGTTAAATTAGCATTGTCCTTTAGAGACACAATGATGAAATAATAGACTTTAAGTTCCTCCTTAGGTACATACTGGTGTCCTGGGAAGACCATTAATGCTAAACCAACAGAAAACATTGAGGCAACTGTCCTCAGGTGCCCATTTAGTTACTTACAGGAAGTAGCTGGGTATTTCAGTTTTTTTTTTTTTTTTTCTTTTTCACAATTCAATTCATAAAACTTGGACACTAGCTATGTGTTGGCTAAATACAAGAGATGCAAACAAGGATTTCAAGGTGGCATGTGGGTTGCATGAAAGGGTCTTGACAAGATCACATATACCACAACCAATGCAGAATGAAATGCCATGAGACAAGTGCATCAACTCCCCAGTGCTATGGGTCTAGAGGCAGAGAGACAGAACAGGCCACCGGAGAAGATCAGCAAAGACTTCACAGGGTAGGTGGTATCCAGGATGGAAGTTAAACTTTGGACAATGTATCAGTCCACACAGACAGGGAAAACAGCATGGTGGGGCTGGTGGGGGACAGGGGAAGGGGCAGGATCAGGGAGATTCCAAGGAGGCATGATGCTGTACAGAAAGTCCAGCAGCAGGGCCAGCTCCCTTCATTTCTTAAAGTTTCCATTACTTCTGCTCCTGGGATGCTCATCTGACTCTGGTAATAGCCAATTTGATATTAGCTGTATTCAATGTAAAATGACACGATATTATTATGGTAAATTCCTTTCTTTTCACAGCAGCAATAAACATTATCTTGAAGCAATGGATCAAATACTACATTTATATAATATCCCTAGAGAAATTATTCAAAATACATTTTGGGTATATTTTAATTACATTTTCTTTCATTTTTATTGAAATTCAAAACAAATACTTCTCAGCCTTTTCTGAAAATGATCTGTGCTTAGCATATAAAAATATTTTAATTACTATAGCATAATATCTTGCCAAGTTCTTCATCATTTCATCCTTGCCAGATTCTGTCTTAGAATCTGTATTAGAATCAACTTAACTTCTTTGGAATTTTATTTACATTTTATTTATAAATGTTTATTTCTATTTACAATTTATTTATATTACATTTGACTTACATTTATTTGTTTTTAATTGGAGGATAACTGGTTTACTCTTTGGGATATTTTTAAAAGCTGGGAATGGGCATGTTTAACTCTATAAAATTTCCTAATTTCATCAAATTCGAAAACAGCCCCTTCAATCTGTGAAATTGGTTGAAATAAAGAATTGGTTTAATGGTATATCTCCCAAACTAATGTTTTATAGGATGTTAATGGGTGTTTCAGTAAAAAATGAAAAATATTAATGGAACCAAGTTAAGTAAAAGTTTCCACATTTATGTGTGGAATTTAAAACATTCAACAAACCAGTGGATAAAAACAAAAAGGAGACGGAGTAGCAGAAACAGAGAATACACTGGTGGTTGCCAGTGGGGAGAGAGGAGGGAGAGGGGCATTCTCTATAGGCCTAGGGGATTAAAAATGGGGTTATTATATTATGGGATTATATGAAATTGTGTGTGTGAAACTTCTGAAAATTGCAAAGCATTGTAGAACTTAAAGAGCTTTTCATTCAAGAAAAAAATTTTGATTAAAAAATTCTTAGATTTGAATAGAGAAGATTATCTGAATATATTTTAAAACTGTTCTTAGAGTAGGTGATGCAATATCTGACAAAATAAAGGGTATATACACTTTTTCCAAGTAGACACCTCAGGAGTCTATGACTTTACTCCAACAATACTGCTTTTACTCAAACTATTTTTGAACACCTTTTAAAATGTCCTTTAGTTTATGACACAGACTCAGTGATGACAAATTTTCATCATATTATAAGTAGATTTGGAGAATAGACATTTAGAGCCAGATCAGAAAAATATGGTAAATGGTATTTTGATCAACTGGAATCTCCCTGTCAAGTAATGATACCAATTTTCTGTATAACTTATGAAGTGGTTCCAAAATCAGTAAGACCAGAACTCAAAAGTGCTTTAAATAATGGTGACATCATTAGAAAAGACAGCTTTCTCCAAAAAAAAATGTGACAAATTAAGACCTTGTTATAAACACTGAGATGGTTGTTCAAAATAGTTCTCAATCTCACTTTTCATGTTTTGTTCAAAAGTAACTTGCTAAGGCAAATTCTTAAAGAACTTGTTATATGCTACCTAGCAAATGGGTTATTTCCCTTTTAAGTGTTGTTTGAAAGGAGAGATAAGGCTTATTCTGTCTGCTGTGGCTCCCTCTCCTTTTCAAGGTAGAAAAAAAATATGAGAGGAGAATATATTTGAGAACAATATATCTGACAAGGGGTTAATATCCAAAATATATTATACAAAGAACACATGCAATTCAATATCAAAAAACAAACAACCCAATCAAAACCTGGGCAGAGGAGCTGAACAGACATTTTCCCAAAGAAGGCACACAGATGGCCAGCAGACACATGAAAAGATGTTCAACATTGCTTTTCATTAGGAAAATGCAAATCAAAATGACAATGCAATACCAGCTCACACCTGTCAGAATGACTACCATCAAAAAAGACAACCAATAAACATGTAACAAGAAATATATGAAAGGGAATCCTCACACATCATTGGTGGGACTGTAGACAACAGTATGAAGTTTCCTCAAGAAATTAAAAACAGAACTACCATACATTCCAGCAATGTATGAAACAAGGAAAACAAAAGCACTAATTTGGAAAGATATATGTGTTCCAATGCTTATTACAGCACTATTTAAATAGCCGAGATACAAAGGAAACCTAAGTGTCTGTACACAGACGAATGGATAAAGATGTGGGGTATGACAAAAGTGTAGTGGAATATTCCTCAGAATGCTTGATAAAAAACTATCAAATCTTATCATTTTCAACAGCATGGATGGACCTAAATGATATTACCCTAAGTTAAATAAGTTAGAGAAAGACAAACACCACATGATCTCACTTACACGTGGAATTTATAAACAAAAGCAAATAAACACGAAATGAAAACAGAATCATTCATACAGAAGGCAGGGGTGGGGAGGGAACGTGAAGCAGATGTAGAAGATAAGAAATACAAACCTCCAGCTATATGATAAATAAACCATGGGAATATAACAGCATAAAGAATATGATTAGTAATATTTTAACAAGTTTATACATGGACAGATGGTTACTAGAGTTATCATGGTGATCATTTTATAATATATGCAGTGTCAAATTACTACGTAGTAACCTAAACTAATATAATTGCATACATCAACTGTTTCAACTATTTTTATAAAAAGGTTTTCCAGAAATGAAAATAAGTGAGTAAGTGATAGTTGCTCAGTCATGTCCAACTCTTTGCAACCCCAATGACTGTAGCCTGCCAGGCACCTCTGTCCATGGAATTCTCCAGGTAAGGTGGGGAAAAAACTACTTGTTGCTTACAGCAGGTGTTCCCAACCTCCAGGATCTAATGCCTGATGATTGAGATGAAGCTGACTTAATAATAATAGAAATAAAGTGCACAATAAATGTAATGCACTTGAATAATCTCAAAGCTATCCCTGAAACCCAGTCTATAGAAAAACTGTCTTCCAAAAACCAGTGCCTGATGCCAAAAAGATTGGGGGCCACTCGTCTACAGAATACCTATTCTTTTCTTCTTTCTCAGTAGCAGAATTCAATTTTGTTGGGACCATAGTACATTTAGCTAAAACAAAAAACATTTCCCCACCTCCTTTGTGATTGCTATAGTTACAGGACACAGTTCTGGCCTAAGAAATGAAGGCAGTAAAATTTCCTAAAAGAAGAACAGAATCAATTGGTAGTGCTGCATTATACTAAAGCACACAATGCTGAGATGCTGGAGGTGGGATTACCATTCTACAAACTTATGGTTATTAAAGAAGAAAAGTAGAGGAGAGAGAAGTTAGGAGATTGGGGTTGACATCAGTCAATTCAGTCACTCAGTCATGTCCTATTCTTTGCAACCCCATGGACTGCAGCACACCGGGCCTCCCTGTCCTTCATCAACTCCCAGAGCTCACTTAAACTCATGTCCATCGAGTTGGTGATACCATCCAACCATCTCTTTCTCTGTTGTCCTCTTCTCCTGCCTTCAGTCTTTCCCAGCATCAGGGTCTTTTCCAATGAGTCAGTTCTTTGCGTCAGGTGGCCAAAGTATTGGAGGTCCAGCTTCAGCATCAGTCCTTCCAATGAATAGTCAGGACTGATTTCACTTAGGATTGACTGGTTTGATCTTCTTGCTGTTCAAGAGACCCTCAAGAGTCTCCTCCAACACCACAGTTCAAAAACATTAATTCTTTGGCACTCAGCTTTCTTTATGGTTCAACTCTCACTTTCATACATGACCATTGGAAAAAATCATAGCTTTGACTAGATGGACCTTTGTTGGCAAGGTAATGTCTCTGCTTTTTAATATGCTGTCTAGGTTTATCAAAGCTTTTCTTCCAAGGAGCAAGCATCTTTTAATTTCATGGCTGTGGTCATCATTTGCAGTGATTTTGGAGTCCACGAAAATAAAGTCTGTCACTGTTTCCATTTTTTCCCCATCTGTTTGCCATGAAGTTATGGGACTGGATACCATGATCTTAGTTTTTTGAATGCTGAGTTTAAGCCAATTTTTCACTCTCCTCTTTCACTTTCATTAAGAGGCTCTTTAGTTCCTCTTCACTTTCTGCCATAAGGGTGGTGTTGTCTGCATATCTGAGGTAATTGATCTTTCTCCCTGAAATCTTGATTCCAGTTTGTGCTTCATCCAGCCTGGCATTTCACATATGTACTCTGCATATAAGTTAAATAAACAAATGGGGGCTTGACATACACACTACTATACATAAAACAGGTAGTTAACAAGAACATAGGGTATAACACAAGGAACTCAACTCAATATTCTCTAATAACCTAAATGGGAAAAGAATCTGAAAAAAAAAATAGGGACATGTATATAAATAACTGAATTGCTTTGCTGTACAGCTGAAGCTAACATAAAAATCAACCACATTCCACTATAAAGTTTTTTAAATGTAATGAAAAATATGAAATAAGTGACAAGGAGACAACATAGGGAATATAGTCAATATTTCATAATAACTGTAAACAGAGTATAACTCAACTTCCCTGGTAGTTCAGATGGTAGAGTGTGCCTGCAACACAGGAGACTCAGGTTCAACCCCTGGGTCAGGAAGATCCCCTGGAGGAGGAAATGGCAACCCACTCCAGTATTTTTGCCTGGGAAATCCCATGGACAGATTGCAAATCACTATTTTGTATATCTGTAACATATGATATTATACATGAGTTATATTCAATTAAAATAAATAGTAGGGAGAGACCAAGAGGAGTGCAGCCAGTTAGTACCTCCAGGAGACAGACATTGAATCACAGTCAGGAGTGCAACTCTGGGGTTATTGGGAGGGTGAAGATCAAAAGTGGTTTTGGGAGGCGGTGAGGGTTGAGCCACAAAATCCTTCAGATTTTCTCATTTGAAAATTTGGCCACTCTTATGACAAGAAAGAGGGAAGAAGGCAGTATTAAACAGGAGAAGCCTTGAATTGAAATGCCTATCTGACAAGAATCTCAGCAAACCCAATGGGACCCTCCAGAGTGGAGACTGTCCGTCCTATATTGCACAGAAATGGCCATGCGCAAGTGCCTCCTGCTACGTTTGGGCATTCCTTGGGGGCTGCCTGGGAAAACTGTGGCCCTGGATGGAAAGTTGAAGCGGATCCTGAAAGCATTACATTTGGAATCTCTCAAGATGGAAAATTCTTTCTTGAAAGAAGACTGAAGCAGTGGGCCTGCACAGCCACCACCACAGTGAAGGGTTCAGTCCTAACATCCTTAATCTGGGACTGCTGCTGGCAACATCCCATCTCACTAGGTGAGGAAAATGAAACCACTCATTTACTCAGTTCTCTGTCTGGGGGTTTCAGTTCTCTTGGCTTCTATAAATGATCAACCCAGATTGCACTGGGCGAGACTCCAGTTAACAGTGAATTAGGTGCCTGGGGAACTGTGCCATTCACCACAATTGTACCATTCACCACAATTCCAGGCCATAAGAGCGCCAGTCAATGAAACAACAGCCTAAGAGCAATGCTCTCACCAGGCAAATACGAGCACCAGTTTCCCAGGAGAATTTTAGTGACAACAAGTTGAATAATTACTTGCAAAAACAGAAATAATAGGCTTAATGAATGTCTGCTTAGAGGGACTGATGTTTGGACCTTACTGCAAGGATTTTCAGATAGCTACTCACATTAAGGAAATTATACTGTTTCCTTACTTCTGGATTCTTAACCATTTTGTTGGTGACTGAAGTGCTACAAGTCTGACTTCCAGAGAGCCTTAGAAAGCACAGTTTAACTTCTCTGGACTTCAAATTCCTTTTCACAAAATGAGGAGGTGGATGATGTATCATTGCAAGTATTGAATAAACAGAAGGGATTGAGGGTGCAGAATGGGTTACACAGGTGATGGAAAAGCTGAGAGTCGAACAGGAAATGATGGCACAACCCAGATGTTAGCAACAATGGGAAGCCAATCTCACCTTTAGGCTGCAGAACAAAGAGAAGAGGTAGTAATCCTGGAGCTCAGGAGAGTCCATGAGCCAAAAGAGCTGGAACCATGGACAGCCTTTACAGTGGGAGCTGGAGCCACAGGAAAAACTCACCTGCTGTCAGAGCATCAGCCCAGGGTAGAAGGAAGAGGGAAATTACCCTGACTTCTCCCAATTTCCCTCCTCTGGGCTCTTACCAGGGCCTCCAGTGGCTCAACTCAGTGAGAAGCCATCAAATACAGGACTTTGGTAAACCACAGCCTCTGTAGGTAGCCCTGCAGCAGGCTCTATAGTTCTTCATGATAGAGAACACAACAGGGGAAGGACAACAGGGAACCCAGGCAGAGCATGTCCAAGACCACCACAATCTAGATCAAACACATCCACACTTTTTTAGAAGTAGGTCACAAGAAGACAAAAGCATAATTGGGAAGACTGCCTGAGCTGTTGATAATGCATCATGTGTGCTAAATCACTTCATTTGTATCCGACTCTTTGTGACCGTATGGACTGTAGCCCACTAGGCTCCTCTGTCCATGGGATTCCCTATGTAAGAATACTAGACTGGGTTGCCATTTCCTCCTCCAATGGATCTTCCAGACCCAGGGACTGAACCCTCCTGGTAGCTAGAGAAGATCAATGATTATCATATAAACATGGAACTTAACTCAGAAATAAGGCAAATGCATGCCAAGGTATTATTCATACCCATAATCTCTTGATTCATCACACTGTTCTGGTGTAATTAGCTAAACTCAGATAGTTCAAAATTACATATTTAATAAAACTCATTTCCATTATATCTGCTAGCATGATTCTGGGTCTGCCATTCATTTGGCATGAGCTCATTAGTGTGTGTGTGTGATTTTGTTTGGTCATTTTTCAAAGTTAATCAAAAGCTCCAGGCAGCCAGGACCCAGAGGCTGGGTGGCTGTGCTGCTCTTAGCATCTCTTACTGGATGCTGGGCCAGGATGCCACAATTCCTTCTAATTTAATGGTTCCCATTTCTCTAGGGTAAGACCACCCTCCATGATCAAAGGCTCCTAGAAGCTTTGAGGAGGTCATGTGTCTGTCACTCATTCACTCGGTCATGCCAACACTATCAACCTCCACCAGCAAGGGGTTACTGCTCTTGGCTAGGAAGTTCTTGAAGCCTTGTTCTTACAGTCATGCAAACAATTCATAAGGGAGCTCAAAACCATTGAGAACATCCTAGAGCCAGAAGCACCTAGCCATCTCCAGCCCTTTGGGGGACCAGATTTCTAAAGTGAAATCTTTGGCAATTAGACCTAAGCCAAAAGTTAAACTCCTCACCTCCTTGGGCAAACATCATCCCAGTTTGTTCTGTGGAAGGCTGCTGGGCACTGCAATGTCAGCCAGCTATACTAAAGGCACACAGTTGAAGCCTAGCAATTCTGTGTTTCATGAGCATCAATTTAACATCCCTCCAAAAAAAATGAATTAAAAAATGATCCACGTAAATATGAACTCATGTTTTTCTCTATTTGCTCAAGGAAAGAGCAAAATTCCATAATTAAGAAGCCTCTATTTTCATCTTTAAGATTCTCCTCCTCTGAATCCAGAGTTCCAACCAACGGTGAAGTAGTAATTGAGGCTCCAGGAGGGCAATACAATGGCTGAGTGGAGAGTATCACAGTTCAGCCTTAGCTCAACAAAGCCAATCCAGCAAAAACAGAAGCACTTAGCACTGAGATAACAGACAAACAGAATTTTCCTCATGACTTAAAAAATATACTCCCTATTAAACTTAAATGCTCTTGCACAGCAAAGGAAATCAAAAACAAGAAGAAAAGACAACCCTCAGAATAGGAGAAAATATTTCCAAATGAAGCAAATGACAAAGGATTAGTCTCCAAAATATACAAACAACTCATGCAGCTCAGTTAAAAAAGAAGAAAAAAAAAACAATCAAAAGGTGGGTAGAAGACCTAAACAGACATTTTTCCAAAGAAGACAAAAGGAGGCTGACAAACACATGAAAAGATGCCCATCACCACTCATTATTAGAGAAATGCAAATCAAAACTACCATGAGGTATCACTTCACACAGGCCATCTACAAACAAATCTACCAATAAATGTGGAGAAAAGGGAACCCTCCTGCACTGTTGGTGAGGATGTAAATTGATACAGCCACTATGGAGAATAGCATGAAGGCTCCTTAAAAAACTAAAAACAGAACTACTATATGACCCAGCAACCCCACTACTGGGCATAGTAGTATCAAGAGAAAACCATAATGCAAAAAGACACATGCACCCCAGTGTTCATCACAGCACTGTTTACAATAGCTAGGACATGAAGCAACCTAGACGTCCATCAGCAAAAGAATGGATAAGAAAGCTGTGGTACATATAGACAATGGAATATTATCCAGCTATTAAAAAGAACACATTTGAATCAGTTCTAATGAGGTGGAAGGCTTCCCCAGTGGCTCAGAGAGTAAAGAATCTGCCTGCAATGAAGGAGACCTGGGTTCAATTCCTGGGTTGGGAATATCCCCTGGAGAAGGAAATGGCAACACACTCCAGTATTCCTGCCTGGAAAATCCCATAGACAGAGGAGCCTGGAGGACTAGAGTACATGGGGTCACAAAGAGTTGGACACGACTGAGCGACTAACACACTAATGAGGTAGATGAAACTGGAGCCTATTATATAGAGTGAAGTAAGTCAGAAAGAAAAATACCAGTACAGTATATAAACACATATATATGGAATTTTAAAAGATAGTAACAATGACCCCATATGCAAGACAGCAAAAGAGACACAGATATAAAGAAAGACTTTTGGACTCTGTGAGAGACGGTAAGGGTGGGATGATTTGAGAGAACAGCACTGAAACATGTATATTACCATATATGAAACAGATGACCAGTCCAAGTTCAATGCGTGAAACAGGGCACTCAAAGCTGGGACAACTCTGTGGGATGGGATAGGAAGGGAAGTGGGAAGGGGGTTCAGGACGGGGGACATATGTACATCCATGGCTGATTCATGTCAATGTATGGCAAAAATCACCACAATATTGTAAAGTAATTAGCCTTAGCCTTCAATTAAAATAAATTAATTAATTTTTTTAAAAAAGACACATGCACCCCAATGTTCATGGCAGCACTATTTATAATAGCCAGGACATGGAAGCAACCTAAATACCCATTTACAGATAATGAAAATGTGGTACATATACACAATGGAATATTACTCAGTCAAAAAAAGGAAAAAATTGTGTCATTTGTAAAGACGTGGATGGATTTAGAGACTGTCATACACAGTGAAGTAAGTCAGAAAGAGGAAAACAAATATCATATATTAATCCATTAATATCATATATTAATCTAGAAACATGGTATAGATGATCTTATTTGCAAAACAGAAATAGAGAGAAAGATGTAGAGAACAAACATATGGACACCAAAGGGGGAAAGTGGGTGAGGTGGGATGAATTGAGAGATTGGGGTTGACACGTATTACTGATACTATGTATAAAATAGATAATTAATGAGAACCTACTGTATAGCTCAAGGAATTCTACTCAGCACTCTGTGGTGACCTAAATGGAAAGGAAATCCAAAAGGGAGGGATATATGTATACATACAGCTGATTCACTTTGCTGTATAGTAGAAACTAACATGACATTGTAAAGCAACTTACACTTTATATAATTTTTCAATAAAATTAATTAAAAATATACATATGTATATTTCATGCACTCCATCTTAAGAATTTAGGAAAGAGGGAAGCAAACTACATGTCCATTGACAGATGAATTATGGTACACACATATACAGTACAATGGAATATTCTCATTAAAAAATAATGAAGTAATGCCATTTGCAGCCACATGGATGGACCTATAGATATGACACTAAGTAAGCTAGACAAAGACAAATATGATATGATATTGCTTATATGTGCAACCAAAACTAAGATGCAAATGAAAGTATTTAGAACACAGAAAGAGACCCACAGACATAAAAAGCAAATTTATAGTTATCAATGGGGAAAGGGCAGTGGATAAAATTAAGAGTTTGGGATTAACATATACATATTGCTATACATAAAACAGATAATCAAGAAGGAGCTAGTGTATAGCATAGGGAACTATACTCAATATTTTGTAGTAACTAATGGAAAAGAATCTGAAAATAATACATATGTTCTTTTATATGTGTGTATAACAAAATCACTATGCTGTATGTATACCTGAAACTAACACACATTATAAATCAACTCCAATTAAAAAAAAAAAATAGGAAGGAGTAAATACAGCAAACTCTGGTTAAGGATAGAAATCCACGGGAGAATTTATCTGAAAAGGAAATTTTTTAAAGGAAAGTATTTAATGCAATATAAAGGTTTATCTTGTTTACATTTAACATTTAATAGTTGGAAGGTTAAAGTTTGGGAACAGGAACTATTGCTATTTGCCTGGAAGCAAGTGATTATATTTTAAAGAACCTTACCCTCTCACAGATCTTTAAGGAGGCCTGCCATAATGTCAAGCCCTGATCTTTATCTTGAAAGGAGGTAGGAGACAGAAGAATTAACTCTATAAAATGGCACTGAGTCACAGAGAGCCAGCCTATCCATCTGCCCTCGGGGGAGCTAAAAAGACCAAAAGAGCAGACAGCGAGTCTGAAAAGGACAGGGGGAAGGGGCATCTCAAATTTCATGGTAAGTTCATTTTCCAGAAAAACAGGATGTGCACTCTGTGATGGGGGGACGTGAGGTCGTTGCTTCTATTGCAGGCGGGGGTCCTGCAGCAGAGCTCTCTCTCCCCTCCTCCCCACCTCATCGTTTTCTCTGTAGGATGCAGATAATTAACAAGCACCCCTAAACAGAGGCCCCTGTAGTCATTCCTTAATTTCTTTTTCAATTGTTTAAATTAACAAGAATCTGGGGTTTTCTAAACCAGTTCAACAAGTGGGCCCCCAAAAGAAAAGTTACACTCAGGGGCTACTGCTGATATCCTTTCCACAGTTGAATGTGTTTTCTTCACTCTTGTGCTACTATTTAAAATAGCCAATCCTGCAGAAAATTGTCCCTCTAGAGAAAGTGCTGTGATTTCCAGTGTGAGGGGCCAAGAAGGCACTTTAAGGCGATCAATCTTAAATGGAGCAAAACATGCCGGCACCTGAGAGGGAGAGTGGCTGCATCAGGGGCAGCCACCTGCCATCCAGGTGGACACAGGAGGGCTGAGTTGAAAGAAAACATGGGGAGGAAAAGGAGGTCAGCATCAACAAGCACCTAAGGACCTGAAGGAGGAAAGAGACAGAACAGGCTCCACCTTGAAAGCAGGACTCCATCTTGGGCTGGACTGTGGACTTTGAGCTATATGCCAGTATCTATGGAAACGACATCCCAACTGGAAAACCAGACTGCCTCCCCCACCTCCATGGAAGAGCCCCAGGGCTCGCACCTAGACTCTCCGTCACCTAAAAGAATACCCTAATTACCTGTGTAACCTAATAAAATCATAAATTCTATTATGCTTATTGGGGTATGACCACAGGCCTATTGATCATTGTCCACTGTTAACTACCTAGGCTTAAGGCATATGAATCACGGGTTTAAGGCATACGAATCACGGTTTCCTTTGATTGTATCTGTCTTTTCCTTTGTTTCAGAGAATTTGGGGAGGTGGGTTTGAGCATGTACACTTAAGATATACAGGGTTTTCACAAAAACTGGTCGGGGTCCTTGGCTAAGAGGAGACTCTGCCTTGGGCCCGCTGGTGTAATAAACTGCACTCCACTATCTGCGTTATCCTTCTGAGTGAGTTTGTTTTCCTTAACACGTGTCTACAACATTTGGTGCATTGGCTGGGGAACTCCTCACTTTGAGGAGATAAGTCCCATTTGGGACTACTCCGAGGCCTTGTGGCTCGAATCTTCTAGAGGGGGGAAGGCACCTCGCCCTTCTGGAAGCATTCTGCTTCTCAACGCCTGGATCTTTCATATTAGCAGGAGGTGGACGGCAGCAGGGGAACTGAGCACTCAGGTGAGGAGGAACCCATCCAGCAGGGTGGAAGAGGGCGGCCTGATCACTGCCCTGGGAGGGACTAGAAGGGGTATGGACCCACAGGAGCCTGGAATAGGCAGGTGGAAGTGATTGCGTGATACACAGGTTGACGAGCGTGTTAGGGCTTAGGAAGGAAATTTGTGAATGTCATTTAGGAGGTGGTGTCCATGCCGTCTTAGGGAAAATTATTACCAAGCAACTGCCAAGGGATTTTTAGGAGAAGAAACTTGGTCTTTGTGTACTCATATTCTGCCTTCCCCAAGGAGGTGTCCCATCTGCTGTGACATTCTTGACCCCCTCAGAATTGGCAGGCTAGAAGGAGGGGATACATAAGTGAGTACGAATTGGCTTTTCTGGAGAGGGCCTGGGACTTGGGATATTTACCCCATCTGTGTTTTCATTGGCACCTGATCAAGCCCACCAAGGCAGAACCGACTTTAAAAGTTAAGGGAGAAACAGTCTTGGATCACGTGGTGTTCTGGTTTGGCCGTCCTGACCGGCAGGTGAAGACACGCTGATCCCCCTTCTCCTCTGGGATCTGACAGGTAGGGCTCTTCTCACCCCAATTAGGAAGGAGGTGGAATGGCAATTTAAGAGTTTCATTGAGCGGAAATATCTGAAGTACATAGGGTACTGAGAACTTCATAGACAGAAAGAAAAGGAAAAGTAGAAGAAGGTCTGAGAAGGTAAGCAAGATGGGGGAAGTGAATCTAAGGCAACTGCACTGGAGTGCACGATTAAAAGTTTAAAGAAGGGATTCAGGAGACTATGGGTGAAGATGACGCTGACCGCCTCCACATACTCTGTGAGGTCGAATGGCCCCTATGGGAGTAGGATGGCCACCAGAGAACACCGTGAACTTAAAAATAGTGGAAGCAGTCTATGCAGTAGTCACAGGAGAGCCAGGACACCCGGGTCAATATCCATATATTGATTCATGGCCAGGGTTAGCTCAAAACCCTCCTACTTGGACAAGGTTCTTACCCAGAAGGGAAAGGGAAAAATATTAATGGCATAAAGATTGACTGATGACATAAAAAGGAAATTCTGCAAAAGGATTTGGACAGGGATGACCTGACCCCTCCCCCATACTGGATAATGACGTGCCCGCCTCCAAGTGCTCCACCAGGACTGGAGGCCACCTTCATGCCCAATCCAGGGCCAGGTGAAGTTCCTACAGCGCACGCTGCTCCTCCAGCAGCTCTCCCAGAGATGGGAGATAGTAGAGCCGCCTACTTCAGCAGGCTCTGATCCCAGCGATGGAAACCTCTGGTCAACACCCCCAGAATTCCACCTCAGCTGCACCTCCTAGATTGTATCACCCTCTCCCAGTGAGTGCTGATGGGAAGGGGAAGAAAACACGAGAATTAGATAGAGGCTGCACTCCGCCAAGAAACAGCATAAAAGAACCCCACTACAGATGGCCCTCAGAGAGCTACAACAGCCTCCAGTTCAGGACGCATGTGGGCACTACCATCAGCCCCCTGGAGCTTATTATTACCAGCCATTTTCCTCTATGGATATATTAAACTGGCAGAGACACACTCCACTGTACTCGGGGGAGCCACAAGCCCTGATTAGGCTAATAGAGACTATTTTTCAAACCCACCGCCCTACATGGGATGACACAATCCAACTACTAGTCTTCCTTTTCACACTGAGGAAAGACACAGGATCCTGAGGCCAGAAAATGGTTAAGAGAAATGGCACCTGGGGGTACTGCAAACCTGCAGCGGTGGGCAGAACTAGCCACCNCCTGATTAGGCTAATAGAGACTATTTTTCAAACCCACCGCCCTACATGGGATGACACAATCCAACTACTAGTCTTCCTTTTCACACTGAGGAAAGACACAGGATCCTGAGGCCAGAAAATGGTTAAGAGAAATGGCACCTGGGGGTACTGCAAACCTGCAGCGGTGGGCAGAACTAGCCACCCTCGACGAGAGGCCAATTGGGACTGAAACACAGAGGAAGGGAGGGGCCACCTGGAGAGATATCGGGTGGCTATTTTACAAGGTCTCAGGAGGGGGCCCAAAAACCTATAAGTAGGCCGAAACACTCTGCAGTGATTCAAAGGGAAAGCAAATCACCCTCTGAATTCTACAAAACACTGGGCGAGGCCTGTGGACTTTATACACCAATAGATACAGAGGCTGCTGGGTCTCAGATGGTGACAGATGCCCCCTTTGTGTCTCAAGCCTACCCCAAAAATGTCAGATGGGGGGACACCAAGTGATTCATGAATTTTTATACATCCTTGAATGCCCAGTACCTTTGTTGGGAAGAGTCTTGCTGTCTAAATTGGGGGCACAAGTGACATTCCCCCCCCCCCACGAAAGACCCACTCTTCAACTGGGCTCAATCACCTATTTATTCTTTCTCTCAGTAACCACTCAAGATGAATGGAGGTTGCACGAGCTCCCAGAAGGGAAAACAGATGCGCTAAACAGTTGAGAGAAGAGAGTTAACTCAATAATTCCCTGAGATCTGGGCAGAAGACAACACCCGCCCCCGCCCCTCCCNATTCTCCAGACAAGAATACCGGAGTGGGTTGCCATTTCCTTCTCCTAGTATACAGCACATGGGACTATGTTCAATGTTACGTGGCAGCTGGATAGGAGGGGGATTTGGGGGAGAATGGACACATGTATATCTATGGCTGAGTCCCTTTGCTGTCCACCTGAAACTATCACAACACTGTTAAGCAGCTATACTCCAATATAAAACAAAAAGTTATCAAAATAAAGAAAATTTTAAAAATAAAATAATAAATCTTATTCACCCTCCATATGAATGTGGCTGATACTTTCTACTGTTGGTTGGAGAAAGAATGAGAACATTAATACTGTTCTATCCACATGGCAGCCACTTAAATTCTGGTTACACTGATGAAGGATAATATTCATAAGATTCCATAATCCAACTGAAATTCCTTATATTCACCAAATGAATTGACTTTAACGGGAAGAACATGTTACACATATAATGATTTGCAAGAGAGCCCTCATATTTAATCTTCATACCGTTTGATTCTCATTAGACTTTTTACATAACTGATCCAAGGTTAAAAATGACTAAAAATCCCGTGACTACTCTTCCTGCTGCCGGTGGCTCTGAACTGGTACAGAGTTAAAAATGTCATTTCCTCAAATGAAAATTGCCTCTACTGAAATTCAACAGTTTCATAGTAATTATCCATCCATATTTACTTTTTAAAATGCTTTCATTTGGATAACATTTCATTGAATATCATCGAATAAGTTTTCTTTGGGGCACAGTGATTTTCATACTGTCAACTGATAATCAGCCAGGTGTGTGTCTTGATGCTTCCCAGAATCACCCTTTTTTCATTTTCCTTTTTAAGTCAGTACTTTCCTTCTTAGCTTCAGGAGTATTTTATACTAAAGTGACAAGCCATCTCCCAGATTTTTAGAGAAAGAAATTTTGCTGTTAAATATGTGGACAAATTTAGCCACCAAGACACAACCTCCTATTAACTCATTCACTACCAGAGAGCTCACAAACCAAGCTGTCATCTCACCACTTCACCAAGAGGTCCCCTGGCAGTCCCACACACCTATGGGCGGGATCCACTGAGGTGTACACACAGGTGGCTCTCTGCTTGAACAAGTATCAGAATCACCTGGAAACTCATGCTGCTGGTTCCATGACCATGATTTGAAAACCACTGCATAAAGCCCCATACATTAACCTCCACTCTAGAGAGATACCACCTTTTCTTTAAGGTTAAAAACACACACCAACTTTAGGGTTTAAACGATTAAAACACGTAAAATGTTTAAGAACTCCTTTGCAGCCTGCACCTACTCCAGTTATCCTGGATNGGTTCCATGACCATGATTTGAAAACCACTGCATAAAGCCCCATACATTAACCTCCACTCTAGAGAGATACCACCTTTTCTTTAAGGTTAAAAACACACACCAACTTTAGGGTTTAAACGATTAAAACACGTAAAATGTTTAAGAACTCCTTTGCAGCCTGCACCTACTCCAGTTATCCTGGATTCCATAATCACTTGCTGAAGTCACTGCTACTGATTCTGTGGCTTTCTGGATTCTAGGATCCTGAATCCTGTTCTTTTACCAAAATTTCCAGAATTTCCTAGACTCCCTCTATTTCACTACCAGGACTACTGTTGCTCTTGTCTCAGTATCACAGCATTACAGCATTACTTTTATTTATCTCCTGACTTGAAAACAAAAGCCCAGTGAAGAAAAGGCTTAGCCCCTTTTCTGAAGGCAGATGAAAACTGCTCACCAGGTCATGACTTCTCTAAAGCACTTTTAAGAATTCAACATTTATTACAAATTCAGTAAGTCTCTGTACTTTTTAAATTTTTATTGAATTTGTTACAATACTGCTTCTGTTTTACGTTTCAGTTTTTTGCACGTGGAATCTCAGCTCCCTGAGTAGGTATTCAACCCACAGACCCTACACTGGAAGGTGAAATCTTAAACTCTGGACTGCCAAGGAAGTTCCTCTGTACATTTTAACACATTTCCATACTCAGAGGGAGGGGAAGTATCCTGTATTGTTCTTCATTACTGCAAGTACCATAATAGCTTGTGAACAGTTCTGAGAGGTAAAAATATATCCTCAGTGGACTAATGACTTGCAGCAGACACAGCATAAGGGCAGGAGAGGTGGGAATGTGGCTGGACTCACATCCCCCTTACAGTCATCTTAATTTATTCCTCTGCAGTTCAAGCCACTTACAGTACATTTAAAACATAGCTTAGGCTTTGTTAGAGCCCCAGGCACAAAGCAGGTTTGCACACGGCACTGTTTTTTCAGTCATGGAGCAAAATCATGTACTGATTTGTTGTTGTTTAGTCGCTAAGTTGTATCCGACTCTGCCACCCCTTAGGCTTCTCTGTCCATGGGATTTCCCAGGCAAGAATACTAGAGTGGCGTCCTTCCCAGTGCATTTTATAGATCCAGGGATCGAACTCCCATCTCCTGCAGTGGCAGGATGATTCTTTATCACTAAGCCACCAAGGAAGCCCAAGTCCGATTACCTGTTTCTAATACTGTATGTGAGATAGTTCAGGAAGCAGTCATGGGTAACCTTGATGAAAAACAAAACCCCTTTCTGAATGATCTTCTCACAGCTAACACAATAATTCAAGCCAATGCCAAAACATTAATAACTACAATTAATTTATGGCAAAGAGCAAGGATTTAAAAGCAGCTTGTTAAAGGACTTCCCTGGCGGCCCAGTGGTTAAGACTCTGCCTTCCACTGCAGCAGGGCATGGGTTTGATCCCAGGTTTGAGAACTAAGGTCCCACATCTATCAAGTGTGGCTAAATTTTTTTAAGAATAAAAGCACCTTGTTAATACAAGGTAAAACACAGTGTATCAGGTATCAGAGATCACCTGTTTCACTTGTACAGCCCCAGTGTCTATTTAAGAGTCAGAGAGGAAAACTCAGTTATGATAACACCCAAAATTAGGTGGCCATCCTGGCAGCTAAGGAGATGAAAAACATTTATCAGTCATGTTGCCACTGTCTGGTTTTAGCTCCCTAATTTATACTTGCCTTCTCTGAACTTCTGAGGCCTCTTCCCTGTCACATTCAGAAAGAGAAAAATCTTATACTATAGAGCAATGAAATTGGTTTCCAATGGCCAAAATATATGTAACAAATATAATAGGAAGTCTTCTTGCTTCAAAAGCACACCTTGAGGTTCCCTTTAGGGTATTACCTGCCATAGGCAAGAGAAGCCACAGAAGCAAGAAATGCCTTCATTAGTCCACACAGACCAGAGTCAGGAGCTGCCTCCACCACTTTCCAGGCTCCATCCCCACCACCTTCTTCCCCCTTCATTAGGAAAAGCTCTCATTTCAACACCTAACATTGGTTGACCAGACCTCAGAGTAAATGAAAGCCAACACTCCATCTACACCAGGTATATACTTTTATATATCTTATCACTGATTACAGACTGAAATGTTTTCTCCCTTTACATGTATTCTAGCCATAAGCAAGTCTGTGCAGGGGCTTGGTGGCTCAGCGGTAAAGAATCCGCCTGCAAGGCAGGAGAAGCAGGTTCAATCCCTGGGTCAGGAAGATCCCCTGGAGGAGAGCATGGCTACCCACTCCAGTATTCTTGCCTGGAGAATCCCATGGACAGAGGAGCTTGGCCAGCCACAGTCCATAGGGTTGCAGAGAATCAGACAAGACTGAAGCAACTCCACACAAGTTCAAATTTGTAGGGAGCACCTAAGACCACTTTCTGGAAATGGAGGGAATGTGGTGGGTAGAAGGCATGAGCCAGAGGACAGAGGTGCCTTAGGGACTGGAGCCCTTCTTTCTTGGCATGAGTATCTCGCACAGTAGCAGCTTGAATGCAGAGAGCATTTCATTTCCTTTCCCACGCCGTGGTCCCACCCAGCTCTGCTCCAGCTACACAGATGCCAGGCTCTTGGGCTCATTCAGACATATGGGGGGGGGGGTGTTTCTGGTTGTCACAAGGACTGGTAGCCCTAGCATTTCCCAGATCTCCTTGCTCACCTCTCCAAACAGCAGAGAGCGTGTATGGGGCAGAGGGGGGTGTCACTCTGTGTCTGTGGATCAAATGCAGCAGCTGCGCACTACAGCATGCACATCTGTGAGGGGGCTAATTTTTTCCCTTCCAACATTACCAAGATGTAATTGACCTATAGCACTGTGTAAGTTTAAGGTATACAGCATAAAGATCTGCCTCGTGTACCTCGTGACATGATAACCACCACAGGTTAAGTGGTAATAGAGATACAAAATAAAACAATCAATTCATGTAGCTACAAAATAACAGAAAAACATGTTTTTCCTTATTATGAGAACTTCTGGGGTTTACTCTAACAACTGTCATATACAACCTGTAGCAGTGTTATTTATATTTATCTCATTGTACATTACATCCCTAGTATTTATTCTATAACTGAGGTTTCTTCCTCATTAGCATCTGCCTCCAATTCCCTCTCCCCCCAGCCACTGCCTCTGGTAAGCACAAATCTGGTCTCTTTTTCTAAGAGATTGTTTGGTTTTGAAGTAGCATGGGCCTGCAACACTGTTATTTCCCTTTATACAACAACATAGTGATTANATACCTATTTGAATCTAAATCACATTGCTTCAATTGCTTTCTCTTGGTTCGTGATACAAGATTTAATCACATAAGGAACCAAGGGACTGATGCAGTCAGTGAGTAATGACTTGCATAAGGCTGTCACTTTTGGTTTTTATGATAGAACTTGCTATTCATAAACATGCTGATGTGTTTGCTCTCCTTTCCTTGCCTCTCAAAGTGGGATAAGCACAAATGAAACTTTGTTGCCATAAAGGACTATCACAAAGCTTTTCTTACCTCTTGACCAAATGATCCTACTCCTAAAAGCTTTGTCTAAGAAAACAGTTCAGAAGTAAAATATCTAAAACAGCAATGTTTAAATAGAGGGTATTTTGAGGAAGAGGGTATGTCATGAATGTTGATGAAGATGAAAAGGAAGATCAAGGTGAAAATGGAGTTTTGTTGTTACTCAGTTGCTCAATTGTGTCCAACTCTGTGACCCCATGGACTGCAGCACACCAGGCTTTCCTGTCCATCACCAACTCCCAGAGCTTGCTCAAACTCATGTCCATCGAGGTGATGCCATCCAGCCATCATCTTATACTGTTGCCCCCTTCTCCTCCCACCTTCAATCCTTCCCGGCATCAGGGTCTTTTCCAATGAGTCAGTTCTTCACATCAGGTGGCCAAAGTATTGAAGCTTCAGCTTCAGCATCAGTTCTTCATTCCAATGAATATTCAGGGTTGATTTCCTTGATTGATCTGATCTCCTTGCTGTCCAGGGGACTCTCAAAAGTCTTCTGCAACACTGCTGTTCAAAAGCATCCGTTCTTTGGCACTCAGAAAATAGAGTTGCTGGTTAATAAAACTGAGAAGATGTCAGTGCCACTCACTGACATAAGGAATGCATCGTGTGGCTGGTAGGGGCACAGCCAGGGCATGTGCTGTGTGGTTTCACCTGCCTGGGCATGAGAGTGGGAGAAGGCCTTTCATACTTTCATAATTCATATGATTCATACTTTCATAAATGTTTAAAGCAAATAAGTGACAGTTCAAAATTTTTTTTCCAAACTGGCACTCTCAGCACCCAAGCCTTCAGGCCATATTCACTCCCTCTCTCCCTCCCCAGTTTTTCCACAGGGTTTTACATTTTTTAGAAAGTTAATTTCAAAAGAGAATATTTTACAGAGACCATATGTGGCCTACAAAGCCTAGAATACTACGATCTAGGTCTTTACAGAAAATGCTTGCTGACAGCTGATTTAACCCATCATTGTTTTTACTGACATGCTTGTAACTTCAAGAGATTAGGGAATAGGAGCTGCCCAATCTCCCGTCACATAAAATTCACTTGAAGTGATCCTGTTGAGACATAATTTTATGTCTTCTTCCATGCTGCCCTCAAAAACTTTCCCGGCCAATGCTCCCCGAACTCACAATGCTTTCTACTTCTCTATTTTCTGATTTTTATCAGCTGTGGACTCAAAATTATGCAACCAAACTCTCTCAAACAGGGCTTCTGGATGAAGCTATCAATAGCTCTTCCATGAGTAAATTGTGAATTTTAGTGCAACATTTACCTCCTCATGTATCTTTTTATTTGTAATAATTCTGATAGCTAGATGCCACAGCTCAGAAGGTAAAGAATCTACCCACAATGTGGGAGACCTGGGTTTGATCGCTGGGTTGGGAAGATCCCTGGAGGAGGGCATGGTAACCTACTCCAGTATTCTTGCCTGGAGAATTCCCATGGACAGTGAAGCCTGGCAGGCTGTAGTCCATGGGGTCACAAAGAGTTGGACATGACTGAGCAGTCGCTCAGCATAGCACAGGAAACTTCAGCCAATATACTACAGGCAGTTCAGTTCAGTTCAGTCGCTCAGTCATGTCCGACTCTTTTTGACACCATGAATTGCAGCACACCAGGCCTCCCTGTCCTTCACCAACTCCCAGAGTTCACTCAGACTCACATCCATCAAGTCAGTGATGCCATCCAGCCATCTCATCCTCTGTCGTCCCCTTGTCCTCCTGCCCCCAATCCCTCCCAGCATCAGAGTCTTTTCCAATGAGTCAACTCTTCGCATGAGGTGGCCAAAGTACTGGAGTTTCAGCTTTAGCATCATTCCTTCCAAAGAAATCCCAGGGCTGATCTCCTTCAGAATGGATTGGTTGGATCTCCTTGCAGGTATATGCAATATAAATCTAGATTTTGCCGAAACTCACAATTTTTCTACTTTGCCTATTTATGGGTTTTTAA
Source organism: Neotragus moschatus (assembly GCA_006410615.1). NCBI lineage: Eukaryota > Metazoa > Chordata > Mammalia > Artiodactyla > Bovidae > Neotragus > Neotragus moschatus. The sequence continues at coordinate 226,549 of SJYA01001133.1, read as the reverse complement.
ATGGCTTATTGTCTTCCCCCCACCCCTCTTAAATAGCTTAGTCCACATTGTCCTAAAAGCTGCTCTTCAGAAAATCACTTTCTGTGACTTTTAGCTTTTGGGGTCTCTCAACTTCAGAATTTCTCCATGGGATTATCATTTAGTTTTGCTGCAATATTTTTGACTTAAAAAGGATAACTTTAATGTTGGGGTAGTAGTATTATTAAATTGGTTATTATTCAAATCTGTTTCTCTCCAATATAAAATTCAGCTTTCTCAGATTATTTGCTTTAAAACGAACACAGAGAGTTCTGGGAGGAGTCAAGAGACCATTCTACTAATGTGCATTTAGAATAGCTTGGCACAGGGAATACACTGGGGAGGCTTCAGGATACAGAGGTGTTTACAGGTGATGAGGTGAGAAAGTGATTTAGGAGAACTGAAGCACCTTTGAGGTAGACTTCTGAGATTTGGTTCCCAATTTCCTCTGATTCACTCTCAGCCCTTGTAGTTTGGTTGGGGTTGATCCTATCAGTTAGACAGTTAGAAGAGTCATGATGTCAGACGTAAGATTTCTATTCTTAGAAAGATTTGCCTGCAAGTTTGGCCCTTAGCAGAGATCTGGGAATGCAGATTTTGAGGAGGCTCCCAACATTCCCTCACTGAGAAGAGTGGCTCCTTGTGCCCAAACTGTACAAACAATGCAGTTGATGCTAAATACCTGCTTTCCTTTTAGGAGTCTGGAATTCTAGTATGAAGTCTGGCAGAAGATGCCTGTGTGACCAGCTTCCTGACAAAAACCTTAGACACTGAGCCTTGGTAGACATTTCATATGTCACCACGATCTGATGCTGGGAAAATGAAGCATGTCCTGGATGACTGTATAGGGAAAGAACTCTTGAACAGTGTGGAAGAAGACATAAAATTATGTCCAACCGGATCACTTGAATGCTTGTACCTGATTTCCTCTGGACTTCATTCACATGGCCTTTCTGATTTTGGTTTATTTTGATGTAATAAATCATGGTCATAAGTGTAAAATTATATGCTGAGTTCTGCAGGTCCTGCCGACAAATCTCCAAATCTGAAGGAAATCTTGGGGTTCCCTTAGCTTACAGGCATGGGCCCTGATAGATGCAGGTCAATCAGCATACCCACCGTTTCTAGCTACTGTGATGAGTTAAGGGATTGGTTTATAACCCAATCACAGCTAGTGTGACCATATGAGACCTTTGCTGGGGCTTCTGGGAAAACCCAGTGGTCTCTCTTCTGCTGGTTGATCATAAATGGGACTATGAAGCTGCACCTCTTGGCTAACATCTTGTGACCAGAAGGAAAGTAACCTAGAGCTGCTGGGGTGATACCACATGGAACTTGTGGATAAAGCAGGCCAGAGAGATGGCAAGGAATTGGGCCTGGTTTCCCTGGTGGCTCAGTGGTAAAGAACCTGCCTGCAATGCAGGAGCCTCAGGAAACATGAGTTCAATCCCTGGGTCCGGAAATTCCCCTGGGGAAGAGTATGGCAACTCACTCTGGTATTCTTGCCTGGAGAATCCCATGGCCAGAGGAGCCCAGCAGGCTATAGTCCATAAGGTCGCAAAGAGTTGGACACCACTAAAGTGACTTGGCAGGCATGTACAACACTGACTCAGCAATTTCACTTCAAAGTCAGTCCTACCCATCTAGATTTTTTTCAATTTGATGAAAAAGTTTCTTGCCAATTCGAAGTGGCTTTATTACTTTCCACTGAAAGAATTCCAACTGATGCAAACTTGAACCATGCTAAAGGGTCTGACAGTTAAGATAACCGAGCAGGAATCATCACAGGTTTCTAAGCTGGGGAGTGTTAACCTGGGAAGTTCAGGTGTGTTAACCTCCAGAGGCTGCAGGCAACTGAGGGGTAGGAGGGTGGTGGTGAAAGACTAGAGAGCAGCTGGAAAGCCACTAAAATGAACTATCAAGTGTGAGGTACTATAGTGCCAGTACTTGGGTAGCAGTGATATGGAGAAAAATCCTTAAATATTCAGGAGGTAGAAGTGACAAGAGTTGATAAGATTGAATGTGGGGTGTGAGGAAGAGAAAAGTCAAGGATCACTCTGATTTTAACTCAGCAAAAGGTGATGTTCTTAACTAAAACAAAATAAGACAGACTTAGGAGTGGAGAGGAAGATCACATGTTTATTTGGGGCATGTGTTTGTAGAAACTATACTTGACCCTTGAACAACAGGTCAAACCTTTACCTAGATTCATCCTCCCCACCCCCCCAAAAAAAAGAGACAGAGAAAACACAAATAAATAAAATCAGAAATGAAACAGGAAATGTTACAACTGATATCACAGAAATAAAAGAGGATCACAAGAGACCACTATGAACAACACCAACAACTGGATAATCTAGAAGAAATAAATACATTCCTAGAAATGTACAATGCCCCAAGACTGAATAATGAAGAAAGAGGAAATCTGAACAGACCAATTATTAGTAAGGAGGTTGAATTAGTATTCAAAAACCTCCCAACAAAAAATGTCCAGGACCAGACAGCTTCACAGTGAATTCTACCAAACACTCCAAGAAGAATTTATATCAATCCTTCTAAAACTTCTCCAAAATTAGAAGAGGAAGAAACTCTTCCAAACTCATTTTACAAAGCCAGCATAACCCTTATACTAAAACCAGACAGGAATGACACTAGAAAATTACAGATCTGTATCACTGATAAACATAGATGCAAAAATCCTCAACAAAATATTAGCAAGCCAAATTAAACAATACATTAAAAGGATTACATACCATGACTGAGTGGGATTTATCCCTGGCATTCAAGGACAGTTCAACATCTACAAATTAGTCTATGTGATACACCATACGTCAACAAAATGTATGGATAAAAATTGGATGATCATCTCAATAGATGCAGAAAAGCATTTGACAAAATTCAACATCCACTTATAATAACTCTCAACAAAGTGGATACAGAGGGATCATACCTCAATGAAATAAAGGCCATATATGAAAAGTACAGAGCTAACATCATACGCAATGGTAGAAAACTGAAAGCTTTTCCTATAAGACTAGGGACAAGATAAGGATTCCCACTCTTTCCACTTTTAATCAGCACAGTGTTAAAATTACTAACCACAGTAATTAGGCAAGAAAATAAGTAAAAGTCATCCAAATTAGAAAGGAAGAAGTAAAACTCACTATTTGTAGAGGCTGTTGTTGTTGTCCAGTTGCTAAGTCATGTCTGACTCTTTGCAACCCCATGGACTGTAGCATGCCCAGCTCCTCTGTACTCCACTGTCTCCTGGCTGCTACTGCTAAGTCACATCAGTCGTGTCCGACTCTGTGAGACCCCATAGACAGCAGCCCACCAGGCTCCCATCCCTGGGATTCTCCAGACAAGTATACTGGAGTGGGTTGCCATTTTCTTCTCCAACTATCTCCTGGAGTTAGGCTCAAATTTATACCCACTGAGTCAAGGATGCTAGCTAACTACCTCATCCTCTGCTGCCCCCTTCTCCTTTTGCCTTCAATGCCGAGGACATGATATTATATTTAGAAAAACCCTGTGGAGAAGGAAATGGCAACCCACTCCAGTACTCTTGCCTAGAAAATCCCATGGACGGAAGAGCCTGGTAGGAAAAAAAAAAAAGAAAAACCCTGAAGACTCTATACGAAAACATCAGAACTAATAAATGAATTCAGCAAGATAACAGAATACAGGATTAATATACAGAAATCTGTGCATTTCTTCACAGTAACAATGAAATATCAGAAAGAAAAAGTAAAAAAAAAAAATCACATTTAAAAAAATCTATGAATAAACCTAACTAAGGTGGTGGAAAGACCTATATACTGAGAACTTAAAAACCACTGATAAAGGAAATTGAAGATGATACAAAGAAATGGCAAGATAATCCATGCTCTTGGAGTGGAAGAATTAATATTGTTAAAATGAATACACAACACAAAGCAATCTGCAGATTCACTGCGATCTCTTACAAATTGTCCATGACATTTCTTTTTACAGAGTTAGAACATATAATGCAAAAATATACATGGAATCACAAAAGACCAAGAATTGTCAAAGCAACCCTGAGGAAAAAGAAAAATGCTTGAGGAATAAGCCCCCCAGACTTCAGATAATACTACAAAGTAATCAAAATGGCTGGTATTAGCAAAAAAACAGATACACAGATCAATGGAACAGAACAGAGAGCCCAGAAATAAACCCACACACCTATGGTCAATTAATCTTCAACAAAAGAGGCAAGAATATACAATGGAGAACAGTCTCTTCAGCAAGTGGTGTTACAAAAGCTAGACAGATGCATGTAAATCAATAAAGTTAGAAACTTCCTCACACCATACACAAAAATCAACTCAAAATAGCTTAAACCTTTAAATATAAGACACTAAACCACAGAAATCCTAGAAGAGAACACAGGCAAATATTCTCAGACATAAATCACAATGTTATTTTCTTAGCTCAAACTCCCAGGGCAATAGAAATAAAAGCAAAAATAAACAAGTGGAACCTAATCAAATTTATAAGCCTGTGCACAGCAAAGGAAACGATAAACAAAAGAACAAGNAAGACACTAAACCACAGAAATCCTAGAAGAGAACACAGGCAAATATTCTCAGACATAAATCACAATGTTATTTTCTTAGCTCAAACTCCCAGGGCAATAGAAATAAAAGCAAAAATAAACAAGTGGAACCTAATCAAATTTATAAGCCTGTGCACAGCAAAGGAAACGATAAACAAAAGAAGAAGACAACCTATGAACTGGGAGAAAATATTTGCAAACAATGCAAACAACAAGGTTTAATTTCTAAAATATATAAATAGCTCATATAACTCAATATCAAAAAAAAACAATCCAATCCAAAAGTAGAGAGAAGACCTAAATAGATATCTCTCCGGAGAAGAAATATAAAGTCAATAAGCACAAGAAACGATGCTCAACATCACTAATTACTAGAGAAATGAAAATCAAAATGGCAATGAGGTATCACTTCACACCAGTCAGCATAGCCAATATCAAAAAGTCTACAAATAATAAATGCTGGAGAGAGTGTGGAGAAAAGAGAACTCTCATGAACTACTGGAAGGTAAACTGGTGCAGCCACTATGGAAAACAGTGTGAAGGCTCCTTTAAAAACTAAAGATAGAAGTGCCATATGATTGATAGGAAAGATGAAAATTCTAATCGGAAAAGACACATACACCCCAACATTCATAGCAGCACTATTTACAATAGCCAAGACAAGGCAGCAACCTAAATGTCAATCAATAGATAAGTGGATAAAGAAGCTGTGGAGCACACACACACACAATGGAATACTACACAGTCATAGAAAAGAATGAAATATTGTCATTTGCAACAACATGCATGGACTCAGAGATTATCATACTAAGTGAAGTAAGACAAAGAAAGACAAACATTATATAATATCATTTACATGTAGAATCTAAAAAATACAAATCAGCTTATTTATAAAATAGAAATAGACTCACAGACACTGAAAATAAACTTATGGTTACCAAAAGGGGAAGGGGAAGGAGAGAGAAATTAGGAGTATGGGATTAACAGACATACACTACTATATATAGAATAGACAAGCAACAAGGATTTACCATACAGCATAGGGATGGGGTTCCCAAGTGGTTCAGTGGTAAAGAATCCACCTGCCAATGCAGGAGATGCAAGTTTGATTCCTGGATCAGGAAGATATCCTGGAAGAGGAAATGGCAATCCATGCCAGTATTCTTACCTGAAAAATCCCATGGAAAGAAGAGCCTGATGGGCTCTGTCCATGGGGTCAGAGTCAGACGCAATTGAGCAACTGAGTATACACACAGGGAACTATAATCAATACCTTGTAAAAACCTATAAAGAAAAAGAATCTGAAGTTGTACACAAAAGTAACTCAATATTGTAAATCAGTTCAGTTCAGTTCAGTTCAGTCGCTCAGTCGTGTCCGACTCTTTGTGACTCCATGGATTGCAGCATGCCAGGCCTCCCTGTCCATCACCAACTCCCAGAGTTTACTCAAACTCATGTCCATTGAGTCGGTGATGCCATCCAACCATCTCATCCTCTGTTGTCCCCTTCTCCTCCTGCCCCCAATCTTTCCCAGCATCAGGGTCTTCTCAAATGACTCAGCTCTTTCCATCAGGTGGCCAAAGTATTGGAGTTTCAGCTTCAACATCAGTCCTTCCAATGAATACCCAGGACTGGTCTTTAGGATAGACTGGTTGGATCCCCTTGCTGTCCAAGGGACTCTCAAGAGTCTTCTCCAACACCACAGTTCAAAAGCTTCAATTCTTCAGCACCCAGCTTTCTTTATAGTCCAACTCTCACATCCATACATGACCACTGGAAAAACCATAGCCTTGACTAGACATACCTTTGTTGGCAAAGTAATGTCTCTGCTTTTCAATATGCTGTCTAGATTGGTCATAACTCTCCTTCCAAGGAGTAAGCATCTTTTTTCATGGCTGCAGTCACCATCTGCAGTGAGTATGGAGCCCCAAAAAATAAAGTTAGCCACTGTTTCCACTGTTTTCCCATCTATTTGCCATGAAGTGATGGGACCAGATGCCATCATCTTAGTTTTCTAAATGTTGAGGTTTAAGCTAACTTTTTCACTCTCCTCTTTCACTTTCATCAAGAGCCTCTTTAATTCTTTTTTACTTTCTGCCATAAGGGTGCTGTCATCTGCATATTTGAGGTTATTGATATTTTTCCCAGCAATGTTGATTTCAGCTTGTGCTTCTTCCAGCCCAGCGTTTCTCATGATATACTCTGCATATCAGTTAAATAAGCAGGGTGACAATATACAGCCTTGACGTACTCCTTTTCCTATTTGGAACCAGTCTATTGTTCCATGTCTAACTGTTGCTTCCTGACCTGCATGTAGCTTTCTCAAGAGGCAGGTCAGGTGCTCTGGTATTCCCATCTCTTTCAGAATTTTCCAGTTTATTGTGATCCATGCAGTCAAAGGCTTTGGCATAGTCAATAAAACAGAAATATATGTTTTTTCTGGAACTCTCTTGCTTCTTTGATGATCTAGTGGATGTTGGTAATTTGATCTCTGGTTCCTCTGCCTTTTCTAAAACCACCTTGAACATCTGTAAGTTCACAGTTCATGTATTGCTGAAGCCTGGCTTGGAGAATTTTGAGCATTACTTTACTAGTGTGTGAGATGAGTGAATTGTGCAGTAATGCGAGCATTCTTTGCCATTGCCTTTCTTTGGGATTGGAATAAAAACTGACCATTTCCAGTCCTGTGGCCACTGCTGAATTTTCCAAATTTGCTGACATATTGAATGCAGCACTTACACAGCCATCATCTTTTAGGATATGAAATAGCTCAATCGGAATTCCATCACCTCCACTATTTTGTTCTGAGTGATGCTTCCTAAGGCCCACTTGACTTCACATTCCAGAATATCTGGTTCTAGGTGAGTGATCACACCATCGTGATTATCTTGGTTGTGAAGATCTTTTTTTGCACAGTTCTTCTGTGTATTCTTGCCACCTCTTCTTAATATCTTCTGCTTCTGTTAGGTCCAGACCATTTCTGTCCTTTATTGAGCCCATCTTTGCATTAAGTGGTGTCTTGGTATCTTTAATTTTCTTGAAGAGATCTCTAGTCTTCCTATTCTATTGTTTTCCTCTATTTCTTTGCATTGATCACTGAGGAAGGCTTTCTGACCTCTCCTTGCTATTTTTGGAACTCTGCATTCAAATGGGTATATCTTTCCTTTTCTCCTTTGCTTTTCACTTCTTTTCACAGCAATTTGTAAGGCCTCTTCAGATAACCATTTTGCTTTTTTGCATTTCTTTTTCTTGGGGATGGTCTTGATCTATGTCTTCTATACAATGTCATGAACCTCCATCCACAGTTCATCAGGGACTCTATCAGATCTAGTTCCTTAAATGTATTTCTCAATTCCGCTGTATAATCATAAGGAATTTGATATAGGTCATACCTGAACGGTCTAGTGGTTTTCCCCACTTTCTTCAATTTAAGTCTGAATTTGGCAATAAGGAGTTCATGATCTCAGCCACAGTCAGCTCCCAGTCTTGTTTTTGCTGACTATATAGAGCTTCTCCATCTTTGGCTGTAAAGAATATAATCAATTTGATTTCAGTGTTGGCCATCTGATGATGTCTATGTGTAGAGACTTCTCTGGTGTTGTTGGAAGAGGGTGTTTGCTATGGCCAGTGCGTTTTCTTGGCAAAACTCTATTAGCCTTTGCCCTGCTTCATTCCGTATTCCAAGGCCAAATTTGCCTGTTACCAGGTGTTTCTTGACTTCCTACTTTTGCATTCTAGTCCCCTATAATGAAAAGGACCTCTTTTTGGGGTGTTAGTTCTAAAAGGTCTTTAGGTATTCACAGAAACGTTCGACTTCTGCTTCTTCAGCTTTACTGGTCACGGCATACACTTGGGTTACCGTGATACTGAATGGTTTGCCTTGGAAACGAACAGAGATCATTCTATCGTTTTTGAGATTGCATCCAAGTACTGCATTTCGGACTCTTTTGTTGACTATGGTGGCTACTCCATTTATTCTAAGGATTCCTGCCCACAGTGGTAAATATAATGGTCATCTGAGTTAAATTCACCCATTCCAGTCCAATTTAGTTCACTGATTCCTAGAATATCTATGATCACTTTTGCCGTCTCCTGTTTGACCACTTTCAATTTGCCTTGATTCATGGACCTAACATTCCAGGTTCCTATGCAGTATTGCTCTTTATAGTACTAGACCTTGCTTCTAACACCAGTCACATCCACAGCTGGGTGTTGTTTTTGCTTTGGCTCCATCCCTTTTTTCTGGAATTATTTCTCCACTGATCTCCAGTAGCATATTGGGCACCTACAGACCTGGGGAATTCATCTTTCAGTGTCCTATCTTTTTGCCTTTTCCTACTGTTCATCGGGTTCTCAAGGCAAGAATACTGAAGTGGTCTGCAATTTCCTTCTCCAGTGGACCACACTTTGTCAGGATTCTCTCCACCATGACGTGTCCATCTTGGGTGGCCCTACACAGCATGGCTTAGTTTCATTTAGTTAGACAAGGCTGTGGTCCATGTGATCAGATTGGCTAATTTTCTGTGAGTGGGGTTTCAGTCTGCCCTCTGATGCCCTCTCTCAGAGCCTACCATCATTGTGTTTTGTAAGCAGTTGATACTGTAAATCAACTACTGCTAAATTTTTAAAGAAAATCTGGAAACACACAAAGACCTTTATCTTGTCTTAAAATGGAACTCTATTATAGCAAAGTATGTAAATGAGTACAATATGAAAATTCATGTTAAAATTGGGGTAACAATAAATCAGAGAAGAGGAAATAATAAAGTGTAAAAGACATCAAAGAAGCCTCTACTCATTTAATTTTCCTTACAACTTATAAATGCTATTACAGTTCTAAAGAGACTGGATTTGGGTGAAAATTTTTTATTATGAAGACACTGGTCTAAGGACAGAAGGATAATCATGTGCCAGCTTAGAATTCCTTGTAAAAATAATAACATGAAAAATTAGTAGAAAATAAAAATCTGAAAGTTATCTGTATTCTGAAAATGTTAAGCAATTCTCCTTGTACCTTAATTTTGATCATTTTTGCTAGGTTATTTCTGCATATTTAGGCAAAGAGAGTATTTAATTTTTCTGTTGTAATTAATAATGTAGTACGTCCTTCAGAGCTTGGCATAGTCTTTAAGAATCATCTGGAGCTTCTGGCTCAGCAAGATATTCCCTCTGGCCTTCAGTCTGCCACTAAAGAACGCCTGGAAAGGAGAAAAAGAAGAGTATCAACTTTTGTTACATCACAGTTTCTATCTTTTTAAAAAGGATCATTGTTAAGACTCAATACAATTGAGTTAATAACTCCGGACAACAAAGGCAACTGTTATCTAGCAATGACAGTTTAATGATTATAGATAGCACCCAATTTTTAGATATCTAAGAAAAAATAATGATGCCTTGTATATTTTAGAAAGCCATATAATGGAAAGATCTGGTGTTTCTGCTTCAACCTATGATACTGGGTTTAATCTATGTTTTTAAATGTGAATTTGAGACCATATGAATAAAAGACTTTACTGTATTACTAACAATAAAAACATTCAACTCAGAACTTTTAAAAATAGATTTAAAATATTTATTATATCTTCATGAAACAGAAGGCCATATTGTGGCAAAATAAGATAGCCTAACAAAGTGGTACATAGATCCTAGGCTGTATGTAGCATCAGAATGCCTGGGTTAAAATCTAGGCTCTGCCACTAAATGGAAGGTGAGTTTGGATAAACGACTTAACCTCTCTGAGCTCTGGCCTCCTTATCTATAAAGAGTATGACAACAGCACCTAAATAGCAGCTTTGTTGTATGAGTTAAATGAAAACAGTGTGTAAAGTTCTTTGCTTAGTGTCTGACATGGAAGTAGGTATTAAACTCATTATTACAAGTAAAAGGCCGTCATGTTAAAACACTAAGAGCTCCAGTTCTTTTCTGACCTGACAAAAGAAATTTGTGCAATTTCTCCTGTTCTACTCTGTTCAATTTCTGTTCAATTTCTACTGTTCTCTAACAGGGTAAAATAAAAATGATAAAACACATATAGCTTACTGAGAAAATAAGATATGGAATATGAAGTGAAAAGAAGTCTCTAGATTTTTAGCTAGATTGAAAAAAATAGTAATATCCATGTATACTTAACATTACAAAGCAGCCCCACAAATAAAATGTCACTTGAGAAGCACAGACATCAACCTGACCTGAGCATACCAGCAAAAGAGATGTTCAGAAAGCTTAAAAACATGCTCAGGACAACAGTGCCAGCAACAAATAGGCCAGGACTTGAATTTGGGTGCTCTCTGCTTAACAATGTCTCCTGATCATTAACTAGCAGCAAATGTACCAAATCCTCACCACCTGGAGGAAAAGCAAAAACTACTTAAAGTTTTTATCCCAAAATTAATACAGCATAATTTCATTCAATCAGGATCAAGTGCTAGGCTTTCAAACTGGAGACTGGAATTTTAAAACTAAGACTGCTTTCACTGTGCAGCTAGAATGATGGTCTGCAACTCCTGCAGAAAGTCATTACTGAGACTTGCTTGCCAGGTGCTACAATTTGAGAGGGACTTAACAACCAATCGGAGAAGGCAATGGAACCCCACTTCAGCACTCTTGCCTGGAAAATCCCATGGACAGNAAACTAAGACTGCTTTCACTGTGCAGCTAGAATGATGGTCTGCAACTCCTGCAGAAAGTCATTACTGAGACTTGCTTGCCAGGTGCTACAATTTGAGAGGGACTTAACAACGAATCGGAGAAGGCAATGGAACCCCACTCCAGCACTCTTGCCTGGAAAATCCCATGGACAGAGTCCACGGGGTCGCTAAGAGTCGGACATGACTGAGTGACTTCACTTTCACTTTTCACTTTCATGCACTGGAAAAGGAAATGGCAACCCACTCCAGTGTTCTTTCCTGGAGAATCCTAGGGACGGGGGAGACTCATGGGCTGCCGTCTATGGGGTTGCACACAGTCAGACACGACTGAAGTGACTTAGCAGTAACAACCAATAAGAACACCTATTTCCTTGAAGTAAGTACACCACTATTTGGTGGTTGCTATCGAGTAGAAGAATTTTGTACATAAATCTCTGTTCCTAGTTAACTCTTAGGACAGGTTCCTAGAAGAATTACTGAATCATGGCATTCAGATTTTCTTGACCATACTTCCATTATCATGGTTTTCAAACTTTGATTCTCAGTGCACTAGGGCACTAAGTGAACTCAAACACACTTGGGAGTGTTTAAATTTTTTAAAGGAAATACAGTGACATTGGTCAAAGACCACACAGAAAACTACACTTGTTTAGATCTATTTAATAAACTGAACCATTAGGTATTCTTTTGGCCTAGAAATGCCAAACTTGTTTCACTGAACTGTAAGTTGCCATAAAAGAAGTCAGTGAAACTCTCACAGTTCTTTCCAGAAAGACTGTATCAAATTAATATTCCTTCTAGCTACATGTAAATTCTCTTATCCTAACCTTAATAATACTATTTTTCCAATCTGAAAATCTGAGACAAAAATGACATGCTTTAATTTGCATGTTTTAGATACTGGGAAAAATTAGTAATTGTTCTCATGTATGTTAGTCATTTCTCTCTCTCATTAATTATTGGTTCATGTCTTTTGCTCATTTTTTTACACTGAGGTCTTAGTGTTGCCCATAGTTTTTATAGGTTATTGACACCAGTATACTATGTACCATCATTTTTCCCCCCCAGGTTCACAGAATGTCTTATAGAGGGAGTCTGACAAGCAGAAGTTTTACATTTCTACACAGCCTAAACTACTATTATTGAGCTTATGTTCCTTATTTCTACCCTTGCTTTAATGTATTCAAGTATTAACTGAGAATCTAAAGTACCCTAGACAATATTTTATGCTAGAAAAGAGACATCTCTCCCTGTTCTCAGGGTGCTAACATTACAATAGGGAAGTAAAAAAATGTGAACAAGTAATTAAAGACTTATAAATGCTATTAAGGAGGTTATGAAAAACTATAACAGGAGGGAACTACTCTGGATAAAACAAAGCCAGTCCTACAAAAAGATAGGGATTGAAATTCCAGAAAAGGCAAATATATAGACATTGAAGGAATAAAAATTGAGGGGAACTAAGAGAAAGGCAATGTAAACTGATTTAGTATAAGTGATACGGCAAGCAGTGTAGGATGAGGCTGGGAAGATGAGCAAGGGAAGTGTCACAAACAATATGATAACAGGTAGTTTAGATTTTATCTAAGTGCAAAAGAAAATCTTAGAGGTTTTTATCAGGTGGAGTAACCGATAATCTGATTTTATGCTTAAGAGATTATTCTGGCTCCCATGTGAACAGATTGGTGGAAAGGCAAAACTAAGTGCAGTAAGACCAGTCAGAAAGCCAGGTGAGAGATGATGGAAATTTGGGTCAAGATGATACCCCTAGTGATGAAGAGAAGAAAATGAATACTAAAGATACATTTTGGAGAAATAACAAACAGGATTAAGGATAGAAAGGATACAAAGGTAGAGAAAGAAGCCAAGACAATTCTTGTATTATTGAGCATACTAATTTCAGTAGACATATAATTGTACCATTTCCTGAAAAAAGACTCGGGGGAGAAAATTAAATCACAAGTTCTAAATGGGGCATAATAAAGTGTCCCATCAGAGATGCAAGTAGAGAGCTGGTTATATCACTATGGAACTCAGAGAAGACGACTGAGTGAGACAATTAAATTTGCAAGATGACAACATATAGATGGCTCTAAATACCACAGGATAGGTGGACTCATTTAAGAGTATTATTTAGAGAAAAGTCCCGAAATGAGCTCTCAGAAATACCAAAACCCAATGGCTGGGGGTAAAAGAAGACACCACAGGAAATTAAGAATAGCCAAAGGTGGAAAAAGCAAAATAGGAGAATAAGGTGTCATAAAAGGAAATGGATGTAACTATTTCAAAAAGTTGGTGGTTAACTGAGTTAAATGCTACTAAAAGGCTGAGAAAGACCTAGACAAAGAAATATTCACTGGACTTAGGAGTTTTATGGTGTAGTACGTCAAGGCTGTATATTGACACCCTGCTTATTTAACTTGTATGCAGAGTACATCATGAGAAACGCTGGACTGGAAGAAACACAAGCTGGAATCAAGATTGCCGGGAGAAATATCAATAACCTCAGCTATGCAGATGACACCACCCTTATGGCAGAAAGTGAAGAGGAACTAAAAAGCCTCTTGATGAGAGTGAAAGAGGGGAGTGAAAAAGTTGGATTAGAGCTCAACATTCAGAAAACGAAGATCATGGCATCTGGTCCCATCACTTCATGGGAAA
>SJYA01001133.1:170557-204457 GCA_006410615.1 Neotragus moschatus | reverse complement strand
CACACCTATTTATTTACGTCATCCAGAACCTCTATCTCCCTAATAAAAGAATTTTACTTTTATCAGAATTCAGAAATAATATTTTACAAGTAGACTAGGAACTAGCTTTACAACTTATATCCTAATAGACTTCAGCAGGAAGATACTGGACAGATTAATCAACTTCTGTGATCTCATTTCTTCATTCGTAAAATGAGACTAAATTACATGAAACTTGAATTTCTTTCTAGCTCTAAAATTTCTTACGTTTTTGATCTTAGATTCTTCTTAAAGAGATTTTAATTTTCATTCAGTTATGTGATAATATGGCTAATGAAACACAAATATCATGGATTTGAAAACTTCAACATTACAAAGTTAATATTCTGGAGACAATATAAATTTTTAAAGTAATTTCAGCATGTTAACAGACAGTAATACAAATGTTTTAATAAATCATATATGCTACTGCTTTTATATATGCACTGAACACTTTATACAAATTTTTAAATCAAAAAAAAGGTACAAGATATTTAACTTTTTAACCTTTCTCCAAAATACTATTTACTTAAGATTTCTTATTAAACAAGTGATTTATTTACTCTAAAACTAGAAAATCAATTATATGCTCTTAAAAGATACACTAATGAGGGAGAGGGTAGGAGGATTTGGGGGTGTGGCATTGTAACATGTATGATATCATAAGTGAAATGGATTGCCGGTGTAGGTTCAATGCAGAAGGCTTGGGACTGACGGGTGGGTGGGGATGATCCAGAGGGATGGTGTGGGGAGGGAGGGGGAAGGGGAGGGGGTCCGGATTGGGAACTCAGGTACACTTGTGGCTGACTCATGTCAATGTATGGCAAAATGAGTACAGTATTGTAAAGCCAAACAAACTAAAAAATAAAAATTTAAACTTAAAAAAAAAAATTAAAAATTAAAAAATTTTTTAAAAAAAGATACACTAATATCACCACAAAAAAAGTTTTTTAGAAATTTGTAATTTTCAAAATATTCCTTTTCTTCCAAGCAGTTTTGAATTAATGGTCTCTAGTTCAAGAATTAAGAGTCTTTCATAGCTCTGAATTTTCTAAAGTAGACTGAACACTCTTAAAGTGATCTCAACTGGAATTCATAAATCAGGCTATAACTTGGATGTTGTGCTGTGCTTAGTCACTCAGTCCTGTCAGACTCTTTGTGACCCCATTGACTAGAGCCCATCAGGCTCCTCTGTCCTTGGGGATCCTCCAGGCAAGAATACTGGAGTGAGTTGCCATGCCCTCCTCCAATGGATCTTCCCAAGCCAAGGGATCAAACCCAGGTGTCCTGTACTGGAGGCAGATTCTTTCTGTCTGAGCCACCAGGGAAGCCCAAGAATACTGGAGTGGGTAGCCTATCCCTTCTCCAGGGGATCTTCCTGACCCTGGAATCAAACCAGGGCCTCCTGCATTGCAAGTGGATTCTTTACCAGCTGAGCTACCAGAGAAGGCCATGACTTAGATATCAGTGTTATAACCTACCTCAGATGGTGTCTTAGCTGAAACAGCAGACGCTGGCACAAGATCCACATATGCATTTGAAATGACGATGTCTCCAGTTTCTTGGACCTTATAAAGAGTATGGGGGGTGGGGGAAAAACAGCTCACTCTGATGAGGCCAATGAAAATGAAATTTTATTGTGAAACACTATAAAGTCTTTTAAAAGAAATTTACATTTTTCTTCATATGAAAGAGAAAATCATCCAAATTAAATAAATAGTTCATAAATTAAATGTCAACAGGAATAAACATGAAAGCTTACTGACTTACTAAAATTGTAATTAACCCTAACCATAGAATCTACTGAAGCCTTTCTCAAAAATACTTATGACCAGGTCCCATACCCAAAGATTCCAATTTAAATGGTCTGAGGTAGAGTCTGAGCATTGCTATTTGGAAGATTTATTTTGCAATATAAGTATGTCTACTGGGGAGCCAGGATGAGAATTATTTAATTCTTATAAATAGTAAAAGGCACAGCACAAAATCCACATGAGGCAGGGAACTCAAAGTGTATTTGTTTGGTTAATATACAACAAAACTGGGTAGAAACAGACCTTCTATATCAAATAGGAACTATACACAATACAAAGTAAACACCTGAATAGCCTTTTTTCAGAATATTCAATAAAAGAACTCAAATTCTAATTCCTAATACGGAACCTAAAATTATTCCAATAGTATTCTTTTATAAAATTATGGTATTGCTACAAATGTAAAGGATAATGTCTAAAACTTAAGGTAGCACTTATTAAAACTGATTTTTAACAATCAGGAAAATCATTCTCCCCTATTTTCCATTATACTTCAGAAAAATAGATCTTTCAAACAATTTCTTTATTTTATTTCAAATTATATAGAGGAAAGCATGAAAGGAAACAATTTATGAACAAAATGCACTTTAGAAAATTACTCTCTTGTAACTAAGGAAGGGAAAGGATTCCCACAAATAGCTAATAGAAAAAGAATACCTCTAATCACTGGGGAAAAAAATAGCAAATATACTGAATAGGTAAGAAGATGTGCTTAGAATTTATTAAAAAGACAAGAATGTATTATATTTAGACATTAAACTATTACTCAACTCTTTAAGTTTTTATCTATATGAATTATTTCTATATTCATTATGAGAAAATAAAGCCCATAATTGTTTTCATGGTCCTTAATTCTTTTAGAGTTCATAATTTTATTCAAAAAATAAATTTACATGAAATAGTTAGAAAATAAGAGGGTTCCGAAATATGTGGTGCAAACATTTATTACAAGAGGATTTCAGAGGAAAGCCAGGATGTGTGTTTGTATGAATAGGGGAAAGGGGAGTGGTAAGGGAATGCCTCTGAGGACAAGGCAGAGCTTCAATTGATGCTGAAAAGAAAAAGGAAATTTGAAAAGTGAAATAAACAATGTGCATAAATGAATCAGGAAAATGATACTGAGAGCAGCAGGAAGTAATAAGGAGTAAGGCAGCCATACAAAGAACAGTTCTGGAAAGATATATATATATATGAAAGAAATCATAGTACAGTTTTTTTTTAAAAAAAAATTGAGGACCTAGGAATAGAGTGCTGAGCCAGGCAGACTGGGGTGTATATCCCAGCTCTACCACTTTCTATGTGACCATGAGCAAATTATTTAAAAGAGCTGAGCCTATATTTTCCCAAATTAAATGTAGAGTTGTTATGCATAGTAGAGATAATGGGATAGGCTGCTCTTAGGTACTCAGTAACTATAACTCAATAAGCTGCTATTACTGTTGGTGGTGTTATTCAAACTGCTCAACACACGGCATTTATGTAGTACTAATGATCAGGCCAAAAGGTATCAGCCTGGTCAACTGTGTTAACAAAAATTATCTGTAAAAAACTTATAAAAGGAGGACTGTATGTCCTTTTAGTATTTTACTGGAGCACTGCTAACAGCCTCACCCCCAAAAGCACTTAACTCTATAGGGAGATATACTTTAATTTGTCTTGTTACTTACTATTGATTAAGCTCAGATTCTGTGACATAAAATGTTAATTTGTGGGTTTTTGTGTGATGAAAATGCATATGATAACCATAAAGGATATGGTTTTACTGTTCTATAGAACAATTAACTTGTTTTATCTCTTAACTCGATAAAATTATTTTAGAATGCCTTCCCCATTGGACTACATAAACCCTTTGAACCAGATTTATCATCTTGCTAAAATTCTCATTAAGGAATTAAAGTTTCATCACGTTTTCATTTTATATCTGTCTATGAATCATGCCTTCAATTTTCTGAAGATTATATTCTGACAGCTTGAATGATAAGTTGAGCCAAAAAGATATGGTTGGTTGGATTTTCAGAAATGTTATGTTAACAGGCACCAATTTAGTTGAGAATAAAATAGAAAATAAAAAACGAGGTACAGAGTCATCTTATTTTCAATTGAAAATTACCACTGATTTTTTTAAATTCCTAAGTTTTACTTGATATCCATAGTTATTAACCAAAAGAATGCTAAGATAGAACATAATTACAGGATACGGTAAAGCAGGTAATGAAACAATGTACCTCTAACCACCTCACTCATACCTTGGTTTGGAAATGGATTCTATTTCCTTCCTTCCACATCTCAGTCTGCAGAGTTTGTCCCGGGTATACTGCTTTTGCAAAACGAACCTTTAAAAGAAAATGTGTTTAAGGGTTAAAAATGTTTTAATATAAAGTTTTTCCATTTGGGGAGGGGGGTAGTTTCAGATGGAGGTTGGAGAGCATAAAAGGAAGAAATAGGTTTGACTATACTTAAATTCACAAAAACAGTAATATGATAACATTAGTAAAAAACGGTTATAGTTAGTATAAGTTAATTGTCTTTCTAAGTATAGAATCAATAAATAGTTCACTCTTGACAAATCAAGACACAGAAGAATAACTATATTAAGCAAAGTTATATAGGCAACCATTAGTATAACTAAAAAGAAGCAATTAAAAGTGGTACTAATTAAGTCTGGGGAGTAAGATCTGGGGTTGGCACACAGGAAAGAATAATTCTACTTTTTATTTCATAATTTTCTATATGATTTTATTTGTTCTGTGTACATATTATTGGATAATAATAAAAACTTTATAATAATCACTATAAAATAGTTTCAATAAGGAGAATAATCAGTGTTACCAAAGACAAAACATCAGAAAATAAATTTCCACTGCTGCATGGAGCACAAACTGATAAAGCTTTTTGGAGTTATTTGACACTGTCTTAATGATTTTTTTTTTAAATGTATGTCTTGATTTATGCAAAGATACTGTGCAGAGACAGTTTTCTTTGTAATTTATAATGGATGAAAACTTGAAGCTAACATACTGATATAGGTTTATGTTTATTAAAGTTGAAATAGAGCCGGTTAACATTTTTAATTGAATTAAGGTAAATAATAAAATATTAATACATTTGAATCAGTTCTAATGAGGTGGATGAAACTGGAGCCAATTATACAGAGTGAAGTAAGCCAGAAAGAAAAACACCAATACAGTATACTGACGTATATATATGGAATTTAGAAACATGGTAACGATAACCCTGTATGCGAGACAGCAAGAGACACAGATGTATAGAACAGTCTTTTGGACTCTGTGGGAGAGGGTGAGGGTGGGATGATTTGGGAGAAGGGCATTGAAACATGTATAATATTGTATATGAAACGAATCGCCAGTCCAGGTTGGATGCAGAATACCAGATGCTTGGGGCTGGTGCACTGAGACGACCCAGAGGGATGGTGCAGAGAGGGAGGAGGGAGGGGCGTTCAGGATGGGGAACACGTGTATACCTGTGGCGGATTCATGTTGATGTACGGCAAAACCAATACAATATTGTAAAGTAATTAACCTCCAATTAAAATAAATAAATTTATACTTTAAAAAATAAAATATTAAAACAAAATAACAATAATAATTTTTTAAAGGTAAACCACAAATTTTTGTTAAGGTATATACATTGATATATATATATGCTCCTAACTACTTGATAATTTATATAATAATCAATCTGCTAAAAATATAATTCAATAATAATTCAATCTGCTAAATTAATTAAATTCAATATAATTCAATCTGCTAAAAATATTCTTCATGATACATATGTATTAGAGGTATTTATAGCTATGAAAAGAAAACTTGTTGAATACCAAGTCAATGAAATAATAAAAATAATTACAGTATAGTACCTACTTTATTTATTTTTTCTATCCAAGCCATGTATTTGAAACGCCAACTATATGTAGGATAAAGTCAGTATTAACATGCTTGTCAGTAACAGAAAAATAGAACCAGTAAAAACCTCTGTACAAGTCACTAAGACTCCTTCTTAGTTACATATAATATATATTTATATATATTTTATATATATATAAATTTAATATAGACTAAGCATATTAAAAAGTTTTGTCATTACTTTGTCAACAAAGGTCCACCTAGTTAAGGCTATGGTTTTTCCAGTGGTCATGTATGGATGTGTGAGTTGGACTAGAAAGAAAGCTGAGTGCTGAAGAATTAATGCTTTTGAACTGTAGTGTTTGGAGAAGACTCTTGAAAGTCCCTTGGACTGCAAGGAGATCCAACTAGTCCATCCTAAAGGAGATCAGTTCTGAGTGTTCATTAGAAGGACTGATGTTGAAGCTGAAACTCCAATATTTTGGCCACCTGATGCAAACAGCTGACTCATTTGAAAAGATCCTGATGCTGGGAAAGATTGAGGGCAGAAGGAGAAGGGGACGACAGAGGATGAGATGGTTGGATGGCATCACCGACTCAATGGACATGGGTTTGGGTGGACTCCAGGAGTTGGTGATGGACAGGGAGACCTGGCGTGCTGCAGTTCATGGGGTCGCAAAGAGTCGGACATGACTGAGCGACTGAACTGAACTGAACTGAAGACTCCTTCTCTTCTCTAACACTAAAAAGGAACAAATATTTAAATTAATAATTTATATATACCTTAATTGCCTTGAATCTTGACACGTCATTATCTGCAAACTGCTGTAAAACATGCCTGGCAGAAAATCCAAATGTACATAATCCATGTAATATAGGCTTATCAAAACCTAAAAATAAGAGAGATAATTTAGTTAGATAAAGACACATTTCATGTTTAAAAACCAACAACGGTTAATTCAGAACTTCAAAAATAATTGTTAAACTGCATTAACCTGAATCATACCATGTATTTTAAGAAACATGAAAAGTATTTTATAAATAATACTTCCTAGGGGAAAAATTATGAAATAAACAAAGAAAGGAAAAACAACAACAACAACAACAACAAAACAAGAAAGGAGCGTCAGAGATCTGGGGGACACAAAGAATTATTTTGTTAGGTTTGGCTGTAACCGTGAAATCTTCCATGGTGATTTCAATATCCGTGTATGCAGACGATCCTTCCTCAACCTTTCAGTTTTCTGCTCTCCCCTCCAATGACCTTGCCCTTTATGTTCTGTCCTCCAATGACCTCGCCCTTCATGATAAATCAGATATTCATCCCCATGGTCCTATCACAGACCCTGCACTAGCAGGAGTTACCTTCCACCATAATCTGAATTTCAAGGACACCATTTTCTGAATACTACTTCCTACCTTTCCATATCCTTTGCATAAACATATTAGGAAAGGGCTATTTTTTAAATGTCACCAGTTAAACTGCCACTCAGAAGTAGCAATGTCTTTATTATTTAGATAGTTGAGCTAATATTTTCATTGGCACATATTATTAGCAACTCACCTGCTAAGCTAGCAAAGTTAGGATCAATGTGTAAGGGATTCCAATCTCCACTGAGGCGGTACAAAGCAGCCTGTGGAGAGAGAATTATAAAAGTAACTAGCATATCAGTGCTGTCTTATAATACATTAAAATAAAAACAGAAAATATGACTGGTTATTGCATGAGAAATGCATTATAATATACCTAACTCTAGCTTTGATTAAAAAATAACTATTTCTAACAAAAAAAGGTTAAGTGTAAATCAAATGCTTTTTGTAACACTTGCCACTGAAATCAATTGGGAAGGGATGAAGACTGTGCAAAAATGGCAACGAGAACAAAGAACTACATCTGGGAATAACACTGGTTACCACTGACTAAGGAGAAATTCACAAAAAGGAATCCATCAATCCACTCTCATTAAAACACAATGAAGACAAGGTGTAAATGTTTATAGCGAAGTGAAGTGAAGTCACTCAGTTGTGTCCAAGTCTTTGCGATCCCATGGACTGTAGCCTACGAGGCTCCTCTGTCCATGGGATTTTCCAGACAATAGTCCTGGAGTAGATTGCCGTTTCCTTCTCCAGGGGATCTTCCCAACCCAGGGATCGAACCCAGCTCTCCCGCATTGTAGACTTTACCATCTGAGTATAGCCTCTTCTAAATAAGCAAAATTTACGCCAACTTTCTTGTGGGGTGTTTTAAATTGAAGCCTATAACCCAATACTAGACACATAAACATCAAACACTTCTAATAAACTTTCAGTCGACTGAGTGCACTAAATCCTGAGATCAGCTCATCCTAAAAAAAAAAAAAAAGACTAGTAGCCTGCCATTAAGATTACATTTTTGCTTAGTCCAGATCTTCACATCACTTCTGTACTTAGATAAGGCAGGGTTAGTAAGAAGAGATAACATTAGGGCTTCCCAGGTGGCTCAGCAGAAAAGAACCTGCTGGCAATACAGAAGATGAAGGCTCCATCCCTGGATCAGGAGGATTCCCCTGGAGGAAGGCATGGCAACCCGTTCTGGTATTCTTGCCTGGAGAATCCCATAGACTGAGGAGCCTGGAGGGCTACAGTCCACAGAGTAGCAAAGAGTCATAGATGACTGAAGCGACTGAGCAGACATACACAAAGATAATAGCAGGATCAAAAATTCACTATCCTTGTCAGCATTTAAATTGCGCACTGGTCAAACGAAAAAAAAAGTTCTTTTCAGTACTGAAGGAAAGACAAGGCAAAAAACGCTAAGAGTAAGTATTTTAATGTATCTGTGTATTAACGTTGAGTCTGCCTCAAGAATTCTTTCTTATCAATTGCCATGTTAAGCTTTCCAAGACTATTAAAATGTTATGCAAAGGCTAGCCATGTCAGCATACCTGATTTTCCTAGTGTTTTTTGTTATTTTTAATTACTGATTATTCTTTTTTAATAAATTTTATCTACAGAAAATAACATTTCCTAAAATTCACAGAAAAATATCATTTACTTTTTAATATGTTTTATATAATTTTAAAAAACTCTCTCTCTTTCCCATCACTCCATATGATAGTTTTCTAAATTATTTACTTTTTCAGAGAATCAGTGTTTTTTTCCCTTTACATGGCTTTGAAAATAATTAAATCAAATCAACAATTATAAAATATATGTGATTTACAAGATTCTGTATAAGTTGTAGAGGGTTAAATGATAAATTTTAGAAAGCATTTAAAAAAAATAAAACACTAGGCAAATATGCATCATCATGTTACATATAAATATAAAAAATGACGAACTTCAAACCCCAAATCCAGAGCTGGATTTGAACTTCAGTCTGTCTGATGCCAAAACCAATAATCTATTCACTGTCTGACACCTTCTCCTTTGGTAATTTAATAAAGGATTACATGTTAATGGATAGCACAACCAATATTCTAAAGATTAACTTCATTTAACAAAGATGATAGCTAAAATTCTAATTGTTAGAATAAGTAGTATAAGATATGTAACTGAGGAAACTAAAGATATCTGTTTTCTTTCTTCCCAAATACAAAGTCTGACATCTGTTACCTTCCTATTCTTTGGTCTTTCTAGGTTATTGGGGATGAATTTTCTCTTTATTAATTATGACAAACCATGAACCATACTTGTAACATCATACGAATTTGAAGATCAAGAAATTCTCCTAAAGAAATGAAAAACAAAATATTCCAGAAGTGACACTGGTAGAGCTAAAACTATGATTGCCAGTTTTCTTACTGACTAAAAAATGACTCATTTAATTTAAATACCTGGCAAACAGTTTATGCTATAGTGGCAGAATCCATTCCATTCCCACTTCTCCTTAAAGGTCTGTTCATCCATAATCACCTCCCGCCACTCTCCAATGTGAATTCTCTAATTCTTACTCCTTGAACATACATCAAGCTCTTATCTGCT
The DNA here is from genome assembly GCA_006410615.1 of Neotragus moschatus. NCBI lineage: Eukaryota > Metazoa > Chordata > Mammalia > Artiodactyla > Bovidae > Neotragus > Neotragus moschatus. The sequence goes on along the minus strand of SJYA01001133.1, from coordinate 194,799 downwards.
ATCTTTATTAAGTTCATATCCCCGTTCAGGCAAGTTTTACATCTCTGGTAAGAGAATATCTATACACCAATTTAGTTCAGAAGTCTCATTTTCCTACCAAACTCTTTTGAGTATCATTCTCTTATAAGTAACACTTTTCTGAATGTCTATAGCACTTACTCTACAATTCAAAGCCTTGTCTTTAATCATGCATTGCTTAGAATAGATGCCCTAGTTATTAAGACATATACACATTATTTCTAAGTGTACTTTCAGTTCCTTGTCAATAGATCACACTTCTTGATTTGTGTCTCCTACAGTACAGATCTAATTTAAAACAGCTCATAAATCCCCTGAACTTTATGCAAAATTTTATGCAAAATGTTTTTAAACAAATTATATATAGTTTTTAATCACATTCTCAAATGACCATGTGATACAAATGGCCAGGAACCTCTGTGAAATGATGGTGCCCATTATTCATACAAAAAATATGTGTTAACTTATAAACTGTTCTTTGTCACACAGCAAAGTACTAAAGTTGGCTAAAAGCTAATGAAAAGTTCTATTCATCTGAAAAACCAGAAAAAGAAAATCTTTCTGCTTACTGTATAAAGAAACTCAAGTCATGGAAACTTTTCAGCCTTTCTTATCTACAGCAGATACATTTTATTATTTCAGAAACCCAAGAATAATAATGGAGCATTGCTGGGCTTTGTGAACCTTGAAACCACAAAGTTTTTTCTGTTCTTCAGTGCCACAATAAAATTAATTTCACTATGAAGCTTTAATTAAATATAAATATGAGTGTTTTCTTAAGAAATTGATAAGAAATAGGGATGGGAAGAATATTTAAAGGCAAAAACTAATCTGAGATAAAAAGTATTACTCTATCACCCAATTATATAGTGTTGAAAAAAACACAATTACTATGTTTCAAATGTAATTCTTTCTAGCTCATAAAATTATATTTCTATTTGTTAGCAAACATAAATCCTGCAGAAGTTCTCATATCAACATGTCAAAATTAGTATCCAAAAATAAGTGAATTTTATAAATAATCTGCTGTCATTACCTGTTTATTCACTGCCTTACTTCAGAGCTTTATGTATTCTGTTCTATATCTACATGACTAGTATTCTGGCCATCTAAAAGAAGAACCTTCATAACTCTCAAAAACAAAGTTGCTTTTTTCATCTTCAAGGTCACCTTTTGTTTATTAAATAAATCTTTGCATGCTTACAGTATCTGTTAACTGACAGGGTATTTTATCTCTTTCATCAGAAAACATACTATTCATGCCAAACAGAACAGATTAAATCACCTACTCCTTCTAAGATGCTTTACTGCATCTGTCCACTAAAGTTGGCATAAAATAATCTGTCTCTACGGAGTGCAGCTCAGCTTTCTTTTCCAACAGAAGAGAGGATAACTGAAATCCACCCTTTATTTTATCCTGTTCTCTAAAGTTTTAACGAAATTCTTCGCAAGCTAGGCAATTTCTTTAAGGCAAGCAATCCACGCCAACAAAACATGATGCTTTCTCAACTGACTTGTAAAAACCACTTTATATTTTCTTTTGATATCTAGTGGAGAAAAACAACCGCTAAGTAAAAATTCACAAAGAACGAATTTCAACTACAGAAATATGCCATTATTTCTATTATGTAGAATTCTTTTGAATTCTTAGGACTACTTTTGAATTCATAGGATTTACAGGGTATCAACAGTTACAAGTTAAAGTGCCAGGAGCCAGGTGGCTTTACTACTTTTCAAAAACACCTTGTTACCTGATTAAGTGAGGTGGTATCTGTAAGTACAGCATCAGGAGGTCTATCAGGTATGGCTACAGTTGCCTGAAATTAAAAAAAAAAAAAAAAAATGACACGTTAAACAGTTAACAAAATAATTGTTAGTCTCTTTATCGAAATTGGTATTTGACAAACAACCATGTTTCAATGTACAATTGTTTCTCGGTTTCCAGGACACCGAAATTTGCAGATGCTCAAGTCCCTTATACAAAATGGGGCACTATTTGCATATAACCTATGCACATCCTCCCATACACTTTAAATAATCTCAGGATTACTTGTAATACCTAATATAATATAAATACTGTGTAAATAGTCTGAGAACTTTCTAGAAATTTTTTTTCTGGATGTTTTTGATCCACGGTTGGTTTAATCTGCAGATGCAAAACCTGCGGATGTGGAACCTGTGGATATGGAGGGCTGACTGTAATGAAATCTGTAAGCTGGACAAAAAGCAGATTTTTTAAATATATTCAGCACATAATGACCTTTAAAATCCTGTAACTGTGAGCTTTGTCTACATTATCATTTCCCTGAAATGACTCTCTATAATGAAAAGAATTATATAACCAGGCCCATTCTCTAGGCAACAAACATAGGGACTCTTCCCAATGCAAAAGAATACTTCTTTCCAGGGGAGGTCTTTGAGGTCAGTCTTTGAGGTTTGACCAACTCAGTGAACATGAATTTGAGTTCCAGGAGATAGTGTAGGACAGAGGAGCCTGGCATCCTGCAGTCCATGGAATTGGCAAGAGTCAGACATGACATAACAACTGAACAACAACAAAAATGATGCCATGACAACTCTTCTTAGCTGCCTCTTAGCATGGTTCTCTAGCAAACTTCTAGTTGGACTAGTTTACTTACTGCTTCCATAGAGCTACCAGACTCCTCTTGATTATCACTAAAGTAACTTTGTTTTTGAAACCATCCTTACTTTTGGTTCCAATTAGTTGGTTCCAAAATGAGTCGGTTTCCTTGGGAAGAGCTTCGGCGCTCTCTATTTTTAGAGCCTGCCTTGGCCCCCAGGCAAAACATCTGTGCTACTGCAGCAGAGATGAGGGAAAGGACAGTGGCCCACTTCTCTCCAAGTGACATCCTCACTTTATAAGAAGGGGACTGAGCAGGAGTAGGAGCTTCTGGTCTTCTCAGCTTGCCTCTAGCAGCAGGGAACCCTCATCCTATGAGCAGGCTGGGGCAAGAGTTATCAGAGCCCTAGTATTCTTAACATGCCATCGTAGAACAAAACTCTCCATAGTACAAATTGGGGCTAGGTGGAGGAACATGAATTCATAACTCTCGACCACTTTTACCTGTAATAGAGCTTCTGCTTCATAAGTTAGGGAAGGTAGGAGTGGGGAATAAGAAAAATGAGTGGCCTGCTCTACCTAAGAAGATAGTGTGGCCCTATTCTGAGAGCTGAGGGCAGAGGTAAAGGCCAGGTTAAACTGGAGTAAAATCCAAATTACAAAATATTTTTGGGAAAAATATGGTTTGGGACAGATTTTGAGAACTCAACAATAATTTGAATTGTTTTATTCATAAGAAATATTCTAGGCATTTAATGAGTGAAGATTTTCATTTACACCAGGATCTCTTGTACATGTTAGGTTTTTCTAAAGAGCTTTGGGTGCAGGCAAAGTTTGCATAAGTAAAGATATTACAGTAATTATCTCATGTCAGCACTTCAAATCCAAGAACATATTCTGATTCAAGGAAGTTTAGTTACTAAAGCCCTACTCTATGAAATTATACATATAGTAAGATCAAAATACAGATAAGCATCCTCAATGACACATGAATGCTGTTTATGAAGTCGTAGCCTACCTTGGCTTTGTCTGATGCCCGTTTTCCACTGAAGCCTCCAGAACCAACAACAAAGATGGAGAACTGATTATAACATATAAGTTCCTCCCCAGAGTAACTGTAGACTGAAAATTAAATGAAAGAAGAAAGAAGTTATTAGCAAAAGATATAACCAGTTAACCGATACATCATCAGCAATCCCTGTAAATGTTTCAGAAGCAAAATTCAATTACTAAAAGGTTTTGCAACTTAAAGACACCCAAATTTGGGTTACAGAACACTCATTTTAATCATACACACTACCAGTCTCTAGAAGGCAAAGAAAGGAAGATCTTGACAAGTCCTTTTTTATCTATGAAATAGAAGTTCCTCTACCTTCTTCTAAAACTCCCCAACTGCCCTTCATATTTCAGTTCTCTCCTTCTCAAACTTTTCAGACAATTCCACTATAAAAAGCAGACTAACACACCTGAAAAGATTTTTTATCACTACTAATTATTAAAGAAATGCAAATCAAAACTATGAGGTAGTATCTTACACTGGTCAAAATGGCCATCACTAAAAAGTCTATAAATAACAAACGCTAGACTGAGAGCGGAGAAAGGGGAACCCTCCTACACTGTTGGTGAGAATGTAAATAGGCACAGCCACTATGGAAAACACTAAAAAACTAAAAATAGAATTGCCATATAATCCAGCAATCCCACTCCTGGGCATATATCCAGACAAAACTATGATTCAAAAATATACATGCACCCCTAATATTCATAGCAGCACTACTTACAACAGCCAAGACATAGAAACAACCTAAATGTCCACCAACAGATAAACAGATTAAGAAGATGTGAAATACACACACAAAATGTGTGTGTACACACAAAATGGAATGCTACATAGCCATAACAAAGAATGAAATAATGCCATTTGAGCAACACGGATGCACCTAGAGATTATCATACCAAGCAAAGTTAAATCAGAGAGAGATAGACAAATGTCATATGATACCACTTATATTTGGAATGTGAAATACAAAACAAATGAATGTATCTACAAAACAGAAACAGATTCAGAGATACAGAGAGCAGACTTTGTGGTTGCCTAGGGAGAGAGGAGGTGGTGAAGGGAGGGATTGGGAGTTTGGCATTAGCAGATGCATCCTATATAAAGGACAGATAAACAAGGTCATACTGTATAGCACAGGGAACCATATTCAATATCCTGTAATAAACCATAATGGAAAATATGAAAAAGAATGTACATATGTATAACTGAATCACTTTGCTATACAAGAGAAATTAACACAACATTGTAAAACCACTAAAATTCAGTAAGATTAAAAAATAAATGCAGATAACCACACTCTAAAATTTTCAAACATTCTGCTGAAGCCCTCAATAGAGCCTGAAATATAAAAGAAGAAGTAGCAAGAATGAAGGTATAAGCTTCTGGAAGGCAGGATCATGACTCTTCTGCTCATATCACACTCCCAGAAATTAGAATAGTACCTGGGACAGAAAAAGCACCTAATAAATATGCCTTAATTAATGAATCAACGAACAAATGACATGAGTGAGCACGTTAGTGAATAAGTAAGTAAGTAATAAATGAAAGATAGCTGTTCCTCTTTACAACATATTCAGTATAACCTCTTAGGTATGTATTAGAACAAAATGATAAAACCTATATTCCAAATACCAGATTAATATTAAACTTTCCACTGACATTTCCAAAATTTTTGATAATCTTTCTTGGTTTTGTTCTTAAACTTTAAAAGGTAAATTTTAAGCAAGGTGTCTTTGGCTTATGTTTAATTATTAGTATTTCAATATTTATTAAACTACTATAATCTTTTTTTCCACCGCAAATAAAATGTGGCTATGGTGTTTGAACCACATTATGAGTTCAATACGTCTGAATTTGCAAGGTTAAAAACCTAACTATCACTTATAAGAATGATTCAGGGGTCAAATAGGTTCCCAGTTCCAAAGAGCTAACATACAAAAGAATATTTACAACATAGCCTAATTATCAATTGAGGGTTGTCTTTGTATTCATTCCTGCTAAAATATACTCCAGAAAGTATAATTCCCCACTGTGTTCACTAGACCAGCCACATTTCTCATCTCTGCTTTGGTTATGTTGTCACAAATCCCCTGAAATGTCCCACTCTCCTAACCCCTTATTTTCTAAAAGAGTTTGTAAATTTTTAGAATGCTAATCTTGTTTTCTCACAAATTGGAAAATAAATAGAAACTTATTTATCAACTTCTATGGTAAAGTATACTGCAGACAAAGGCTATCAATTTAACAATATTATTATAAGAATTGGAAATTAGTTACCATCCACAAGAATTACTAAACCGGATCCTTTATCCAGGATATCAGCAACAATTGTTTCGCATCTTAATTTTCCTAAAATGGAAAGTAAAAATAATAAATGTATAATAAATAAATGAGACTGTTTTAAAAGCCATAACTAATATATTATATGAAGACATGAGAGAATTTAACATAACTTCCACTGGAACTTCAGCAAAACTAAAACAATGCATGGTTTAGAACAATTTTCAGTATGATGCTGAGTCATAAACATTAAAAGCAATCATAATGCCTGAGTTAGCAAATTTGAAATATTAGTAATTCTGACAGATTAGGTGGTAAAAAGTAAAATTTTCAGTCATTCAATGAACATTTGTTAAGCAAAGAGTCAACACCATTTACTCCATTCCTTATTGAACCTCCATTGGCTTCAATGAGACAATGTTTCCTTCTAACCACTTTGTTCTTTCATGGACTCTTCTTTCCATCATTTAATTGGTGACCTCTTGATGCATTATCCTTGTTTGAGAGTGAAACCATAATCTTTTTTTCCAACCTGTTTCTTTTGTTCCCTACTTGAAAGAATGGGACTATCCACCCAACTGCCATGGCAGAAACTTCAGCATGACACCTGCCTAAATTAGTGTCTAAATATGTGACAAGACTTGAGTAGGCAGACATCGAGAGAAGTCAGAAGATATAAAAAGTTTTTTACTTCATACTGAAGTCTACAAATAGCCATCTGGGCTTTTTAATAGGGAAGTGACAAATATACTTGCATTTCAGAAATAATATTCTGGCTACAGTGAGTTGAACAGATCTGAGGGGAGCAAGAATGGAGGCAGAGAGAACACTTGGAAAATGAGAGATAATGGTGATCAAAATGAGGTAGACAGAAATAGGATCCTAAATGCACTGAAGGGAGAAAATCAAAGATCTTGCTTGGTACCTGCCTGGGTATGAAAGATGATTTAAAAAAGTAAAATAAAATAATGCTGAGGTTAACTAGGTTCCTGTCGCTTTCATTTCCTAAGTTGCTTCTGATTCTTCCACTTCTATCTCTCCACCACCTTTGCCTAAGCTACCATCATTTTATTTCAACTACCACAACACACTTCTAACTAGTTACCTGCACATTCACTCTGACCAACTTTAACATACGCTCCATATTATGTCTGAAGCTATTTTTTCCCAGAGTCAACCTGATTATGCCAAATCCTATTTTAAGTTCTAATGGTATCAAGTATGTTTCATCTGTACTGTTTATCACATATAGTTGTAATTATACATTTATTTGTGTGCAGTTTTTTTTTTATTATTATAGGCTGCCCTCCCCAACAACTAGGTTATATGCTCTAAACGGGCACAGTCTAGATTTGTTTATTTTCCATTTATTCATAACCCTAACAGAAAGCCTAGATGTTAGGAAAGTGAAAAGTGAAGTCACTCAGTTGTGCCCGACTCTTTGCGACCCCATGGACAGTAGCCTGCACCAAGCTCCTCCATCGATGAGATTTTCAAGGCAAAAGTACTGGAGTGGGTTGCCATTTCCTTCTCCAGGGAATCTTCCCAATCCAGGGATCAAACCCAGGTCTCTCACATTGTAGACAGGCACTTTACCGTCTGAGCCACCAGGGAAGTCCAGATGTTAGGAAGCAACTGATAAATAACTGTCAAACTGCAGATGATAGCCCAAGATAATCAACTCCACATTTAAACAAATACCAAGCCTACTCCTTTCATATCCCTATAGTTTCTCCACTTATATCCCTACTGATGCCTACAATCATTTTCAATCAACCACATTCTCCAACCTAGATTATTAATCTCCTTCCCTCTGTCTCATTCCCTTATCAATCTAAGCATTACGAACAGGAGCCAGAGTTGACGCTTTCTAAAATCCACATTTGATCATCTCTCTCCTTACAGTCCTTCAGTGGTTATCTATTGTCTTTAAAATAAAAGCCAAACTTCCTCACATAACCACACACTGCACACTGCCTCAGATAAAAGGAACTGTGTAAAAACAGGGTGTAATACCAAACTGAAGACTCGAATTGAGATGGTAGAGTAGGAGGACACAGAATTCTCCCACATAAACTCATCAAAAAATACACCGTCACTGAAAATTAAGTGGAGACTAACAGAAACACTCTTATATAACCAAGACTACAAGAAAGACCCACAGTAATCATGTAGGAAGTGAAGAAAAGCAATCAAGTAGGGACAAACAGTCAGACACGACTGAGCAACTGAACTGAACTGAAGGACCTGTGGGAGAGGACTCAAAGGAAAAGGGAGATAGTATAGGGAGAGAGCTTCCTGGGGGACTGAGAAATTTAAGCCATATATTGGGTGTCCAACAAAGGGAAGACAAGCCCCCATGGATGGCTGGAAGGCCACTGGGATAAGAGGATTATTAGAAACGTGGACTCCAGGAGTGAGTGAATACTTACCTATTCTCAAGGCCGGGCAGAGAGGGCATACTGAAACCACCTGGGCGGCTGACTGGTTTTCTACAACTGCTCTGGTTCCCAGCCTGAGCCAAGGGAACACTCTAGCACCACTCACATCACATCACAGCTCCACAGTCTAGGCTGCCATGATCAAGGAAAAGGCTCAGCTATAAGATGCTAAGGACATCCGAACCCTAAGTGGCATCTGAACCGGGAGGGGGCAGCCATTACTGGTGAATGCACGGGGGGCCCAGATCTCTAATGGTGGCCAGGCCAACAAAGCTCATGCTCCAACACTCACTGAAATACCCATACCAGCCGCTCCTGCTCCTCCACTGAACCTCTCTGGAGCAAGGGTGTCAGTGCTTAAAGTGGGAAGAGCACACACTTAAAGGAAACTGAACCAGCTCAGACTCAACCCTCAGGGCTTCTGCTCCAGCAATTAGAGATCTGCCCCTGCCGCTAATGGGGGAAGGGGTGGGACAGCAACTAAGCTAAGGAGAAGCCCCACCTAACATCTGACTCTATTCTTCCATCTCCAGCCCCACCCCCTACAAAGGTGATAACTGTCAGCACACCCTAAGGAAAGACCTAAATTGTGCTCACATCAAATCCAGTGCTCCCATCAAAGCCACTAGGCACCTGCAGACTGTATAGGGGCACACCCACAAAAGAAAAATCATAAGTAATTGTTTCACCTAATTTCAATAGATAAAGAAATAGATAAGCAAAATGAAAATACAGAGGAATCTGTTTCAATTGAAAGAGCAAGAGAAAATTCCCCAAAAAAACAACAAACAAAACAGAAATAAATAATTTACCAAAGAATTCAAAGCATTAGTAATAAGAATGCTAACTGAATTAGGAAAGAGAACAGACAAATACAATGAGAGTTTTAACAAGGAACTAGAAATTTTTTAAAAGAACCAACCAGAGCTGAAGAATAGACTAACTGAAAAGAAAAATGCACTAAAAGGAATTAACAGCACACCACCCTTATGGCAGAAAGTGAAGAACTAAAGAGCCTCTTGATGAAAGTGAAAGAGGAGAGTGAAAAAGTTGGCTTAAAATTCAACATGTAGAAAACTATGATCATGGCATCTGGTCCCATCACTTCACAGCAAATAAATGGGGAAACAATGGAAATAGTGACAGACTTTATTTTTTTGGTCTCCAAAATCACTACAAATGGTGAGTACAGCCATGAAATTAAAAGATGCTTACTCCTTGGAAGAAAAGCTATGACAAACCTGGACAGCATACTAAAAAGCAGAGACATTACTTTGCCAACAAAAGATCCACCTAGTCAAAGCTATGATTCTTCCAGTAGTCATGTATGGATATGAGAGTTGGACTGTAAAGAAAGCTGAACGCCAAAGAATTGATGCTTTTGAGCTGTGGTGTTGGAGGAGACTCTTGAAAGACCGTTGGACTGCAAGGAGATCCAACCAGTCCATCTTAAACGAAGTCAGTCCTGAATATTCACTGGAAGGACTGATGCTGAAGCTGAAACTCCAATACTTTGGGCCACCTGATGTGAAGAACTGACCCACTGGAAGAGACTCTGATGCTGGGAAAGATTGAGTGCAGGAGGAGAAAGGGACGACAGAGGATGAGACGGCTGGATGGCATCACCAACTCGATGGACATGAGTCTGGGCAAGCTCTGGGAGCTGGTGATGGACAGGGAGTCCTAGCATGCTGCAGTCCCTGGGATCACAAAGAGTCAGAAACAACTGAGCAACTGAAGGGAACTGAACTGAGGTGATACAGAAAAACACGTACGTGATCTAGAAGATAGAATATTGGAACTCACTCAATCAGAACAGTGAAAAGTAAAAAGCAGAGAACATTTTAAGGGATCTTTGGGTAATATCATGCATACCAACATTCCATTATAGAGGTCCCAGAAGAAGAACAGAGTGAAAATTTATTTGATGAAATCTGGCTGAAAACTTCCCAAGCCTGAAGAAGGAAACAGATGTCTAGGTACAGGAAGTACATAAGATTCTAAAGAAGATAAATCCAAACAGACCCACACCAAAACATACCATAATTAAAATGGAAAAGCTAAAGAGAGAATTCTAAAGGTAGCAAAAAGAAAAAGAGAGGGTCATATACAAAAGAATCACATAAGGCTATCAGCTGATTTTTCTGCAGAAACTTTGCAGGCCAGAAAGGAGTGACATGATATATTTACAGTGCCAAAAGGGAAACCTACAACCTAGGCTACTCTTCTCAGCATGATTATCCTTCAGAATTGAAGGAGATATAAAAAACTTTTTGGATAAGCAAAAATTAAGAGTTCATCAACATAAACCAACCCTAAAATAAATGTTAAAGGGTCTTCTCTAAATAGAAAAGGAAAGGATATAACAAGAATTAAGTATAGAAAAGGAAAAAATCCCACTAGTAAAGGCAAATATATAGGAAAGACAGAGGCTCAAATACTCAAATAAGCTAGTACAAAGATTAAGAAACAAAAACCTGTAAAATCAAGTATGACTACAACAATTAGTAAAGAGATAAACAGGAAGATGTAAACTATGACATCAGAAACACAAAGTGTGGGGAAAGGGAATAAAAAATGTAGCTCTTTTAGAATGTGTCTGAACTTAAAGGGTTAGTTTAAAACAAATATAGTTATAGATCAGCGTATATGAATTCCACAGTAACTGCAAATCAAAAACCTACAACAGATACCCAAAAACAAAAGAAAAAGGAACACAAGCAAAAGAAAAGCACAAAACCACAAAGGAAGAAACTTAAAAGGGAAAAAAAAAAAACAGGGAAGACTACAAGAACAACCAGAAACAAGTAACACTAAGACTGAAATAGAACTATTTGGCCTTAAGCAATTAGAATCTTATAATTTTTAATAAAATAAAGTTGTTTAGTAGCTAAGTCACATTCGCCTCTGTGCAAATCCATGGACTATAGTCCACCAGGCTCTTCTGTCCATGGGATTCTACAGGCAAGAATACTGGAGTGGGTTGCCATTTCCTTCTCCAAAATAAAACAAAAAGATTTAGAAAAAAATTAAAGTAAATTCTAGTTACTTGCTAACCTCTATATTACATAATATGAAATGATAGACTTTTTTTGTGTTTCATCACCTTATACAGTCAGCATATAAATATTCTGACATCAGAGTAGCAACACAAAACAAATACTTCAAATTAAAGTGAAAAAATGAGAAGCTCTACTGAACAAGTAAGGTATAACTGAGAAAAATAAACTGATTATTAAGACAGACTTGATTTTACTTACTCTAAAAGAAAATATGAAAAAGTTAATTACAAAACATCCCTTATCTTTTAACATTCTTTGCTTTACGAAAATCAGTATCAACACAAATACCTGAGAAAAGAACGAAGAGTCCGTGTAACTGATTATACACATCCATGACTGATTATACACAATCACTAAGTTTAAGATATAAAAAGAAAATGCTCCTTTCAGTTGTTGATCAGATTTTAAGTAGTTTTTTGAAGTAATTTATTAAATAAAACTATTCAAATAGGATGATATTTAAGTTACCAAAATAAGTACTAGTTAACATTGATATGGGGATTCCTGGTGGCTCAGCAGGAGAGAATCCACCTGCTAATGCAGGAGATGCAGGTTCAATCCCTGGGTCAGGAAGGTCCCCTGGAGAAGGAAATGGCAACCCACTCCAGTATGCTTGCCTGGGAAATCCCATGGACCCAGGAGCCTGGCGGGCTAAAGTCCTTGTGGTTGCAAAGAATTAGACATGATTTTAGTGACTAAACAAACAACATCAATATACACTAATGGTAGACATGTGCACAAATAACTTACAATACAATTTATTTAGTCACTTCTCTGCCAGTTTAACACATTGACACAGTTTGGAAGGTAAGTCAGGATATAAAATTATAGTATGATCAAGAACTCACCTGTTCTTGGAATTGGTTTATATAACTCCAAGTACTGCTCCCCATGAAGAATCTACATTAAGGTAAGCAAAATTTTGTCAGTAGACTTCCTTACTCCGTAGGCTCTTCTGTGAATACTGCTAATCCTAAGGCATTTTATTGCCCACTTGTTCACATGACTACTTCCCTCAAACTATCTATCTCAGTTTGGCTCTTATTCCTTAACTATATTATTCAGAAATCATCAGTCCCCCAATTTAAAGACTATTGGCTCTCTGGAACAGAGAAGATATACTGTCTTCTTTCTTGACATTCTTAATCCTTGCTGAGTGATAATCATGGATTATTTGCCATGGAGACATTAAACTCAATATATTCCCAGGGCTCATCACCGTGCTTGGAACATACTGGGTATCCACTACATATTTACTGAATAAAAATAAACAAACTGGTCAGTACTAGTAATTTCAGGTGATACCTGGCAAATACAAATGACTCGACCAAAACACAAAAGTAAATATTAAAGCCACAGTTACAGTAAAAGCACTATCAATGTCAACATTTCCTTAGTGTTATGCCTTACAAATTACCTACAAAGATTAAATACTAAAGATCCTGTGTAATTTCACAGCCACATTAACCTCAATTTATCAAAATGAGAATATAAGAATATAATACAGGAAAACAAGTGAACAATAAAAAAAAAAAAAAAAACCTGACCACATATCCAAATGACCACACTCCACTGCTATGGGACAGTTTAATTCCCAGTCTTCCTCAGAACCCAAAAAGGAAACAGAATGGGGAGGAGGATAGTGATGAGAGGACAAATGAAGGATAGCCTCAATATCATGTCTGGAAGCTCAAGGTTGGGAAGACTGGGATTCAAATCCCAAGATGGCTATCATTTCCAGTCACAGATTTTGAATACAGTTCATGATGTCCAATTCCTTTCAACTCCAAGGAAGAATTCTGAAATATCAGTTTTAATTGTTTACAAGGACATTATCCAAACAGAATTGTATGCAACAAATGCCATGGGAGAGTGACTGAAACAACAAACTGCTTGGCATATATTTCTTGCCTCCCTCCCAACTTCATCAATTAATAAAATAAGTGTAGATTCTCATGGACTCAGAGAAGCAATGAACTAATGATTCTCTAGTTAAATGGGTTCTCCAATCAATCAAAATCACAGAAATCAGTTTAAGGGTCTACGATTCAACAGCTGTCAACTGGGTTTATGACCTGAAACTTATTTCAAGAAATAAAATATATGCTACCTCAAAAACCTTCTCACAATTGTTTGCTCCTTCCTTCTTGAAAAGAGCAAGAAGGAAAGTATCTGCTTCTCAAATACCACATTCCCCTGACATTCCTCAGATCTCACTGAGTCTCTTTCTTCCCAGTCTCTCTTTCCTTCCTAGTCTCATTCCTCCCATTCCTTCCTTGTCATTCATTCCTTCCATCTCATTCCATCCCAGTNGTTTGCTCCTTCCTTCTTGAAAAGAGCAAGAAGGAAAGTATCTGCTTCTCAAATACCACATTCCCCTGACATTCCTCAGATCTCACTGAGTCTCTTTCTTCCCAGTCTCTCTTTCCTTCCTAGTCTCATTCCTCCCATTCCTTCCTTGTCATTCATTCCTTCCATCTCATTCCATCCCAGTCTCTCTTGTTAACTCCTCCTCATCTTGTCAACCTCAATTCACCACAGGATCCCCAAACTCAGGATTTTCGCTACCTATATTCATATACTAATGATTTCACCTAGTTTCATGTCTTTAAATCTTACTTAAATGCTAAGAATCCCAGAAGGACCATCCCCAACCTCTAAACTCATATATTCAACTGCCCACTTTTAATCTCCACTAAAACCAACTCCTGATCACCCCCACCTTAAAGTAACTGTACACATCTATTTTATTATACATAGTAATATGTCATATGTAACTATCATACATATTAAATATATTGTATATAATTAATTATAAATCATACATAGATAGGAGAAGGCAATGGCAACCCACTCCAGTACTCTTGTCTAGAAAATCTCATGAACAGAGGAGACTGGTGGGCTGCAGTCCATGGGGTTGCTAAGAGTCAAACACGACTGAAGTGACTTAGCAGTAGCAGCAGCAGCATACATAGATATATATCCATATACATCATCCCAGTTAACCAGACCAAAAACACTCATCCTTGACTCCTCTTTCTTTCCATGCACATCAAGCCTTGTGCTAGAATTACTATAATAGACTCCAAACTGGTTTCTCTGCTTCCATGCTTGGCCCTCATATAATCTATTCTCTACAGAGGAGCAAAAATGAGACTGTGATCATATCACTCCTCTGTTTAAAGCACTACAAATGGCCTCTCATATTAATCAGAGTATGAGCTGATATTCTCAAGTGACTACAAGGCCGTCTTCTCCTATCACTGCCCCCTTGCTCATTTACAGCTGTACTGACCTTCTTGCTGTTCCAAAAATAAGCTAAGTATGCACCTGCCTTGGGCCTTTTTCACCTATTCTCTCTGTTTCATATACTCTTTCCTCTTGCTCCTTCATCACTATGATAAGGTAATGATTATCATACAGAACTTACACATAAGGAAACTGGAGCTTAGAGAAGCTATTTACTCTTGGTCAAATAGCAACTAATGACAGAGAGAGAATTAACAACATTATGCCAAGGTTGCAGGACTGTACATAATCATTGTTTTCTTCTTTTTGCTTGCCTTTTCAACTGCCTACCCTTCTGTTCTTAAAAAAATCAAAAAACACGTTAAACCTTTATTCTTGAATCAACCACTACATACTATTGCATTAATGCATCACACACACACACCCACACAAATGTGACATTTATCAATCATATTTAAAGAAACAGAAAAACAAAATAAAGATTTATTATTATGTATACCTTTGCTAAGTTGATTGAAAGCCCAGGAATCTCTGCTAATCCTCCACTCATTACAGATTTCTGAGCAAGAATAACTCCAAAGGTTGGCAAGCAGGAGAAATCAGAACTCCCTTCATAAATAAACTTCATATCTTTTGGCTCCTTGATTGATGCTCCCACTCCAAGGGCATACATAATAGTGTCCAGCTCCGCATAAGAAGAATAAAATGGAGGAAATTTATGACCAATAGCTCCAGCCTGTGGACCAATTGTAGAAAATTATTTTTTCACTGATATTACTTTCAATTTTTCAACTTTTCAAAACTATTAACTGTTACATATTTAGTTTCACAAATAGAATGGTATTTTAATGAATTTGATGAGTATGTTTCATTATATTTCATTTTTTAATAAAAATAATTAAAAACACATGGAAAAAAACTTCATTTGCAAATATGTACTTTTTTATACCCCATGTCCAAGGTAAGAGAAACCCAAGTAAGACAGTACGTGTTGCAAGAGGGCATCCGAGCGCAGACACACTGAAACCATAATCATAGGAAACTAGTCGATCTAATCACACTAGGACCACACCCTTGTCTAACTCAATGAAACTAAGCCATGCCCATGGGGCCACCCAAGACAGGCAGGTCATGGTGGAGAGGTCTGACAGAATGTGGTCCAATGGAGAAGGGAATGGCAAACCACTGCCTTGAGAACCCCATGAACAGTATGAAAAGGCAAAATGATAGGATACTGAAAGAGGAACTCCCCAGGTCAGTAAGTGCCCAATATGCTACTAGAGATCACTGGAGAAATAACTCCAGAAAGAATGAAGGGATGAAGCCAAACCAAAAACAACACCCAGTAGTGGATGTGACTGGTGATAGAAGCAAGGTCCGATACTGGAAAGAGCAATATTGCATAGGAACCTGGAATGCCAGGTCCATGATTCAAAGCAAATTAGAAGTGGTCAAAGAGGAGATGGCAAGAGTGAACGTCAACATTCTAGGAATCAGCGAACTAAAATGGACTAGAATGGGTGAATTTAACTCAGATGACCATTATATCTACTACTGCAGGCAGGAATCCCTTNAAAGAAAAAGAAGATATTAAGAAGAGGTGGCAAGAATACACAGACGTAGAGCTGTCTCTTATACACATCTACATTCTAGGAATCAGAAAACTAAAATGGACTGGAATGGGTGAATTTAACTCAGATGACCATTATATCTACTACTGCAGGCAGGAATCCCTTAGAAGAAATGGAGTAGCAATCATGGTCAACAAAAGATTCCAAAATGCAGTACTTGGATACAATCTCAAAAATGACAGAATGATCGCTGTTCGTTTCCAAGGCAAATCATTCAATATCACAGTAATCTAAGGAAGTTCATGGTTCGTGGTTCCAAATCCAAGTCTATGCCCCAACCGGTAACGCTGAAGAAGCTGAAGTTGAACGGTTCTATGAAGACCTTTTAGAACTAACATACCAAAAAGATGTCCTTTTCATTATAGGGGACTGGAATGCAAAAGTAGGAAGTCAAGAAACACCTGGAGNTGAATCATTGGAAAAGACTCTGATACTGGGAGGGATTGAGGACAGAAGGAGAAGGGGACGACAGAGATGCCATCCAGATGGCTGGATGGCATCACTGACTCGATGGACGTGAGTCTGAATGAACTCCAGGAGTTGGTGATGGACAGGGAGGCCTGGCGTGCTGCGATTCTTGGGGTCGCAGAGAGTCGGATATGACTGAGCAACTGAACTGAACTGACTGACTTTTTTATTGCCTGCTTCTTGCTAACAGATAGGATATCTCATTTTCAACCTTCCTGTCTCTGATGATGAAAAACTCTATTAATTCAGTGATTGTTAGCTACTCAAAATTATAAAAAATAAATTTATTATATGTAGGAATAGTGAATGGCTCTGTAAACTCTATTATATAAAATCAGTATAAACAGATGAGCAAAACACTGCTTAGTGCTTATTATAAATTAGACTCCCTTATAATGGGTGGAGTTAAAATTAGATTTTTACCTTAAGTTGTTACCCATGACTATTCTTTATCTAACTGGATATTGTATTTTTCTACTTAGTGATGACCTGATTAGCTAATTTGTGAAGCATATTAGGTTATAAAAGAATGATGTCCAATTTTTGATCACTTTCATTCTAAGCAGGAGTCAACAAACAACAGCTAAGACTTAAGAATGATTTTTTACATCTTTTAAGAGTGGTCTAACAAAAGAAAAATAAGATTATGTGTCAGAAACAGTGTATGGTCCATCTAGCCTAAAATATTTACTATCTGGCCTTTAGCCAAAACGTGGGCCAATAGAGTAAAATCACATTTATAAACTGATATATTCTCAGAGTTAAAATTAGATTGTTTATTTTATCACTGTGTCTTCTGTGAGTCACAAAACAGCACAACTGAATGTGTCAAATGATTTATTTCTTATTTATGCACTACAATCTAAAAAAAACAAAGGAGACGCACCAGAGATAGTTAATCAGTAAACTTCACAAGAGCTATAACCAGACTTCTATTAGACTTTCTGACATAGTGGAGACTTTTTACTTGCAGCCATGTAGACATATTTCTAAAATACAATCTATCAATGCTTTCTCTTAAAAGACATGACTCAAAAGAAGCACTAAACTAAATATCCTTTTCTAAAAAGTTAGAAAGTGATGAAAGCATGATTATCAAAATGCTCCAAAATACAAAAGACACACTGAAGAAGAGTAAGTAAAAGTTATATTTAATATTTTAACCTTAATTCCATTCAAATTTTATACATATTTAGTACATGTTTTAAAAGTTTTATGGTCACTTATCTTTCCTATTTAACAATACATTCATAGCTTGGAAAACCACTTTTTGCATGAAAGAAAAGAGAAAGAAAAAAAGGAAAGAAAAGAAGAAATCTTTAGAGAAGGCAGAGTTTTATGTTTTCTCCTCCACTTACAAATTCAGATGTGGCTGCTGATGTTGCATGACTGGTAGGATTTGCTGAAACTTCTCCACCTGAATTTATTTTATTTAGAGCTTCAACTATACTGCCAATGGACTCTAAAAAAAAAAGAAAGATAATAAATAATAGTAATAATAATGCTTTTCATCCATCGATGGATGAATGGATAACGATGTGGTATATATATATAATGGAATATTACTCAGCCATAAAAAGAATTGAAATAATGTTAAGTAAAGACATGGGTGGACCCAGAGATTGTCATACTGAGTGAAGTAAGTCAGAAAGAGAAAGACAAACACCTGTGATATCACTTATATGTAGAATCTTAAAAAAAATGATACAAATGAACTTACCTATTAAACAGAGTTATAGGTGTAGAAAACAAACCAATGGTTACCAAGGGAGAAGAGGAGAGGGGAAGGGATAAATTGGGAAACTGTAATTGCTGTATATACATGACTACACATAAAATACATATCTAATAAGTACCTACTGTATAGCACAGGGAATTCTACTCAGTACTCCATAATGACCAAATGGAAAACGAATCCAAAAAAGAGTGGATACATGTATAACTGATTCACTTTGCTATACAACAGAAACTAACACAACACTGTAAATCAACTATACTCCAATAAAAACTTATTTTAAAAAATCACTCCAAGGTCAGTGAACCTAGAACCTGTTATACAGAGTGAAGTAAGTCAGAAAGAGAAAAGTAAATATCATACGTGTTGTGCTAANATACATGTATAACTGATTCACTTTGCTATACAACAGAAACTAACACAACACTGTAAATCAACTATACTCCAATAAAAACTTATTTTAAAAAATCACTCCAAGGTCAGTGAACCTAGAACCTGTTATACAGAGTGAAGTAAGTCAGAAAGAGAAAAGTAAATATCATACGTGTTGTGCTAAGTTGCTTCAATCATGTCTGACTCTTTGGGACCCTATGAACTCTAGCCCACCAGGCTTTTCAATCCATGGAATTCTCTCCAAGCAAGAGTACTGGAGAGGTTTGCCATGGCATCCTCCAGGGGATCTTCCCAACTCAGGGGTCAAACCCACGTCTCTTACATCTCCTGCACTGGCAGATAGGTTCTTTACCACTAGTGCCACCTGGGAAGCCCAAATATCATATATTAATGCATATATATGGAATCTAGGAAAACAGTACTGATGAACCAATTTGCAGGACAGGAATAGAGATGTAGACATAGAAAATGGACTTGTGGACACAGCAGGGGAAGGGCAGGGGACGAAATGAGAGAGTAGCATCGACATATATACACTGCTGCTGCTAAGTCGCTTCAGTCATGTCCAACTCTGTGCGACCCCAGAGAGGGCAGCCCACCAGGCTCCCCCGTCCCCAGGATTCTCCAGGCAAGAGCAATGGAGTGGGTTGCCATTTCCTTCTCCAATGCATGAAAGTGAAAAGTGAAAGTGAAGTACCTCAGTCTGGTCTGACTCTTTGTGACCCCACGGACTGCAGCCTACCAGGCTCCTCCACCCATGGGATTTTCCAGGCAAGAGTACTGGAGTGGGTTGCCATTGCCTTCTCCGATATATACACTAGCCATGTGTAAAACAGATAATTAGTGGGAAGCTTCTATATAGCACAAGGAACTCAGCTTGCTTCTCTGTGATGACAGGGAGGGATGGGGTCCAAGGGAGAGGGAAGGTGGAAGAGAGGCTCAAGAGAGAGGGGACATATGTATACTTAGAGCTGATTCATGTTGTTGCATAGCAGAAACCAGTAAAACATTATAAAGCAATTGTCCTTCAATTAAAAATAAATTTAAAAATACCACTCCCACTAAGGTATGGGAAAAGTATTTGCATATGTGAAACATCTAGCCAATTATTTCACACTGCCATTTAAATAGTGATATACCAAAAAAAAAAAAAAAAGTGACATACATAACAAACTTCCAGATTTTTCTTATATAGAACTATATTTCATTTGTACTGAAAAGAATTTTCAGTCATGAAATTCAAGTCCCTCAACTGTAGGATAACTAAAGATGCACAAACTGAATTTTCTCTTTAGGATACTGGAATTTAAATAAGACAGAGTGCTTTGGTAAACCTATTACATAAAGATCACAAAAGCATCATCTTTCAAGAGTCATAAACAGCTAATGTTCCCCTGGTGAAATCCAAATAAATGTAAGCTATTTCTACCAAAAAAAAAAATGCTTTTGTTACAGATGTGACTAAGAAAAACTACATTGCTTTAGATAATCACGCCTGTAATATCCAGCAAACCTACTACAGAAACTTCACTTGTGTTCATGAACTGATTATACTATCAGGCTATTATTACGGGAAAAAATGTGAAAGACTGAGCAGACAAGATAACTGGGTGTTTCCATACTCTCTTCAGGTTATGATTCTAAGGAGGCTCAGAGTTTTGCAAAGTCTCTGAGCAATTTTACAATTCTGTAAAATGGGACCCTTGTCCACAGACGTACAACTCCAAGCAGGTGGAGGGAAAACTAATTTCCCTTCTTTCCTCACCATCACCCCTCCTCCAGGATGCAACAATGTCAAGATTACCTCCCAGGTCTCTATACAGGTAACCTCAGAAAATATTACTGAAAATTCTTCCACAGAAAACCACCCATTATGACCAGTGACTCCAAAGAGAGCTCAGAAGCTGCTAGTCTGAGATCTAAAAGGTTAATAGAAGAGACTCATGGAGCATCCACATGTGCCCTAAGATTCCAAAAGCTCTGGGACCTTCCTAACTAATACATGGGCCTCCTCCTAAACCCAGACAAAAATGGTACCTAGACTACGGAATGTGAGATGACCAGGGGTTTCTGCCATTCCTGGTGAAGCTAGGGGAGAGGTTTCTTGCCTACTAATGCTTCTCTTACCACCCCATTTAGGTTGCTGCCTAGATAGGAGGCCATTTTACTGAAAGCCTCAGGGCTTCCCTGGTGGCACAGCAGTAAAGAACCCGCCTGCCAAGGCAGGAGATGCAGGTATGATCCCTGAGTCAGGAAGATCCCCTGGAGAAGAAAATGGCAACACACTTCGTTATTCTTGTCTGGGAAATCCCATGGACAGAGGAGCCTCTCCTGGAGTTGGACACAACTCCATGACTAGACAACAACCTTGGTACAGACTGACAGTACTGAACTCACAGACAGACCACCTGAGTTAACTCTTGGCTCAAACACTGAGAAAGTGAGGCCCACTTATGCAACTTTTCTGAAATTTAGTTCCATCATCTGTAAAATGAGAACACTGGTATGGGTGCTTGGAAAGTCTCAATTTTACAAACAATGTAAGGTTTTTTTCACTGTATTTCAAATACTAGAGGTATCTTTTCATTTATAAGTATATAATTCATTAGTTAGCTTTTTCTTTATATTAGTCTAATACTATTTAAAATTAATTTAATTAATTGGAGGTTAATTACTTTACAATACTGTAGTGGTTTTTGCCATACATTGACATGAATTAGCCACAGGTGTACATGTGTCCCTCCTGAACCCTCCTCCCACCTCCCTCCCCATCCCATCCCTCTGGGTTGTCCCAGTGCACTGGCTTTGAGTGCCCTGTTTCACGCATCAAACTTGGACTGGTCATCTATTTCACATATGGTAATATACATGTTTCAATGCTAAACTCTCCAATCACCCCACCCTCGCCTTCTTCTACAAAGTCCAAAAGTCTGTTCTTTATGTCACTTTTGCTGTCTCGCATATAGGGCTGTCATTACTATCTTTCTAAATTCCATATGTATGTGTTAATACACTGTATTGGTGTTTTTCTCTCTGACTGACTTCACTCTGTATAAT
Organism: Neotragus moschatus; assembly: GCA_006410615.1. Lineage (NCBI taxonomy): Eukaryota > Metazoa > Chordata > Mammalia > Artiodactyla > Bovidae > Neotragus > Neotragus moschatus. Next base: position 172,824 of record SJYA01001133.1, on the reverse strand, counting down.
AGGCTCCAGTTTCATCTACCTCATTAGAACTGATTCAAATGTTTTCTTTTTAATAACTGAATAATATTCCATTGTGTATATGTACCACAGCTTTCTTACTCATTCATCTGCCAATGGACTTCTAGGTTGCTTCCATGTCCTAGCTATTGCAAACAGTGCTGCAGTGAACACTGGGGTACACGTGTCTCTTTCAATTCTGGTCTCCTCAGTGTGAATGCCCAGCAGTAGGACTGCTGGGTCATAGGCAGTTCTATTTCCAGTTTTTTAAGGAATCTCCACACTGTTCTCCATAGTGGCTGTCCTAGTTTGCATTCCCACCAACAGTGTAAGAGAGTTCCCTTTTCTCCACACCCTCTCCAGCATTTATTGTTTGTAGACTTTAGGATAGCAGCCATTCTGACTGGCCTGAGATGGTACCTCATTGTGGTTTTGATATGCATTTATCTGATAATGAGTGATGTTGAGCATCTTTTCATGTGTTTGTTAGCCACCTATATGTCTCCTTTGGAGAAATGTCTGTTCAGTTCTTTTGCCCATTTTTGATTGAGTTGTTTATTTTTCTAGTATTGAGCTGCATGAGTTGTTCATATATTTTTGAGATTAACTATAAAACTTGTAGAGGAAAACATAGGCAAAATATTCTCTAACATAAATCACAGCAAGATCCTCTATGATCCACCTCCCAGAGTAATAGAAATAAAAGCAAAAATGGGACCTAATTAAACTTAAAAACTTTTGACAATGAAGGAAACTCTAAGCAAGGTGAAAAGACAACCTTCAGAGTGGGATAAAATAATAGCAAACAAAGCAACTGACAAAGAATTAGTCTAATACTTTTAAGGCAATAAAGTGGAATTCTGACATCAGAGAAAAGTTGTTAAGATATTTCTTCCTTTTTCCTTTTCTTCATTTTCAGTGATAGGTGATTGCTATTCTAAATTACCTCTAATTCTAAATTTACCTCAAATACTGAAAAAACAGAATACAGAAAATGATACTGCTAATGACATAACAATCATACTCTGATTGAGAAAAGTGTAACGAAAATTTCAGCAAGTGTACCGGCAGACAGGGAAGCATCATTAGGATAAAAATAAAAATAACAGGCTAGTCATTTTTCAGATATATTCTTCTATTGAACATTAAATATAATGCTGGGGGAAAAATAATTTTCCTGTAAAGAATTCCAATTCACAATCTTTCCTAGACAGGCCCTTTAAATTTCATATACTATATACATACATGAGTTATACTAGAAAAAACAATATAATTTTTATTGGTCATTTCCTGTGGCATACCATAGACAATTCAGCAACTCAAGATAACAAGCATTTACTAAATGCTTTCTATGAGTTCAGCACTACCCTAGCACCAAATACAAAAGAAGGACACACAAGATACAGTCTCTGCCTCCAAAGGAACTCTCCAGTTAAGAAACCACCTACTTATGAAAAAAAAGCCGTGGAAAGCAGCTGTGATTAGACGCTCAAGCAGAAGAGCTCAACTAAGAGAGAGATCCATGAAAGGCAGAATATCTAGGAAGATTTTGTTGAACATCTAGGGCTTGAGTTTTTCTGAAGAAGCACTGAGATTAGCAGAGGTGATAAAAGGAGTAAGGAACATCTTAGAAAGGCAGAGAAACAGTAACAAGACAAAGTGCTAAAACAAAGCAAAATCTATTCACTAGATATAAAAGCCCTAAGCCTAAATAAAATAGACTTAAACTTTTGAGGAAATTGAAAAAAAAAAAATCAAGTCAGATAAGGAGCATGTGATTAGATATGGCAAGACTGAAATCAACCATCAGATGGGGAATAGATGTATTGAGCACAAATGCTCATCCCCCAACCATACATGTATGAAAAATTAAGATCATAAGAAAACTGGAAAAACTAAACTTCCCTGGTGGCGCAGCTGACTAGAATCTGCCAGCTAATGCAGGTGACACAGGTTTGATACTTGATCCAGGAAGATTCCACATACAAAGGGGCAACTAAGCTCACATGCCACTACTACTGAAGCCCTTGTGCTCAAGAGTCCACAAGCCACAACTACTGAGCCTGTGGGCTGCAACTACTGAAACCCACCTGCTCTAGAACCTGTGTTCTGAAACAAAAGAAGCCACTGCAATGAGAAGCCCCCGCACTGCAACAAAGAGTAGCCAGTCCCTGCTCTCTGCAGCTAGAGAAAGCCCATGCAAAAGCAACGAAGATCCAGCACAATTATAAATAAATAAAAAGACCACTGGATGCTCATATTTTTAAAAT
>SJYA01001133.1:156321-170359 GCA_006410615.1 Neotragus moschatus | reverse complement strand
AAAATGATACTGCTAATGACATAACAATCATACTCTGATTGAGAAAAGTGTAACGAAAATTTCAGCAAGTGTACCGGCAGACAGGGAAGCATCATTAGGATAAAAATAAAAATAACAGGCTAGTCATTTTTCAGATATATTCTTCTATTGAACATTAAATATAATGCTGGGGGAAAAATAATTTTCCTGTAAAGAATTCCAATTCACAATCTTTCCTAGACAGGCCCTTTAAATTTCATATACTATATACATACATGAGTTATACTAGAAAAAACAATATAATTTTTATTGGTCATTTCCTGTGGCATACCATAGACAATTCAGCAACTCAAGATAACAAGCATTTACTAAATGCTTTCTATGAGTTCAGCACTACCCTAGCACCAAATACAAAAGAAGGACACACAAGATACAGTCTCTGCCTCTAAAGGAACTCTCCAGTTAAGAAACCACCTACTTATGAAAAAAAAGCCGTGGAAAGCAGCTGTGATTAGACGCTCAAGCAGAAGAGCTCAACTAAGAGAGAGATCCATGAAAGGCAGAATATCTAGGAAGATTTTGTTGAACATCTAGGGCTTGAGTTTTTCTGAAGAAGCACTGAGATTAGCAGAGGTGATAAAAGGAGTAAGGAACATCTTAGAAAGGCAGAGAAACAGTAACAAGACAAAGTGCTAAAACAAAGCAAAATCTATTCACTAGATATAAAAGCCCTAAGCCTAAATAAAATAGACTTAAACTTTTGAGGAAATTGAAAAAAAAAAATCAAGTCAGATAAGGAGCATGTGATTAGATATGGCAAGACTGAAATCAACCATCAGATGGGGAATAGATGTATTGAGCACAAATGCTCATCCCCCAACCATACATGTATGAAAAATTAAGATCATAAGAAAACTGGAAAAACTAAACTTCCCTGGTGGCGCAGCTGACTAGAATCTGCCAGCTAATGCAGGTGACACAGGTTTGATACTTGATCCAGGAAGATTCCACATACAAAGGGGCAACTAAGCTCGCATGCCACTACTACTGAAGCCCTTGTGCTCAAGAGTCCACAACCCACAACTACTGAGCCTGTGGGCTGCAACTACTGGAACCCACCTGCTCTAGAACCTGTGTTCTGAAACAAAAGAAGCCACTGCAATGAGAAGCCCCCGCACTGCAACAAAGAGTAGCCAGTCCCTGCTCTCTGCAGCTAGAGAAAGCCCATGCAAAAGCAACGAAGATCCAGCACAATTATAAATAAATAAAAAGACCACTGGATGCTCATATTTTTAAAATAANGCCACTGCAATGAGAAGCCCCCGCACTGCAACAAAGAGTAGCCAGTCCCTGCTCTCTGCAGCTAGAGAAAGCCCATGCAAAAGCAATGAAGATCCAGCACAATTATAAATAAATAAAAAGACCACTGGATGCTCATATTTTTAAAATAAGTAAAAATAAAAAGAGGCTTGAAAAAAAAATGTAACAGGACCAAAAAAAAAAAAGGAAATTGATAAACTGACAGTGGGAGTAACATACACATCTGAAATTGGAGAGTTACTGGAGCAGAAAATGTACTATAGATGATTCGAGCATCTAAGTTAGCACAGTTAAGAAGATAGTTCCATAAGAGAAGAGAAAGCTTTATTGCCTCTGATTCCCCAGGCAGGACTGAACTCACTTCCTTACCTTGAATACTCCGAGGCTTGGTGGCATTATCGAAATCACAGATCTTTGTCCAGTTAGCCTTCACTGCCTCAGGAGTCATTGGCTGAGTCCTCTGTCTCACAAGAGCTCCAAGGCTTCGCTCCCATCGTACTGGTTATAGAAACAAAACTCAGATGCTGAACACATAGACAGAAAGCAGAATTCATGAGTCCGATGAATTTTTTTTTTTAACTTCAAGAAAGATGGAATTTGGAAAGAAGATTCTAACTTCTAAAGACTTTTACGACAAGTCTTAAATGGCATTTTATTCTTAAAATAACAAACCCACTAAGATAGTATTAAATTTCTTTTTTTTAATATTTAAAGCAGAAGCAAAAAATCTCTTTCTCCTCTAACTATGCCAGATACTACTAAAGGTAGGATGAATTACTGAATCAGAAAAGTTAAATTATATATAATTACACAAAAAGACTGACTTCATCACCACAGATCACTTAGATACTACACTTCAAGGTAACGGAACAGAATAGAGCGTTGCTGGATAGCAAAGTGAAATGAAAACAGGTCAGAGACTCCATAAAATCAAATTAATGTATCAGAGAGCCCCAAATAATTCTCCTTTTTCCTCCTTTTGCTCTTCCTCTCTATCCAGGGGAAGTCAACTTGATTGCCCAGATTCACAAAAATCATCATTGCTGCCTAAATTCTAAGATTTTTAACATTGTTTCTTTTTTAAAAGGCCTCAGAAATAAATAATCACTAGTAACCCTATTTAAACGTAATGGTCAGATTTTGATGATGACTAAATTGAAGATTTGTCTTGGGGAATGAGAGAAGCCTCTAGAAATTTCCTACTGATAAAGTTCCACATATGGCTTTTATTGCAATACCTAACCTTTCTTAAAGACATCACAAGATACTTAAAAACATTTGAATAATATAAGTTACTTCATAACTGGATAATAATAATAATACTCTACTGTAACAATGTCATCCACTAGTGGCAGACTATTAAATAATTCAATTAATTTCGATACCAACATCCAACTGAAAACTTGAATTGGGATACTGGGATGTTCACAACTTTTTTTTAAATGCCATAAAGTAATTATCCAGTTTGGAGCTCAAGCATTTAAGAACTGGGGGAAGAAAGGATTGAAGCCAGATGAATTTACTACTGGGCTAAAGAATAGCTCCAAGGAAGGAAAGAGTCAATGAGAGAAATAGAGAACCTGCCAGCTGAACCATCTAGGACACAGCTTCTTCCATCTTTTAAAAAAATGCCCTCCCTCCCACTCACTCCTCTGCTGAACAACCATGTGGGGTGTGTCAGAGACATGAAAAGACAAACATCAATAGAGAAACTGTGCTGTCTGAAGAAACAGCCAGCTCTGAAGAAGACATACTGAATAAGGACTGCCAACAGGAAAAAAATTGAAAAGATCCCTGAAAATGGTACAGCCATGCAGGACAACTTCCTTTATTTAGAAGATGTGTTTGCTATAACAATGTTTGAGTTTGATTATGCGTGCACCAGATCCTATGGTTAGACATTTGACAGCTCTAACTGGATATACAGGTTTAAAAATATGGAAATAATGTACAGCAAACCAAAAATCAAAAGACACTTACATTTTCCAATCCATCCTGCTCCAACCTACCAAAAAGAGGGGGACAAAGTTATACCATCTAATGTGGAACTACTAATAGAATTTTCAAAATTTAAAAAAAACAGACAGCTATTTAAGAGTATCAGAATGCTAGATGACAATGGATGAAAAAACATGCTAACTCTACCAAAAAAGCTAAATCTACTAAATCTACAGATCTACTAAAGCCCACTGGCCCACATGACTCTGCACTATTTATGCCATCAAAGTAGAAAACTTAAGCAGCAGCTACAGTAGAAACATATGTAGTAAGCATGACTCTGCAAGGTGTGATATCAGTTCTTCTATTGACTAGCTGTGCAATCCTGGTCAAACTATTTGACTTCCCTATACCCAAGATTCCACTTATGTAAAATCAGGATAATAATACACCTGTCTCTTATACACATCTTCAAGATAACAAGCATTTACTAAATGCTTTCTATGAGTTCAGCACTACCCTAGCACCAAATACAAAAGAAGGACACACAAGATACAGTCTCTGCCTCCAAAGGAACTCTCCAGTTAAGAAACCACCTACTTATGAAAAAAAAAGCCGTGGAAAGCAGCTGTGATTAGATGCTCAAGCAGAAGAGCTCAACTAAGAGAGAGATCCATGAAAGGCAGAATATCTGGGAAGATTTTGTTGAACATCTAGGGCTTGAGTTTTTCTGAAGANAATTAACAAAAAACAAAACCAGCATTTGACTTAATGAACTACATAGTCATTTTAATGAAACACTTTTATATATAGATAAGGCAAATGACCAAATACACTAATCACCATGCAGAAAGATGATATTTTTTCCAAAAGTCATTCAAGGAAATCCTCAGAAGAAAATGTCTGATGGAAGAAAACCTTTTTGTGCTATCTTCAAACACCACAACTACAGTGTTCCAATGCATATAAGAGAAGATATTATCAGCAAACAACACACTTCTCAGTGGCTCTAGGTTCAAGAGTGTGGCTTTTAATCACCCTTTCCTTTATACATATTAATGGCCAATCAGCCTTGATGCTGTCAGTGGCATGGCACTGATAATAGGCAAGAAAAACATCATCTTTTAACATATTTGGGAAGTGAAGCCACAAGCTGCAAACTCGTCTCAGGTGCTAAGAAACAATACCTCCAATTGACCCAAAACATCTCTGCCATTCTAGATATTTATGAAAACTTTTCAAATGAAGTGGCAACTTACATTCAAGGTTTAAGTTACACACCTCTCTTACGTATTTTGTACTCAATTTTGCATATCCAGTGTCCCTTGCTAAATATGTCCACAATGTAGTAAAATAAAGCAATAACACACAAAACTTCACTCAGCATTATCCTAATTATCTGTGTATGGATCAGTGTGTGTGTGTAAAATGCATATCTAAAAAAAGAGACAACCCATGTAAAATGCACCTCTAATAAAAGACTGGAAGAGAATATACATAAAAATATGAATAGGAATAATCTCTGGATACTAGTAATGTGGATGATTTTATTTTCTTCTATATATTCCCCTGCATATTTGAAGTTTTCTAAAAAAAAACAGCATATGTTATTTTTGTTCACAGAATTAATAACAAAGATAAACATAAAAGACAAATAGATTTTTAAAACTCCCTTAAAAAGATGATAAGACACACAGGCCAAATTTGGAGCTCCACATGGCTTCATATTATTAAATCTTATCTTCTATAAACCTAGAGTCATCAAGTTCTTTCCACCTTTAATTTTCACAATTCACAATCAATTGTGACTATGATTAAGACAGTAGAGGTACCTACCTCTGCTTAGACCTATATAGACTATTTTTCACTTACTAAACAGCTTTTTATTCAAATAAAGCAGACTAATATATCATTAATTTCAAACTGAGCCAGGTTATTTTGCTACCAAGAAATAGTTTTGGAGTCATGTATTTCCACATAAAATAGGTTTATTATTATATTACCACAGAGAATCAAACAAAGGAGGATAATCTAAAACATAACAGCTCATGCTAGAAAAGAAGAAAAGATCAAACTCAAATGAGGACTCAAAAATACAAGGACTTTTATGGCAGGCCTGTGGTTAAGACATTGCACTCCCAAGGCAGGCAGCATGGGTTCAATCCCTGGTCAGGGAACTAAGATCCTATATGTTGCAGGCACAGCCAAAATGTGCGTGTGTGTGTGTGTGTGTGTGTGTCAACAGGGAAAAATAGAAAAGTTTCTTTTTAAAGTCAATACAACTAATAATTTACATTTACTGATCTATCATACCCAGACTGAATTCTTGCTATACTGATATAATAGTTAAAACTAAAGGGTAACTGCTATGTATACTAAGAGTTTAAAAATATGATTTCCAGTTCTCATAGTAAAACCCCAAGAAAACTGAACTCAGGAAGATTAATCTGTACATTACTCCAGAAGGTCAGCAATTACCAGAGCAACAAATCAAAATACAACCTGGCTGACTTTAAACCATCAGTTCTACCCTTTCACTTTTTTACTCAATATCTCAATATCAAAATTATTCAATATCTCAGTATCAAAAAAATAAGATTTTCTGTATGACTAAATGCATCATATCAATCACAATCTTTCATCTGACAATAACATCAGAAAAAAATAACTAGGGAAAAACAGAATTTACAAGTTGCTGTTCCTTTCTCAAAAAAGGATATCAGTCATACTTGTTCCTTAATTACAACATAAACATAATATTAAAAAAGCATGTAAGTGATATCAACTGATATAGATTTTTACAAGCATAAACAATTGAAAAATATGAATTTTTGAATCTTTTTTTATATTTTATTATACAAATATTGCTTTGGGAAAAAGTAGAAAGGTGTAGAATACCTCAAACAAGCCACCATTTTCTTCACAACTCTCATGGCAAAGCCAAAGGACTAGGGGTGCCACATAATCCGGCTTTAGGGCTTCCAGAAGATCTGAAATAAATAGCAAAAAAAATCCTTACAAACAAGAATATATACATATTCCATCAATTACTTTACTTTCTAAAAATTCCTTATTTATAAATTATAGATTCAGAGACATTTTAAATAAGAAAAAAAATCAAATATACAAAATGAATTAGTATTAACACCCAAGGCTCTTAGAAGAATCATTTCATCCCAATGGAGACTTTCAGGTTTCTAACACAGAAAGCATCAGACATACCCTTCCAAGGTCAGTAACATTCTGTTTAGAAGACAAGATAAAGCTGTCTCAGCGAAGACTGGTGAGCAAAGGCATACGCAGCATAAGGAACTTAGATACCAGCTATTCACAAAAATATTTTGCTCTCCTAGGAGCTAGAAAACTATAAAAGAGCTCTGACAAGTGTAATGACAGTAAGATAGTGATGTAAAACGGACCATCCAGCCATTACTGATGAGTCACAAAGGGTAGGAAATATCTTCCTGTTGCATACCTTCTGTGAGCAACTTAACAGGCAGAAAGGTGCTACACAAAGAGCATGAACACCTGTATTTTACTGCCGGCCCTGCCACATAGGCAACTTAGGGCACTGAGAACATCACTCAACTCTCAAGGGCATGTGTCTGCATCTGTAAGATGATAGTCAAAATGCTTTACCTGCCCATTCTACCAAGTTGTTCCAAGGTTCAAAAGAGATGTAATATGTTAACACAGCTTATAAACTTTAAAGAGTCAAATAAATGTAAATTTTAATTGTGAAATGACAAAATACAGTTTTACATTTTGAAGTGACAAAGATGACATTTACAGTCCCTGTAAATGAAAGAGCAGCTCTAAAAACCTTTCACTTTATGGTATTCCTGACCCCAGAAACTGTGAGATACTATATACTTGTTTTAATCCACAAAATTTGAAGTAATGTATTACAAAGCAGTAAATAACTAATACAACTTTGGAAGTTCATGGGTATTCATCCTAAGATTATGTCTCGTTTCATGTAACAAACATGTAAGCTATATATATGACTTTCCATTGATCAAATATATTTCAAAAGGGAAAATGAAATTACAGATGTCTCCACACATTACTCAGAACACCTGGTTCTTTAACAAATAATTCCTTTGATAGCCTGTAAGTGAATATTTCAGAAGAAGAGAAGAAAAACACTGAGGCAAAATAAATTTTTGGCTTTTTCTAAACTATAAAAAAGTAATAATATCAANTTTCCATTGATCAAATATATTTCAAAAGGGAAAATGAAATTACAGATGTCTCCACACATTACTCAGAACACCTGGTTCTTTAACAAATAATTCCTTTGATAGCCTGTAAGTGAATATTTCAGAAGAAGAGAAGAAAAACACTGAGGCAAAATAAATTTTTGGCTTTTTCTAAACTATAAAAAAGTAATAATATCAAAATTTAAAAGAAGAAAAATTTAGAATCTAAAGCGTATTTTTAAAATGACCTACAGGTTGTGGATTTATCTCTGGGCTTTCTATTTTGTTCCATTGATCTGTATTTCTGTCTTTGTGCCAGTACCANAGCAAAAGAGACACAAAAGTATAGAACAGTCTTTTGGACTCTGCGGGAGAGGGAGAGGGTAGGATGATTTGGGAGAATGGCATTGAAACATGTATAATATCATATAAGAAACGAATCGCCAGTCTAGGTTCAATGCAGGATACAGGATGCTTGGGACTGGTGCACTGGGGTGACCCAGAGGGATGGTATGGGGAGGGAAGTGGGAGGGAGGTTCAGGATTGGGAACACGTGTATACCCGTGGCAGATTAATGGTGATGTATGGCAAAACCAATACAATACTGTAAAGTAAAAAAAATTAATTAATTAAATAAAATCTCAAAAAAACTATAAATAAATAAATAAACTGACCTACAATAATTCTCTTCTTTTATAGAAGAGAAAACAGGTCTAGACAGATTAAGCTACTTGTCTAAAGTAGATCTTATTCTTCCAATATCTTTCAGTAGAGTTTGGTGGACATAAAGACACTACATTAAACATTGACTTAACTTCTCTAGAGGTACTAAGTTGCTTCAGTCGTGTCCAACTCTGCGCAACCCCATAGACGGCAGCCCACCAGGCTCCCTCATCCCCGACATTCTCCAGACAAGAACACTGGAGTGGGTTGCCATTTCCTTCTCCAATGCATGAAAGTGAAAAGTGAAAGTGAAGTTGTTCAGTCACATCTGACTCTTAGTGACCCCATGAACTGCAGTCCACCAGTCTCCTCCATCCATGGGATTTTCCAGGCAAGAGTACTTGAGTGGGTTGCCATTGCCTTCTCCTCTCTAAAGGTACAGACATGTCCAAATTAAAGGAAATTACATTCTCTAAGGAGAGCGAATTTAAAAGCTATAGTTTTCAATATTTTCTTGAAGACCTGCTGCTTTCCCAAGAAAGTCTACAGTTGATGGCAAAAAGTGACTAAGGTAGAAATCTAGCAAAGAAATGATAAGCATAAAAATCTCAATAGTGGTTATCTCTTGGCATGAAGCAGAGGAATAGAAGGTATAAAGTTAGATGCAAGTAATGGTTCAGTTCTTGGGTTGAGCAGCAAGTTCATGACTGTGATTACATTTTGATGCTTTATTTCTTACCAATAACCTAAGCTGTTGTGCATATGTATGTAGCTGTAGTGTGTGTGTGTGTGTGTGTGTGTGTGTGTGTGTGTGTATACACACATATATGCTTAAAAGGGAGAAAAAAGTGAATTGTATCTCTTCATCATATTATCTAGTTCTTTAACAAGAATTCCTTCAATAAGATATGAAAATATAGAGAGTTTATAAAATAAGGCTTTTTTAAATGGTCATGTTGACAAGGAAAAGAAAAAAAATTAGATCTCAAGTACAAATAACTATTCAACACTAAAGCAAACTGGTTAGGCACAGCTCTTAGAAAAACCCACCAAGTTCCAAAACGAATGGTAGCTCAAATGCAGAAGGTAAAATGGTACTGTGAATAAGCATTTGTATTCCATGAAGGGATAGGCTACCGACTCCAGTATTCTTGGGCTTCCCTTATGGCTCAGTTGGTAAAGTATCTGCCTGCAATGCAGGAGACCTGGGTTTGAACCCTGGATTGGGAAGATCCCCTGGAGAAGGGAAAGGCTACCCACTCTAGTATTCTGGCCTGGAGAATTCCATGGACTATATAGCCCATGGGGTCTCAAAGAGTCAGACACGACTGAGCCACTTTCACTTTCATTTCATGAAGCAACTAATGTTAAAATAATTTCACTCACCAATTGCTTTGTACTGTTTCACAGAAGCTTCTTTTAAGGTATTATAGATACTTTCTTTTTATCAGAAACTATACTCAGTTTTACACCAGTCAAGTATTCTATTAATTATATAACGAAATAAATCAGCATTTATTGAAGATTGCAGGTGGGAAGTGGGAAGATTGAAGGTGGGAAAGATTGAAGGTGGGAGGAGAAGGGACAACAAAGGATGAGATGGTTGGATGGCATCACTGACTCAATGGACATGAGTTTGAGTAAACTCCGGGAGTTGATGATGGACAGGGATATCTGGCGTGCTGCAGTCCATGGAGTCGCAGAGTCAGACATGACTGAGTGACTGAACTGAACTGACTGAAATCAGCATTGGCTCTCAATCATACATTTAAATTTTTTAATTAAAAAGTTTATGTTTCATGTTTTCAAAAAACAAAGTTGGCAGACTCCTACTACCTGATTTCAAGCCTTACTCTATAGTAATCAAAACATCATGGTATTAGTAAAAGGACAGGCCCATAGATCAATACAGCAGAACAGAGAATCCAGAAATAGACTTACACATATGTGATCAGCTGATTTTAGAGAGAAGAGCAAGAGCAATTCAAACTAAGAATGAGGAACAGTCTATAGAACAGGCGAACTGGTAGTTCCTGCAGCAAATAATTGGCACTTTTTTAAAAAGGAGAATGAACTATTACATGTTAATGAAACTTAAGAGAAACAGTAACAAAATGCCTATGAGCTCTGTTTAGATCCTTGGGAAATAAACCAGCTCTAAAAAGATCTATCTGCTAATGCTAGAGACACAAGAGATGTGGGCTCTATCCTTGGGTCAGAAAGATTCCCTGGAGTAGGAAATGGCAACCCACTCTAAAACTCTTGCCTAGAAAACTCCATGGACAGAGGAGCCTGGTGGGCTACAGTCTATGTGGTCACAAAGGGTCAGACATGACTGAGTGATTGATCGTATGCACACACACACAGACACACACAGTAACAAAATGCCTGTGGGTTTTGTTTAGATCCTTGTAGAATGAACTAACTCTAAAAAGATACTTTTTAGGTAACTAGGAAGCTTTAATATAAAGTTAGTATTATACAATGTTAATGAATTATTATTTTAGTGTGATACTGGCATTGTGGTTATAATGTCCGTATCTGTTAAAGAGACACATTTCCAAGCATATATTAGGTGAGAAGTAATGCCTGAGATTTGCTTTGAAATATCACAGAGAAAATGGGAGAGGGTAACAAAATAAGTCAATAAAATAAAATCATTTTGAAATATACCCAGAGCATTCTGTTCTCCTTAACAAAGGCCTATCCTTAAGGGAAACTATCAGAGCTTCAATTATACTAGTGAAGCCCCTCTAGTCTCCTGTCTCAAATAAGGGAGGTGGGGCGGGAGAGGCTAAGAAACTCTTCTAAAAATCAATGTAAAGGGGCTTTGATCTTCTAAAAAAAATGGAGATGTAATTATAAGATTAGAGAACACACCCCCTCCCATTAACTTACAGTCATTTCAACAGGGCTCCAGTATAACAACAGCAGATTACAACTGAGAGAGCTGCAAACATACACATTCTTTAACAAAGAGTATCTAAGGAAACCCAAAGACAACAGGGTACACAAAAACAAGGACAAAGAGGAAAATGTAGTTTCTGACACCAACAGCTACAGCAACCAATAAACACAGTCTAACTCCTGGCCAGACAAACATTAAACCTCACAATAAAGTTCAATATACCACACTTTCTATCTACTCCCTCAACACATCATGTTCCATTTTTAACAATTTCAAAGCCTGCTAAAAGACAAGAAAAGTACAGGCTGGAGAGACAAAGCAAGCATGAGAACCAGCCTCAACAGACTTCCCTGGCAGTTCAGTGGTTAAGATTCTGCACTTTCACTACAGAAGGCATGAGTTCAGTCCCTGATTAGAGAACCAAGATCCCACATGCCACACAGTGCAGCCAAAAAACAAAACAAAATAGAACCTTAAACCAGAGATATAGCCTCAAATATAGCAGAGATTTTGGAATTATCAAACCCAGAATTTAATAACTGTAATTAACATGCTGAGGGCTCTAAGGGGAAAAAGTGGACAATTTATAAGAACAGATAACTATAAGCAGACAGAAGGAAATGCTTTGGGAAAAAAATCAAAAGGAACTGCTAAAAAACAATGTAACATTGTGAATTGAAAAAAAGAATCAGTAAACCTGAATATATGTTACCAGAAACTTCCCAAACTGAAATGAAATACAAAGAGAAAAAAGAAGGAAAAAAAGAATTGTGGTATGGTATAACTATAAAAGATAAATAGGTACATAATGGGAAACCAGAAACGGAAGGAAAAAAGAAAAAAATAAAAAGGAAGAAGAAATAGTTGAAGAAATGATGACTGAGAATTTTCCAAAGTTAATGACAAATACCAACCATAGATCCAGGAAGCTCAGAGGATATCAAGCAGCATATAGCCAAAAATCTATACCTATTATTATGTATACTATATTCAAACTGCAGAAAAACAAGGAGAAAATGTTGGAGGAATACAGAGGGGAAAAAAATATACCTTATGCATAAAGAAACAAGCAAAGAATTATGTCAAATTCTCCTTCAAAAACCATGTTAGCAATAGAAGAGTGGAGTGAAATATTCCAAGGGCTGAAAGAAAAAAATTACAAACCCAGAATTCTGTAGCAGTGAAATTATGCTTCAAAAGTGAAAGAGATTAAGAGAATTTTAAAAACCTGTTACAGATTGGGAAAAAATATTTTGCAGAACACTTATCTGATTAAGAACTTCTTTCCAAAATCTGCAGGGAACTCTGAAAACTCAACAATAAGAAAACAAAGAGTCCAATTTTAAAATGATCAAAAGACATGAACAGATACATCACCATAAAAGACAAATAAATGGCAAAGAAGCACAGGAAAAAATGTACGTCATGTGTCATTAGGGAACTGAAAATTAAAACAGTGAAATCCATACATACCTATTAGAAGAACTAAAATGCAAAAGACTAACAATAATAAATGCTGGCCAAGATGTGGAACAACAAGAACTCTCACAGCCAGCCAGTGGCAATGAAGCATGATATAGTCATTTTGGAAGACGGTTGGAAATTTCTTACTAAGCTAGTCTTACCATACTATCCAGCAATTATCCTCCTTAATATTTAACAAAATGAGTTGAAAACTTCACCCACACAAAAACCTGCACACAAATGTTCACAGAAGCTTTATTCACAACTGTCAAAAATTGGAAATAATCAAAAATTCCTTGATAGGTGAATGAATAAAAAAACTGAGGCACCTCCATACTATGTAATATTATTCAGTATAAAAAGAAACTAGCTTCAATCCTCTCAGACATTTAGGAGAAAGAGGAGAGGCAGGAAGAGATGGAACACAGGGGATTTTCCAGGAAGTGAAACCATTCTGTATGATCTGTGATGGTGGGTACATAACATTACACATTTGTGAAAACCTATGTGATTGGACAACCTAAAGAATGAGCCATAAAGTAAACTGTAGGTAATACTGGGTTGGCCAAGAAGTTCACNCAGACATTTAGGAGAAAGAGGAGAGGCACGAAGAGATGGAACACAGGGGATTTTCCAGGAAGTGAAACCATTCTGTATGATCTGTGATGGTGGGTACATAACATTACACATTTGTGAAAACCTATGTGATTGGACAACCTAAAGAATGAGCCATAAAGTAAACTGTAGGTAATACTGGGTTGGCCAAGAAGTTCACTCTGGTTTCTCCATCAGATGGTATGGAAAAACCGAAACAAGCTTTTGGCCAACCCAGTAAGAAAGGATCAGTACTGGTTCATCCACAAATGTAACAAATGTAGCGCACTGACATAGGATGATAAAAATATGGGTAACTGTGTGGGAGGAGGAGTACATGAGCACTCTCTTTACTATCTGATCAATTCTTCTATTAAATCATTTTAAAAAGCAATCTGGTAATTTTTACATAAATTTTTTAAATAATTATTACAAAACAGTAAGAATGCTATTACTTCATTTTGTTAAAAAAATATGTATATCTACCTACATAAAGACAAAGCTTACCTCAGTATGTTAAAATTAGGGGTCATTTTTTAATTTTTCCTGTTTGTGCTTTCCTAAATTTTATATAATGAATGTAAATTACACATCATGCTTTTGTAAGTTGTAAGGAAATTTTTTAGTTACTCAAAAAATTAAATACTTTGGCAAAGTTCACTCCACACAGATACATGGAGAACAGCACTGAAAAATTTAAACTTACCTCCAGGCAAAACGGTTTGGGTCATCCGTGATCCAGCAGTAGGGGCAATAGTGTTACAATGAATGTTGTTTTTCTTGCCTTCCACTGCAAGACAGTTTGAAAGGCCCAGAAGACCCAGTTTTGCAGCACAATAATTTCCTTGGCCAAAGTTGCCATATATTCCTGAAGCTGATGAAGTCATGATGATTCTAAAAAGAAAAATCAATCTCTCAACATCATCTTTTCTATGTTTTAATAATGTTGCAACTCTAAGCACTTTTTTTT
>SJYA01001133.1:142838-156258 GCA_006410615.1 Neotragus moschatus | reverse complement strand
AGGGGGGTCGGGATTAGGAGCTCATGTACACTCGTGGCTGATTCATGTCAATGTATAGCAAAATGAATACAGTATTGTAAAGCAAAACTAAAAAATAAAAATTAAAGAAAAAAGAAACTCTGTATACTGGCATTGGATTCTTAAAGTCATGATTCATATACCTAAATTAATAACAAAAGTAATCTCTCAAAATTCAACTATAAGATTTTATTGTTTTAAAAGAATCCCTGAAAAAGAAAAAAAAAAAGAAAGAGATCCCTGGTCAAGAACAAATGAATTCAAGTGTAAGAATATATATTCATTATTTACTGAAAACAACAATATTTACAAACAAAAAATAAACTGCCAATTGACAAGTCAAAATCTTAGTAAGAAATATTAGATCATGAAATCCTAATTCTTTAGTCCTCATCACTTTGCTCCTTTCCCTGTCTGGATAATATTCAATGCCTCATATTAAAACAATATCATCTGAAAATCTGACCTAATTTTACTTACTCTACTTAGTAGAACAAGTGAAGTAAATCATATCTACTTTCAGAAACTGCTAATATCAGGATACACCAGAAGTCTCCAATAAGAAAATATATCACAAGCAATTTACTTCTAGTAGATGTATGTGAACTCTAAGTTAATAAGAATAGCCTTTAAAAAATAAAAATAGCCTTTACATTAGAGAGCATGGAGCCACTTACTAGGTCTGTCACATCTGAGTCACACAGATGCAACTGTAAGAGTCCTACCATTCCTGGTCAATAAAGACTAACTCATGTCTGAGCAGTGCCAGCTGGTAGAAAACAACTACTCATCTCTCCCCAGTTGGTCACTGGACTCACAAAATGATATTTTGGTTAGAGAATAAAGCACAGCTGAATCCTCCATGTTTGTAGTGCTAAAATATCAGAAAACGCCAGGAAAATCATTAATAATGAAAAGTAGGAGGTAAAAAGAAATACAAAGTTGTCCAACTCAGCTGATCCGTGACTGACGCCAATTTAATGGGGAAGCATGTGCCAAAACTATATTTAAAAAGCCTATGCATATCTGGAGGTACATTTTTCAATATCAAAACAATTCTTTTCCTCTATACACAAGAACCCATACAACATCTCCAATCTCCCTTGACACCCACATACAACTCTACCTTCCAAAGTTCTGTTTCTTCATGTGATCCCACGCTGCCCGGGTCACCAAGAATGAGCCTCGCAAATGAACTCTCTGGATTATGTCTAAAATGAGAATTTTTTATCATGAATGTTGTCAAAAATTAGATAGACCTATCTCAGAATCAACATTAGCAATGATTTACTTATACAAAGATATTCTTTTTTATACCTAGCATTCAAAATCAACTACTGTCACATTGTACTCTGAGTAATCATTTTTGCTTTAGTCTCATTTATATATCTAATCAATAATTCATATCTATTTTGCCTATAAATCATGATTAGATTATTGCAACTTTATCACAAATACAATGCCATCTAAATATGATACCTGTACACACATCTAAATACAATGTCATCTTTAATATATGCCTATTTTATATAAAAATTCATTAATACAAATACCCAAGAAATCTACATATGTAAATTAGGGCTCAACATTAATTAAAGCATAATCAAAAATCATCCACTTTATCAAGAAATGTTTATAAAATATTCATAATATCCCTTCATCCCTATTTTTACCAGGGCTTACTAAATGAGTTAAGAGTTGGGGGGAGGAGTGGAAGAGATGGAGGAAATAGGGGGAGGCAAAGAGGGAAAAAGAAAGAAAGAGATGCCTGCTTTTAGAAATGGCTATCTAATGAACAGAAAATTTGGAGGATGACTCAGATAGACAACTCTAGATTTAATTTTATCCTGATGAAACCACTGCAGCCCTATCAGAGCTCAAAGCAAAGCACCAAGGTAAGTCTCCTTTGCCAACAAAACTTATCTTTCTCAGCTTCTCTTTTACTCAGTTATTACAAGGGAAAGGAAAACTAAAGGCCCGTCTTTGCTTAATTCTACATCACAGAGATAGCTTGCTTCTTCCAAAAGGACTTCTGGCAATCTTTCCCAGAAACACGCTCTATAAATAAAGACATAATTCACCTCAGTTACTACGTCTGCCACTGTCTCAGATTGTTTTAGTTCTGGTAGCTAACGAAAGCAAGGCCAAAAAAGAGAAAATATGGAAAAACATTTTCATAACAGTGACTGTTCACTATCTAAACTCAATTTTTCCAACATGACATTCCTAATGAAAAATTTTCCTACTTATTAGAAGTTTCAAAATTATATCTAGACTTTTCCCACCCAGTTCTCAGATTTCTAACATTTTTAGTGCCTCACTCTTCCACAGCCTTCTCTTGCTGTTGAAATAAAAATTATACAGCCAGACAAATACATAAAAAGCTGTTAAAAACAACAATACTGAAAGAAAATGCTGACAATCTCTCAGAGACAAAAAAAAAAGATGAAAAGCACAAAAACCTTTTAGATAACTTCTGCCAACAGATTTTAATTTTTTTTATTTTTCAAATATTTAAAAAAAGGTTACTCCCAAATGTTCATCATTTTCAGTCATAAAGCTGAAATAATCACTTACATTAGTAGAAGGAAGAATAGGAAGAAGCAAGATTTTCCTTAAGTGTGTAAGTGCATCAAGTATTAAACAGCTAAATGGATAAGTATGTTCCATAGAGAATATTAAAACATCTTACCCCAGTCTTCATCACTTATTCTACTAAATGAACGGTCCCTCAGAATCCTAAAAATTGATATTATGTTTGTTGAGATGAGAAAGTAAACACTAAAAAAAAAAAAAACTTTGCAAATACGTTACTTTATTGGAAATGAAAAAGAAATACTCACCCAGCATTGTTGATCACAATATCTACAATATAAAAACATCCAAGTCACATATATAAAAGCAAGCATATTAATTTGCATTTGCTTAAAACTCACATTTCTTTCAAAAGTATTTTTCTCCCCATGGGTAAGTAGACATAATAAGCAACAAGTGTTAGCAAAACAAAATTTTATACCTATAGCAAAAAAAATCTGATTCACAAAAGCATAAGAATCACATTACATTAGTGTTTTCCTTTCAAACCTACATATCTAAAAATTTTTTAGATTTTTCCATCTCTACCTTTTGCCAAAATTCTATGAACTTATTTACAGAATTAGCAGTCACATAACTTAAGTTCTTAGAACTCAGCAGTAATCATAAGCCATCCCTCAAGTAACTTCAAAATTCACAGGGAAAGTTAAAAGTTTAAAAAAATTTTCCTTGCCAATGAAGTCAAAAGCAAAACCATTAGAATTAGAAACTGACAGCCTATATGGATACACGACTGCATTCTCACTATAAAAAGAAAGGGATTGTTTTTTAAGGTTCAACCACCATCTTGTGGCTATCTTCATTTTATGACTTCAAACCTTGAGGGCTTCTATCCCTGTGTCAGACAATATGTGAACATGTCTCGCACAAACTCAACTAAACATAACTAGAAAAAATATACATGGTAGACCAAAAAAAAGGGAAGGTGAACACATCCAAACTATAAAAATCAACATTTTTCAGACTAGAAACATGTTGGGTGGTTCCTCCAGTAATTCAATAACCTTTTACAATGTATGGGATTAAATTAGGAAGATTAAACAATATATTGAAATACTTCTTAAAAATGAACTTTTATATAATTCATCTTAATTTGAAAGATACAGAATCACTCCAGGCAAGAGTACTGGAGTGGGTTGCCATTTCCTTCTCCAAGGGGATGTTCCCGACCTAGGGATCGATCCCAGGTCTCCCATATTGCAGGCAGATGCTTTACCACCTAGGCCACCAGGGAAGCCTCTATAATTACTTAGTAACTATTAAATAAGCATTATAATAATTTAATCATACCTCTGATATACATGGAGAAGGAAATGGCAACCCNTTCCCGACCTAGGGATCGATCCCAGGTCTCCCATATTGCAGGCAGATGCTTTACCACCTAGGCCACCAGGGAAGCCTCTATAATTACTTAGTAACTATTAAATAAGCATTATAATAATTTAATCATACCTCTGATATACATGGAGAAGGAAATGGCAACCCACTCCAGTACTCTTGCCTGGAAAATCCCAAGGACAGAGGAGCCTGGTAGGCTATAGTCCATGGGGTTGCTAAGAGTCAGACACGACTGAGAGACTTCACTTTCACTTTTCACTTTCAGGCACTGGAGAAGGAAATGGAGAGACTTCACTTTCACTTTCCACTTTCAGGCACTGGAGAAGGAAATGGAAACCCACTCCATTGTTCTCGCCTGGAGAATCCCAGGGACAGGGGAGCCAAGTGGGCTGCAGTCTATGGAGTCGCACATAGTCGGACACGACTAAAGTGACTTAACAGCTGATATACATGCCTGGAAAATCCTATGGATGGAGGAGCCTGGTAGGCTATAGTCCATGGGGTCACAAAGAGTTGGACACGACTGAGCGACTTCTCTTTTGTTCTTTCTTTCTTTCTTTCTGATATATATATATAATCATAATTATTATAATACCTTTAATAGTTATTAAATAATTATATAATCATGTAAATTACTGTATATTATATATGTATTTTTATATATCAGGGTATGATTAAATTACTATAAAAAAGAAACTTAGAGAATGCTTTTAAGTTTTTCTAAAGGCCCTTAAAATACAAAAAACAAACAACCAATTCAACACATACATGCATACAAACTGTCACCTCAAGCCCTTTGTGGAATAAGATTAGGGTATGTTAAAAAATTAAATTTTAAAACAAATCTAAAAATTTGATTACCAAGAAAGAGTTTTTAGCAAACAAAAGTAAAATAAAAAATAATTTATTAGACAGGTAGAAGCTGCTCTGTGAGTACCATAAATGCAAAGAAACATCACCTATTCTTCCAAAAGCATCCAGTGCTGTCTTCACAATCTTCTCTCCTTCTTCCACTGAATCTGAAGGAAAGGGAAATTAGGACAAAATTTCAGTAATAATCTTCACAAATGACTTCTAAATTCTGTGGATCAGAGTACATGACAGACACAATTCTCAACAGAATTCATTTCCAGGAAAAATACATTTATATTATAGGCACATAACAAACTAAAATATAGATGATCTACGTTACAAAAGAAATTTAGTCCCTAAGACAATTCTTTAACCTACCAAAAGAAAAAAAAAGGAGCTGGGTATAAAACAAGCATTTGACAAATAATATCAAAGACAGCACTGTCTAATAGAACTTTGCCTTATGAAAATGAAAATGTCCCTATTTCTGCACTAATACAGTAGCCATGAACCACGTGTGGCTACTGGGCACTTGAAATGTGGCTAGGATGACAAACTGATTATTATTTCATTTCCATTTAATTTTAAGTTGTCACGTAGGACTTCTCCTTGACAATGCAAATGAGAATTTGAAAGGGAGGGAAAGAGGAGTATATTTAATTTGAAAAAGCATGGTCAAGTCTATATGACTACATTTGGAAAACAAACCTATTGTTTTTATAATGTTGTTGCTTAGTTGCTAAGATATGTCCGACTCTTGAGACCCCTGTGGAGCCCACCAGGCTCCTCGGTCCATGGGATTTCCCAGGCAAGAATACTGGAGTGGGTTGCCATTTCCTCCTCCAGGGGATCTTCCCGATGCAGGTATCAACCCCATGTCTCATGCACTGCAGGTGGATTCTTTACCACTGAGCCACCAAGGAAGCCCATTTTTATGATATAATACTAACCACAGAAAGCAAAGCTCAGTGAAATATTATGGCCTTGTTATTTTCTGCTAATCAGCCCATGAGAAGGGCTGATATCACCAGAGCTATGTCTCAAATGGTCAGCTGTCAACTCAACATCACCAGCGTTATTTCTTTCTACTTTCTCTGCAGTCACAGGAGGAGCCAGGGCCCTTCTCTGAGGCCCACACAGTCCTGAGTTAGATCTTCCAAAAAGAGATACTCACTTGAAAGGTAGAAAAGTAGGAGACTGCAGCGGCAGGCAGTCGCATGAGGAGACTGCAGATGTGCCACTGGCAGCACATGCAGGCAGGCTCTTGAGAACCACCTGCCACAGGCTGAGATGGTCTCCTCCAGTCTCACTGACATGCACCAGCCCAGACCTTCCAATGGTAGTCTCTAACTCTCTGTATAAAACCCTTCACTCCGGGAAAACCAAGAGGGGCTTCTGTTTTCCTGACTGAATCCTGACTAATATACTTTGTATATCAAAACTGAGGGGTGGAGAGAAGAGTCTGAAATTTTTATCTTTAAAAATTAGCTTCTAAAACCCCAGAATTTTTTTCTAAAGGTGAAAACACTTTCCTAGACTCTCAAAGCAGAAATAAGATACTAAAATACCTGTCTCATTATTCCCTTGAGCACGAAAAACAAATCATATCCCATCTTCTTCCCTCTAAAATTTCAAAATAAAGACACAGGCAATTTAATTTTCTCCCTGGCCCACAAAAACAATCTAATTTGCAGAAAAGTCACTAAACACTAGCTTTGTAAAAGCAAATCTATTCAAGAAGATTCCTTACAAATACTATTAGAATCAGGTGGCCCTAAGATGGCGGCGGAATAGGACAGGGAGACCACTTTCTCCCCGACAAATTCATTGAAAGATCATTTGAATACTGAGCAAATTCCACCAAACAATTTCTGAATGCTGGCAGAGGACACCAGGCACCCAGAAAGGCAGCCATTGTCTTCAAAAGGAGGTGGGACAAAATATAAAAGATAAAAAGAGAGACAAAAGAGGTAGGGACAGAGACCCGTCCCAGGGAGGGAGTCGTGAAAGAGAAGTTTACAAACACCAGGAAACCCTCTCACCGGTGGGTTTGTGGGGAGTTTTGGAATCTCAGAGGGCAACATAACCAGGAGGGGAAATAAATAAATAAATAAAACCCACAGATTACGTGTCTAACCACAACTCCCAGTGGAGAAGTAGCCCAGACGCTTGCATCTGCCACCAGCAAGTGGGGGCTGAACAGGGAGGCACAGGCTGCACTGCTTAGGGTAAGGACCGGGCCTGAATGCCCTGAGGACAATCTGAAGAAGTTAATGTGAAACAGCAACCCAAACTGTGGGATAGCCAGAGAGGGAGGAAAAAAAAGAGAGAGAGAACTTTCCCGAAAAGCTCTAACCTAGGGCACTGCCAGCCCACCCACCTAACAAAGTGAAGTCACTCAGTCGCAACGGACTCTTAGGGACCCCATGGACTGCAGCCTACCAGGCTTCTCCNAAAGCCTTCCTCAGTGATCAAAGCAAAGAAATAGAGGAAAACAATAGAATGGGAAAGACTAGTGGTCTTTTCAAGAAAATTAGAGATACCAAGGGAACATTTCATGCAAAGATGGGCTCAATAAAGAACAGAAATGGTATGGACCTAACAGAAGCAGAAGATATTAAGATGTGGCAAGAATATACAGAAGAACTGTACAAAAAAGATCTTCAATACCCAGATATTCACAAAGGTCTGATCACCTAGAGCCAGACATCCTGGAATGCAAGGGTCAAGTGGACCTTAGGAGGCATCACTACAAACAAAGCTAGTGGAGTGATGGAATTTGAGTTGAGCTATTCAAATCCTAAAAGATGATGCTGTGAAAGTGCTGCACTCAATATGTCAGCAAATTTGGAAAACTCAGCAGTGGCCCCAGGACTGGAAAAGGTCAGTTCATTCCAATCCCAAAGAAAAGCAATGCCAAAGAATCCTCAAACTATCGCACAACTGCACTCATCTCCACGCTAGTAAAGTAATGCTCGAAATTTTCCAAGCCAGGCTTCAGCAATATGTGAACCATGAATTTCCAGATGTTCTAGCTGGTTTTAGAAAAGTCAGAGGAACCAGATATCACATTG
Source organism: Neotragus moschatus (assembly GCA_006410615.1). Taxonomy (NCBI): domain Eukaryota; kingdom Metazoa; phylum Chordata; class Mammalia; order Artiodactyla; family Bovidae; genus Neotragus; species Neotragus moschatus. The sequence continues at coordinate 148,381 of SJYA01001133.1, read as the reverse complement.
CCAACATATGCTGGATCATGGAAAAAGCAAGAGAGTTCCAGAAAAACATCTATTTCTGCTTTATTGACTATGCCAAAGCCTTTGACTGTGTGGATCACAATAAAGTGTGGAAAATTCTGAAAGAGATGGGAATACCAGACCACCTGACCTACCTCTTGAGAAATTTGTATGCAAGTCAGGAAGCAACAGTTAGAACTGAACATGGAGCAACAGACTGTTTCCAAATAGGAAAAGGAGTATGTCAAGGCTTTATATTGTCGTCCTGCTTATTTAACTTATTTGCAGAGTACATCATGAGAAATACTGGACTAGAGGAACACAAGCTNGTTCCAGAAAAACATCTATTTCTGCTTTATTGACTATGCCAAAGCCTTTGACTGTGTGGATCACAATAAAGTGTGGAAAATTCTGAAAGAGATGGGAATACCAGACCACCTGACCTACCTCTTGAGAAATTTGTATGCAAGTCAGGAAGCAACAGTTAGAACTGAACATGGAGCAACAGACTGTTTCCAAATAGGAAAAGGAGTATGTCAAGGCTTTATATTGTCGTCCTGCTTATTTAACTTATTTGCAGAGTACATCATGAGAAATACTGGACTAGAGGAACACAAGCTGGAATCAAGATTGCTGTGAGAAATAATCAATAACCTCAGATATGCGGATGACACCACCCTTATGGCAGAAAGTGAAGAGGAACTAAAGAGCCTCTTGATAAAATTGAAAGAGGAGAGTGAAAAAGCTGGCTTAAACCTCAACATTCAGAAAACTAAGACATGGCATCCCGTCCCATCACTTCAAGGCAAATAGATGGGGAAACAGTATCAGATTTTATTTTGGGGGGCTCCATAATCACTGCAGATGGTGATTGCAGCCATGAAATTAAAAGACGCTTACTCATTGGAAGGAAAGTTATGACCAACCTAGACAGCATATTAAAAAGCAGAGACATTACTTTGTCAACAAAAGTCCACTTAGTCAAGGCTATGGTTTTTCCAGTAGTCATGTATGGATGTCAGAGTTGGACTATAAAGAAAGCTCAGCACTGAAGAACTGATGCTTTTGAACTGTGGTGTTGGAGAAGACTCTTGAGAGTCCCTTGAACTGCATGGAGATCCAACCAGTCCATCCTAAAGGAGATCAGTCCTGGGTGTTCATTGGAAGGACTGATATTGAAGCTGAAACTCCAGCATTTTGGCCACCTGATGCAAAGAGCTGACTCATTTGAAAAGACCCTGATGCTAGGAAAGATTGAGAGCAGGAGGAGAAGGGGACAAGAGAGTATGAGATTGGTGGATGGCATCACTGACTCAATGTACATGAGTTTGGATAAACTCCAGGAGTTGGTGATGGACAGGGAGGCCTGGCGTGCTGCAGTTCATGGGGTCACAAAGAGTCGGACATGACTGAGCAACTGAACTGAACTGAATTTAAATTAATTCATAAATAAGTAAACAGATAACAAAAGGAGACAGCTAAATTATCAAGCTCTTCTATAAAGAACCCAAATTATAAATTTTTCCAAAACTAAAAGATCACCAAATAATTTACTTTAAAATTTAATCTATTCTAAATGGATGAGCAAGAACCCAGCCAATACAGTAAATCAAGCCTCCTCATATTTTATCAGATCAAGGTTGAAGCACTAGATTTAAACATGAGGTTTTCAATGAAATCAATACTCATGACCAGAATGCAAAAAAATGGTAACAAAGTAGAAAATCATCAGATGAAAGGAAAGGGACACATCTCTAGTAGCGACTGATCTCAGTTAATCAGAGTAGTATCTCAAAACCAAGCTAAACAGTTCTCTGAAAAGGTATGCGAATAATCTACTTTTATCATAATGGCCCAAGCAAACTGTACACAAATCTATACATGAAGTTAAAAGTGATATTCTCTTTCCTGTTTCTACCACCACCACTAGTCCATTAACAGATTCACTGTGTCCTCCCTTGTTTGTGTATCTATGCTTATATAAACATCATTTAAATACTTTATGTGTTAGTCTGTCTCTGCAAATAAACTAGAAGGTTCTTAAAGGATGAGATTTATGTCATTCTTTTACATTTCCCACAATGGCCAGCACAACTGTAGAGTCAAAATGCACAAAAAAATTAAATTAAAGAGCCTCCATTTTTCCCTTAATCCTCTTTCAAAGCCTGTCTTAACTTTCTCCTGCACCTAAGTTCACTGTCAACCATCCTCTCTTCCCCATCTCTCTTCTGACCTTAACTTCTTACGCACTGTCAAAAATCAGTTGATCTTTTCTCACAGTGCTTGTTCAGTGGGTTTGACCGCCCTCTGCTTCAAGTTAACAGAGTCTCTGAGACTAGCTTCCTGGACTATTCCACTTTCTAGGTTTACCCAAAGGAAGTCAAACAACTTCAAAGTCCCTCCTGACTTCAGAATTTCCAACTACTCACACACTTCTTACTATCTCCAGGCCTACAGCTTGCTGTTTTATAACCATTTCAAATTCACAATGGCCAGACTCCCTCTCCCACTGCCCAGTTCCACCACTCCCACATTTCCATCCCCAGCAACCGCTACTACCATCTGTTAAAAAATACAACTTCCTATTACACCACTCATCGTGGCAAAACTGTTTACTGGCTAGACAATTCTGACAGAGAAGGTAATGGCATCCCACTCCAGTACTCTTGCCTGGAAAATCCCATGGACAGAGGAGCCTGGTAGGCTGCAGTCCATGGGGTCGCTAAGAGTTGGACACGACGGAGTGACTTCCCTTTCACTTTTCACTTTCATGCATTGGAGAAGGAAATGGCAATCTACTCCAGTGTTCTTGCCTGGAGAATCCCAGGGATGGCGGAGCCTGGTGGGCTGCCATCTATGAGGTCGCACAGAGTCAGACACGACTGAAGCGACTTAGCCGCAGCAACAGCAGCAAATTCTGAAACTTCTTCCAAGTCACCCAATAAACTCTTCAGTATTCTAAGCTAAAAAACAGCACCTGAATAGTGCCAAGATATTTTTTTTCATTTCAGAATACGAGTGAGTTGGAGTCAGACTAATTCCCAGTCTTAGGCCTGGGAAGCATTCACAGCCACCCTCCTGGGATGTTCAGCAGTGACACAGTTCTACAGATACATATCCTTAAAGGAGAACACCAAGGTCTCAAGGGCAACAGTCTGTGTTATGGGACTGCAATTAGATCTGTCTTTCTTTTCTAATGACACCCGAACGTAACTCTCAACTTTCCCACATGTATCTGCTCCAGATCAGTATTCAAATTTAATGGCTAATAACTGTAACATAATCCAAGTTCTTTAAAATATGGATCAGTTTATAACCAAGAGGCACTAAATCCAGAATTGTCTAATAACAGTTCAGTTCAGTCGTTCAGTTGTGTCCAACTCTTTGCAACCCATGGACTCAGCACACCAGGCTTCCCTGTCCACTAACTCCCGGAGCTTGCTCAGACCACCGAGTCGGCAATTTCTCCACTCTTCTCCAGTAGCATATTGGACACCTACCAACCTGGGGAGTTCATCTTTCAGTGTCATATCTTTTTGCCTTTTCCTACTGTTCATAGGGTTCTCAAGGCAAGAATACTGAATTGGTTTGCCATTCCCTTTTCCAGTGGACCATGTTTCATCAAAATTCTCCACCATGACCCGTTCGTCTTGGGTGGCCCTACATGGCATGGCTCACAATTTCACTGAGTTAGATAAGGCTGTGGTCCATGAGAACAACTCATTAATACTTCACAAAATCAACTTAGTGAGTTGTAATCTGCATTTACTTAATGAAACAGAATAGAAAAGTTCAAAGTGCACTGCATGTACTATGTTTCAAATACAGATTGTGTGTGTGTGTGTGTGTGTGTGTGTGTGTGTGTGTGTGTATACTGGGTATTGGCATACAACTGTTATTTCATACTGTGAAACACTCACTGTCAAAAAATGGCTTAAAACATGAGTGTATTACTTGTTTTCAACAAAAACTAAGTGTAAACAAAATGTTTTCCCCAAAAACATATGATCATTTCAGAACGAAAATAGCTATGGATAAAAAACATTTGGCCACTAATTAATACTAAAGTCATTTTCTAAAAGGAAGCATGAGAATCCATTTTATAAATGAAAATATGTATGATTTAACCCTGGTGGCTCAGAGTGTAAAGAGTCTGCCTGCAAGGCAGGAGACCCAGCTTTAATCCCTGAGTAGGGAAGATCCCCTGGAGAAGGAAATGGAAATCCACTCCAGTATTCTTGCCTGGGAAATCCCACGGACAGAGTAGCCTGGCAAGCCCTGGTTCATGGGGTCCCAAAGAGTTGGACATGTCTGAGCGACTGACTTCACTTCAACTGTCAGAACTCCACTGTGAGTTTTAATATATAATCTAAATTAATTCCGCATAAGGTCCATTCTTGGCATAAGACACTACCAGTGGGTAATCAAAGGCCCATAACGTCAAGATTCTTACACTTCAGTTCACTTCAATTCAGTCACTCAGTCATTTCAGACTCTTTGTGACCCCATGAACTGCAGCACAACAGGCTTCCCTGTCCCTCACCAACTCCTGGAGTTTACTCAAATTCATGTCCATTGCGTCGGTGATGCCATCCAACCATTTCATCCTCTGTCGTCCCCTTCTCCTCCCACTTTCAATCTTTCCCAGCATCAGGGTCTTTTCCAATTAAGTCAGTTCACATCAGGTGGCCAAAGTATTAAAGTTTCAGCTTCAGCATCAGTCTCCAAAGAACATTCAGGATTGATTTCCTTTAGGATTCACTGGCTGGATCACCTTGCAGTCCAAGGGACTCTCAAGAGTCTTCTCCAACACCACAGTTCAAAAGCATCAATCTTTCAGCACTCAGCTTTCTTTATAGTCCAATTCTCACATCCATACATGACTACTGGAAAAACCATAGCTTTGACTGGACGGACCTTTGCACTTGGAATAGTGTAAAATCTCACTGCAAAGCATCCATGTTGGTATGAGTAGTTTGTTTTAATTTTTGTCCTTTAAAAAAGAGTTATTTCACATAACAAATCTCCACATTGCTTCTGAAATACAGGGAGGTCGGGCCCACTTCAGAAAGATCTTTGCTTTCCGGTTCCTAATGCCCCAGCCCACACTCACTTTACTCCTCTATCGCCTGCCTGAGTCCAGCAGTCACCTGAGTTTACAACTCCATGCCAAGACTCCGATGGACTTGACAGTACTGTGCTTGGGTTGATAAGCAAAAGAACTCCTACCAGATGCCTTTTTGAAAAAGAAGGCCCTCTCAAGAGCTTAAAAATCATCCGACAGAGGAAAAGACAAGTGACTTTTCAAAGGCAAGGGGCTGACATCTCTACTACTGGGGGCAAGGGGTGGTGAGTGATTCCAACCACGAGATGGCTTTTCTGCCACGTTTAAAAGACTTGACAGAGGCCTAGAGAGTCTATTGACAGGAAGAGTTGCCATTGACATGCACAGATGAGCGCTGGAATGAACTTTCACCTAGTTTTGCAACCTGCAGCCCAGCCCGGCCTCTGTCCTCTCCAGATCGAAGACTTGAGGGACCGGGGGG
>SJYA01001133.1:95241-137039 GCA_006410615.1 Neotragus moschatus | reverse complement strand
CTGAGCACCGAAGAATTGATGCTTTTGAAGTGTGGTATTGGAGAAGACTCTTGAGAATCCCTTGGACTACAAGGAGATCCGACCAGTCCATTCTGAAGGAGATCAGCCCTGGGATGTCTTTGGAAGGAATGATGCTAAAGCTGGAACTCCAGTACTTTGACCACCTCATGTGAAGAGTTGACTCATTGGAAAAGACTCTGATGCTGGGAAGGATTGGGGGCAGGAGGAGAAGGGGACGACCGAGGATGAGATGGCTGGATGGCATCACAGACTCGATGGATGTGAGTCTGAGTGAACTCTGGGAGATGGTGATGGACAGGGAGGCCTGGCGTGCTGCAATTCATGGGGTCGCAAAGAGTCAGACACGACTGAGCGACTGAACTGATGAGTGAGTATTTTGTATGAGTCTAGAGTCATGAGTATGAGTGTCGAGTGCCTCATCATAGAGTGTCCACAATACACTCCTCACACAGGGCCCCTTACTGTGCTCTGAATGTCCTCAGCTTCCAGCACTCAGCACTGCAGGGCTATAAACTTATAGCACCTGCCAGTCTGTCTGGGCCTAAGTGGGTAGATCAGGGACACCCAGAGACATAGAAATTCAGTTAATAACATGTTCAACACAATCAAGTTCATCACCTAATTTCAGCCACTAATTCACATCTATGAAATGAACACAGCTGACTGAGTTTTTGCTGTTGTCCTTGGTTTAGTTCTGATGGACACATTCAAACCACATTGTTAAACCACACCTCTTCCTATTTTTTTTTAAATCCCACTTGAATCATCTTTTGTACTATCAAGACATGGGCCTGNTCACATCTATGAAATGAACACAGCTGACTGAGTTTTTGCTGTTGTCCTTGGTTTAGTTCTGATGGACACATTCAAACCACATTGTTAAACCACACCTCTTCCTATTTTTTTTTAAATCCCACTTGAATCATCTTTTGTACTATCAAGACATGGGCCTGCAGTATGGTACTGGCATAAAGACAGAAATATAGATCAATGGAACAAAATAGAAAGCCCAGAGATAAATCCACACACCTATGGACAACTTATCTTTGACAAAGGAGGCAAGAATATACAACAGAGAAAAGACAATCTCTTTAACAAGTGGTACTGGGTAAACTGGTCAACCACTTGTAAAAATGAAACTAGAATACTTTCTAACACCATACACAAAAATAAGTTCAAACTGGATTAAAGATCTAAATGTTAGACTAGAAACTATAAAACTCATAGAGGAAAATACTTTCTGATGTCAATCATAGCAGGATCCTCTATGACCCACCTCCCAGAGTGATGGAAATAAAAGCAAAAGTTAACAAATGGGACCTAGTTAAACTTAAAAGCTTTTGCACACTGAAGGAAACTATAAGCAAGGTGAAAGACAGCCTTCAGAATGGGAGAAAACAACAGAAAATGAAGCAACTGACAAAGAATTAATCTCAAAAATATATGAGCAACTCCTGCAGCTCAATTCCAGAAAAATAAGTGACGAGTCAAAAAAAACAGGCCAAAGAACTAAACAGACATTTCTCCAAAGACATACAGATGGCTAACAAACACACGAAAAGATTATCAACAACACAGAGAAATGCAAATCAAAACCACAGTGAGGTACCATCTCATACCAGTCAGAATGGCTGCTATCAAAAGTCTACAAACAATAAATGCTGGAAAGGGTGTGGAGAAAAGGGAACCCTCTTACACTGTTGGTAGGAAAGCAAACTAGTACAGCCACTATGGAGAACAGTGTGGAGTTTCCTTAAAAAACTGGAAATAGAACAAAGAGTAGGACACGACTGAGCGACTGAAATGAACTGAACTGAACTGAACTGTTGACCCAGCAGTCCCACTGCTGGGCATACACACCAGGAAACCAGAACTGAAAGAGACACGTGTACCCCAATGTTCACTGCAGCACCGTTTATAATAGCCAGGACGTGGAAGCAACCTAGATGTCCATCAGCAGACGAATGGATAAGAAAGCTGTGCTACATATACACNACCCAGCAGTCCCACTGCTGGGCATACACACCAGGAAACCAGAACTGAAAGAGACACGTGTACCCCAATGTTCACTGCAGCACCGTTTATAATAGCCAGGACGTGGAAGCAACCTAGATGTTCATCAGCAGATGAATGGATAAAAAGCTGTGGTACATATACACAATGGAGTATTACTCAGCCATTAAAAAGAATGCATTTGAATCAGCTCTAATTAGGTGGATGAAACTGGAGCCTATTATACAGAGTGAAGTAAGTCAGAAATAAAAACACCAATATAGTATATTAATGCCTATATATGGAATTTAGAAAGATGATAACAATGACCCTATATGCGAGACAGCAAAAGAGGCATAGATGTAAAGAACAGAATTTTGGACTCTGTCAGAGAAGGCGAGTGAGGGATGATTTGAGACAATAGCACTGAAACATGTATATTATCATATGTGAAACAGATCACCAGTCTCAGTTTGGTGCATGAGAAAGGGTGCTCCAGGCTGGTNATCTCTCATTTTCTTGAAGAGATCTCTAATCTTTCCCATTCTATTATTTTTCTCTGTTTCTTTGCATTGATCGCTGAAGAAGGCTTTCTTATCTCTTCTTGCTATTCTTTGGAACTCTGCATTCAGATGCTTGTATCTTTCCTTTTTTCCTTTGCTTTTTGCTTCTCTTTTTTCACAGTTATTTGTAAGGCCTCCCCAGACAGCCATTTTGCCTTTTTGCATTTCTTTTTAGGTGTCTGAGGGTCTAGGTATGAGCCCTGGGGCTCTTCCATCCTGGGGGTCTGGTTTTCCAGTTGGTATGTCATTTCCATAGATAGTAGGCTTATAACTCAAAGTCCATAGTCTGGTCCAAGATGGAGTCCTGCTTTCAAGATGGAGCCTGTCCTGTCTGTTTCCTCTTTCATTATCTTTTACAAGCATCCTTTATTAATAAATCCATTTCTTGCCTATTACCTTGTGTCTTGCTGAATTACTTCTGTGCTGAGACTCAAAAACCTGAGCCTCTGTAAATCCAGATATCAAGTAGTGATTCTAGTTAAAAGATCATGAATCAAAGTCCCAAGAAGGGTTTTGACTGGGTTCAAGTTCCATGTGGATTAGAGTCCCATACTGGGTTTCAGCCAGGTTGCAGTCCAGGTCACATGGGCTAGAGTCCCATGCAGCATTTTGGTTGGGCTTGAGTCCTGGCACATGGGTTCAAGTCCCAATCTGAGGTTAACAGTTTCACTATCACTAAATATACCCACATTCTCTGGCACTAGGGGATAGGATTTCAACCAGAGAATTTTGAGGGAACACAGTTCACTACTGAGAAGGTTTACTGTTGATAAACTCTTACAGGTTTTTACTTGAAAAAATATTCATTTCAGCCTCAGTATCAAGTGATAATTTAATTGGATATAATACTGTTGATCATGCACCATGATCAAGTGGGATTTATTCCAGGGATGCAAGGATTTTTTAATATCCTCAAACTGTAACAGGGAAGTGCAAATTCTAACTCTTTGTTGGATCTATTTCTTTTACTTTTACTTTTCACTGCTTTTGTTATTATAATCACTATCTATAGCTATCCCACTTCAACTTGCTCAGTCATGTCTGAGTCCTTCCAACACCATAGACTATACAGTCCATGGAATTCTCCAGGCCAGAATACTGCAGTGGGTAGCCTTTCCCTTCTCTGGGGGATCTTCTCAATCCAGGGATCAAACCCAGGTCTCCTGAATTGCGGGTGGATTCTTTACCAGCTGAGCCACAAAGGAAGCTATAGATAAGGGCTTGCCACAAGAAATCCTACCCCTCTGGGCTTTGTTCAACTCATAGAGAGACAGCTGACCCTGCCCACCTGAAAAGAAGAAATCAACATGTCCCCTCCCCAAAGATGGCCCTTCCAGGAGATATTTGCAAGACTTATGACCTTTTTACTTTACTTCCTTACCTCCTCTCCCTCTTTCTTCTATATAAGAATCTGGCATCCAGACCCCAATAAGATGATTTTGGGATATTAGTCTGCCATCTTCTTAGTCTTCTGGCTTTCTGAATAAAGTTGTATTTCTTGCCATAACACCTCATCTCCAATTTATTAACCTGTAGTGTGGCAAATAAAGTGAACTCAGGCTTGGTAACAAATTCAATGTGATAGACCATGTTAACAAACTGGAGAATAAAAACCATATGATCATCTCAATGGATGCAGGAAAACCTTTTAATAAAATTCAACATCTATTTATGATTAAAAAAATAATTCAGAATGGGAGAAAAAGTGACTTTACCTCAACATAATAAAGGCCATATATGACAAATCCATAGCTAACACCATATTCAACAGTGAAAAGCTGAAAGCATTTCCACTAAGATCAGGAAAAGACAAGAATGACCATTCTTACCACTTTTATTCAACATAGTTTGGGGAATCTTGGCCACAGCAATCAAAGAAAAGGGAATTTTAAAACCTGGAAGAGGTAAAACTGTCACTGTTTGCAGATGGCATGATTCTATACATAGACCATCCTAAAGACTCTTCCAGAAAATTACTAGAGCTCATCAATGAACTTGATAAAGCTGCTGCATACAAAACGAATATACTGAAAACTAACAACTGTTAGGAAGCATTTAACAGGAAGCTTCCTGTGTGCTGTTTTGTATCTGTCAGGAATCCTCTGTTCCTTATTAATTCCTGAATATTCAGGAATTAAGAGGAGAGGCAAGCTTCTCCTGGGACTGAGGAATCCAGGCATTTCCTTCGTTAGTTTTTCAGTACGGTGATAAGTACCCTCTTCCTTCTTATGAACCATACAGTAAAAGTGATCTTACAACTCTCTCTCTTTAATATAGATCACCTTATGTTTTGTAAGTCTGGATTTTTAATCTTTATTTTTGCTGAGAAAAACTACCTTCTAAGGTAGTATATATGCCCACACTATGTTGATTAAAACACCTTTGCTCCATCAGAGCTTTGGTCCCCATGTCTTTCTTTCTTTCTCTCTCTCTCTCTCTATTTCTGGCTAATTTCCTGGAACGCAAAAGCCGGCTGCGTAACCCAGGAAATATTAGCCTCTCTCCTTCTTTCAGTTTCTCATCGTCGACTCCGGACCACCAGGTTCCGGTCCATTAAAGGACCTCAACAAACAACAAAGTATCAGAAAGAGATATTAAGGAAACAGTCTCATTTACCATCACATCAAAAAGAAATAATAAATAGGAATAAACCTAAGGAAACAAAAGACCTATACTCAAAAAAAAAAAAAAAAAACCATAAGATGCTGATGAAAGAAACTGAAGATCGCACAACACATAGAAAGATATACCCTGGTTTTTTATTTGAAAGATTCAATATTGTTAAAATGACCATACTGTTAGGGAAAGCAGACTGATTGAAATTGCCCACCCTGGCCAGGTACCATAGTAACTATTTGTATGAGCTGTTTTATGACAGGAGATCCTGATAAGGAATACGGAACTAATAAGCCACCACCAACCACAAGAGTTCGGGAAAGGTCTAAAGGAGACACTGCANGAAGATCGCACAACACATAGAAAGATATACCCTGGTTTTTTATTTGAAAGATTCAATATTGTTAAAATGACCATACTGTTAGGGAAAGCAGACTGATTGAAATTGCCCACCCTGGCCAGGTACCATAGTAACTATTTGTATGAGCTGTTTTATGACAGGAGATCCTGATAAGGAATACGGAACTAATAAGCCACCACCAACCACAAGAGTTCGGGAAAGGTCTAAAGGAGACACTGCATGTCTGTCCACTTCCCAGAATCCCTCTCGCTAGCATCCATCTTGGCTGAGCGATGCGTGTGCCACCAGGAAAGACTCTGAATTAGAATGATTGGTCAAAGACCACCCACAAACTAATCCCATCACCATAAAACCCGACATTGTGAGCCACGCTGCAGAGCAGTTCTCCTGGGTTTTCTTACCCTACTGCTCTGCTCTCCAGCGGGGTGCCCTTTCCCAATAAAATCTCTTGCTTTGTCAGCACATGTGTCTCCTCGGACAATTCATTTCTGATGTTAGACAAGAGCCCAGTTTCAGGCCCTGGAAGGGGTCCACCTTCCTGCAACAATACTACCCAAGGCAGTCTACAGATTCAGTGCAATCCCTATCAAACTATCAATGGCATATTTTCACAGAACTGGAACAAAAAAAAAATATTTTTTAACTTGTATGAAGACACAAAAGAATAGCCAAAACAATCCTGAGAAAGAATGGAGCTTGAGGAATCATGGTGCTCAACTTTAGATGATACTACATAGCTACAATAATCAAAACAATATGATGCTGGCATATAAACAGGCATATAGATTATTAGATCAGGATAGAAAGCTCTAAGGTGAATTCATGCACTATGGTCAATTAATTTATGATGAATAAGGCAATAATACACAATGGAGAAAAGATAGTCACTTTGGTAAATGGTACTGGGAAACCTAGACTGGACAGCTACGTGTAAAAAAATGAAATTGAACATTGTCTAACACCATGTGCAAGAATAAACTAAAAATGGATCAAGGAACTAAATGAAAGATTGGATACTATAAATGCCTATAGGAAAACATAGGCAGAACAATTTTGACATAAGTTGCAGTAATGCTTTTTTTTGATTTGTCTCCTATAGTAATATTTAGAAACAAAAACAAAAATAAACAAACAAATGAAACCTAATTAAACTTAAAAGTTGTTTTACAACAAAGGAAATTACAAACAAAATGAAAAGACAATCTACTGACTTGGAGAAAATATTTTCAAAGATGCTACCAACAAAGAATACATTTCCAAAATATACAAGCAGTTCAATATTTAAAAAAAGAAAAACAGGAAGAAGACTCAATAAATATTTCTCCAAACAGACATACAGATAGCCAACAGGCTCATGAAAAGATGCTTAATATTGCTAATTACATTAAGTCCCCTACAGTTGAATGATTTCCATTCCAATTACATGTTTGTAAGTCCAATTTGTTCATAAGTCCAACAAAGTTAGCCTAGGTACCCAACTAACACTTTACTGGGTACACCGATATAAATAGGTTTATAATACTTTTCACAGAAACAGTACATTAAAAAAAATCTTTTTAATCTGACAGTACAGTAATCTTGGGCTTCCCAGGTAGCTCTGTGGTAAAGAATCCACTAGCCAAGCAGGAGCTGTGAGTTCACTCCCTGGATCAGGAAGATCCCCTAGAGAAGGAAAATGGCAACCCACTCCTATATTTTTGCCTGGAAAACCCCATGGACAGAGGAGCCTGGCAGGCTACAGTCCATGGGGTCACAAAAGAGTCAGACATGACTTAGTGACTAAACAAAAACAACAGTAATCTTACAGACACATGTGGTATTTATATCCAATGAAATACTACTCATCCATAAAAAATAAGATATCACATATATGAAATCTAAAATGTGACACAAATGAAGCTATCTATGAAACAGAAATAGACTCACAGAAATAGAGAACAGACTTGTTGTTGCAAAGAGGGTGGGGGCTGGGGAGGGATGAATTGGGAGTTTGGGGTTAGTAGATGTAAAATATTATATAATCAATAGAATGGATCAAAAACTAGGATACTATATGGCATTGAGAACTACATTGAGTACTATATAGGCAACAGAAGTACTAGCTGGATTCGGGTAGAGGATAAGGGCATGAAAGTAAGCAGAGTCTGAACACATTTGGGTGTTTGAATTTTGTGCTTAAAATATTTTAAGCAGGATTACTCCAGAAAAATGTTTACATGGTGAAAAATCACTCTGTCTCATTATTGAGAATTGCTCATAGGTGGACAAGGGGGACAGATAGAAACCTATTGAGAAAAATCATGGAGACCAGAAGTAATGCAGAGGAAATGTTGATGAGTGGGTAATTTGGAGATTTTTAAAAATTAACTTTTATTAGAGTATAGTTGATTTACAATGTTGTTTTACTTTCTGCTATATAGCAAGTGAATCAGTTATACATATATCCACTCTTTTTTTTTTTAGTTTATTTTCCCAGTCATTATGGAGTATTGAGTAGAGTTCTCTCTGCTATACAGTAGGTTCTTTTTTTAATTAATTTATTTTTTATTTTACTTTACAATGCTGTATTGGTTTTGCCATTCATTGACATGAATCTGCCACGGGTGTGCATGAGTTCCCAATCCTGAACCCCTCTCCCACCTCTCTCCCCATGTCATCTCTAAGGGTCATCCCAGTGCACCAGCCCCAAGCATCCTGTATCCTGTATCGAACCTAGACTAGTGATTCATTTCTTACATGATAGTATACATGTTTCAATGCCATTCTCCCAAATCATCCCACCCTCTCCCTCTCTCACAGAGTCCAAAAGTCTGTTTTATACATCTGTTTNCTCTGGGTTTCTTGGACTTGGGTGATTATTTCCTTCCCCATTTTAGGGAAGTTTTGAACTATTATCTCCTCAAGTATTTTCTCATGGTCTTTCTTTTGGTCTTCTTCTTCTGGGACTCCTATAATTCGAATGTTGGAGCGTTTCATATTGTCCTGGAGGTCTCTGAGATTGTCCTCATTTCTTTTAATTCGTTTTTCTTTTTTCCTCTCTGATTCATTTATTTCTACCATTCTGTCTTCTATTTCACTAATCCTATCTTCTGCCTCCGTTATTCTACTATTTGTTGCCTCCAGAATGTTTCTGATCTCATTTATTGCATTATTCATTATATATTGATGCTTTTTTATTTCTTCTAGGTCCTTGTTAAACCTTTTTGGCATCTTCTCAATCCTTGTCTCCAGATTATTTATCTGTGATTCCATTTTGATTTCAAGATTTTGGATCATTTTCACTATCAATATTCTGAATTCTTTCTCAGGTAGATTCCCTATCTCTTCCTCTTTTGTTTGGTTTGGTGGGCATTTCTCCTGTTCCTTTACCTCCTGGGTATTCCTCCGTCTCTTCATCTTGATTATATTGCTGCGGCCTTTCTATATTCTGGGAATTTGCAGAGTTCTCTTTATTATGGAATTTCCTCCCTGTAAGCAGGGTTGTATCAGTGGCTTGTCAAGGTTTCTTGGTTAGGGAGGCTTGTTTTGGAGTTCTGAGGGTGGAGCTGGATTTCTTCTCTCTTAAGCGTGGAGTATCTCTTCACGGCTGCCCCAGGAAAGCACAGAATCCGCTCCCCACCCTGGAGGAAGGGTGTCTCTGCATCACCGCCCCTCCTGACCCTCAACATGGTACAGCTCCTCCAGGCCCTCCCACGTCTGCGCAGCCACCAATCCTTGGATGCGAGTTGATCTTCCCAGCCCCCGACCCTGGCCCTGGACGTGGGGTGGCTCCTCCTGGCCCTTGACCCTGGCCCTGGGCACAGGGTGGCTCCTCCCAGCCGCCGCCCCTGACCTCGGACGCAGGGTGGCTCCTCTCAGCTGTTCCTGTGCCATCGCAGCCTGGCACTCTCAGCCGCTGCCCCTGACCTCGGAGTCTTGTTTTGTATCTATTCAGCCAGTCTTTGTCTTTTGGTTGTGGCATTCAACCCGTTTGCGTTTGAGGTAATTATTGATAAGTATGATCCCATTGCCATTTACTTTATTGTTTTGGGTTCGGGTTTATAACCTCTTTTTGTCTTTCCTGTCTAGAGAATATCCTTTAGCATTTGTTGGAGAGCTGGTTTTGTGGCTTTTGCTTGTCTGTAAAGCTTTTGATTTCTGTTTCATATTTGAATGAGATCCTTGCTGGGTACAGTAATCTGAGCTGTAGGTGATTTTCTTTCATCACTTTAAGTATGTCTTGCCATTCCCTCCTGGCCTGAAGAGTTTCTATGGAAAGATCTGCTGTTATCCTTGTGGGAATCCCCTTGTGTGTTATTTGTTGTTTTTCCCTTGCTGCTTTTAATATTTGTTGTTTTTTATCTTTGTTAATTTGATTAATATGTGTCTTGGGGTATTTCGCCTTGGGTTTATCCTGTTTGAGACTCTGTGGGTTTCTTGGACTTGGGTGATTATTTCCTTCCCCATTTTAGGGAAGTTTTGAACTATTATCTCCTCAAGTATTTTCTCATGGTCTTTCTTTTGGTCTTCTTCTTCTGGGACTCCTATAATTCGAATGTTGGAGTGTTTCATATTGTCCTGGAGGTCTCTGAGATTGTCCTCATTTCTTTTAATTTGTTTTTCTTTTTTCCTCTACAGTAGTTTCTTATTAGTTATCTACTTTTGGAAACAGAGTCAATAGGCCTTTGATGAATTGGACTTGGATGTATTGAGAATCCAACAGAAATAACCACCATATTTCTAGCTGAAGAATCTGGGTTATGGTAGGCCACTCACAGAATAAGGAATAGTGGGAGAATATCAGCTCTCGGTGGGAACATGACTTCAATTTTGGGCAAACTGCCTACAGTAAGGGAAGTGGAGCTATGACTGGAGGTGCAGAGTGGACACTGATGGCTCTATAACTCTGCGAGTTTGGTTTCAACTCTTAAGCAGAATAGAAAAAGTTGCTCTGTAATTCAAGCCTAAATTTCCAAGGAGCAGTCCTATCACTGAAAGCTTGCTCCTACATCAGCCCCTTTCACTCTCTTTGTCCACATCTGCCTTTTGACCCCTTATTTTAATACTGCTGCTCACCGAAATGCAGTAAGACTAGCTTTCTTGGTGCTCAAAGATAAGAAAGCCCTTGTTACAGGAAAGCTCCCTCCTAGGCTTTAAGCCAGGAAATCACCCTGCCCAGTGCTGCCTCCAACCAGTGGGGCTGGTTTGCCTAAAAGTGGAGCTCTCTTCTCAGGGGGGGTGGGTATCAGGGGTACCCTATCCTAGCATCATGCCAACGGCAAGCTTCTTTGCTTACTGTGTACAAGGAAGTCTAGGGCATTTGGAATGAAGACTCTGACCAGGATGTGCCCTTACCATCAGGGGGAAGCCAGTGTGACAACTCAATGAACTGTGGTCTCCATGCTTAAGGCTGTAGCTACCACAATTGAGTAGCACCGAACCTCCTCAAACAAAATCTCACCAGGAAGCCTAGTGAGCTGAGTAACACCTTCACCAGGCTCCACCTGGTGCAAGTCCCCAGATCTTCATGCTGGGTATTTGTTTCAGTCTTGTGTTGCAGTCTTTTTTACTTAATCCAGTGACCCCATTCTTCTGTTTAAAATAACAACAAGCAGCAGCAGCCACCTCAAAAAGAACAAAAGAAAGAAAGAAAGGCTGTGTGCATTATTCTTACTTTCAGAAATGTAAGTGCAAGACCAACCCAACTATGATCTTCATGAGATGTTCTCAGCCTCAGGCCCACAACAAGACTGAGAATGAAGGCTTTCTCAACCACTGCTGGAAAGCCAATACTCCACTTCTCATGCTCACACTGGCTTAGGCCAGTTGCAGAGTGAGGTGTATACTATAGTACCAAAGAGGGTTGTTTTATTGGTGTGCCCTATTCTAATTCTTGTTCTCAAGTCCTCATTCATTGGCTGGGATGAGGGGGAGCGGTTGTGAACTATATAGTCCATGGAATTCTCCAGGCCAGAATACTGGAGTGGGTAGCCTTTCCCTTCTCCAGGGGATCTTCCCAACCCAGGGATCAAACCCAGCTCTCCCATACTGCAGGCAGATTCTTTACTAGCTGAGCCACCAGGGAAGCCCTTGCAAAAGAAGGACTTAAATTTACCAATTAAAGTTAACAGTCTATTTGGGGTAAATGCAATCTTTCAGGATTTCTCCCTCCTCCCTTTTCTAGACTAAAGATCACATCATAGAGGAAAGGTTTGGCAGGGGTAGGATGGAGCTTAAAGTCCTGCTGGCCTCTGCTGCTCCCCCAAGCTACTGATAAAGCATGTGGCAGATAAAAGTTCCTTCAACATAACAAAGGAGTCTCAGTGATCCTCAGCCTACCTGCACTTAGTCCCAGCTCCAGTCTATGCAGCCTCTGAATCCTGTTTACATCAGTGCATGTGTTCAGCTATTCCTAGAATCTGCTGTGCATTATCTCTTACTCTCGAAATTATTTTAGCAGCTTCTATGTGAGTCTAAAATTATTTCAAATTGTTTAAATGTTCAAATAAATGTTTAAAGCAAACAAAAATGAATCTCTTCCATGCTAGCCAGGAGCCAAAGGAAACAGGAATAGGACCTTAAGCTCACTACTGAATAAATCAACAAGGCAATTAACCTTCTGGCATAGTCACTTCTTGATTATTCAGAGTCACTTGCACAGCAGTGTCTTCTTAGAGTCAATATCTGACTGGTATGTCTATCCTCTTCACCCCTCATCTCTTCAGGCCCTGGGCAGGGAAGGGTGTTGGGTACCTGAAAACCCCACACCAACCACACCCCCTATTATCTACCTTCCTAATCTTTCTCCCTTTCCCAGTGAGAATTCTACATAGTCTTTTCTTAAGAGGAATCCAACTCCTCCTAAATTTATCTCCTTTCTAAGGGATTACTCTTCGAAAGGGGCTTCCCTGGTGGCTTAAATGCTAAAGAATCTGCCTGCAATGCAGAAGACCCAGGTTCTATTCCCCCCCAGAGAAGAGCATGGTAACCCACTCCGGTATTCTTGCCTGGAGAATCCCATGGACAGAGGAGCCTGGCAGGCTACAGTCCATGGGGTTGCAAAGATAGGACATGACTGAGCAACTAACACTTTCACTCTTACAAGGGAGATATTAAGCTTTGTAACTTAGTCTTGGTGGTATGTGGAGAGCTGGAAAATCATGAAGAAATATTACAGGGAAACAGTATTTTTCTCTCTCTTGCTGCTGAATCTCTGAACCTACTTCTTGTTGTTGGAGAATGCCTCCATTCATTTCCCACCTCAGAGGCTGAATATAAGAGATACCTTCCCATCCTCTTGCAAGCAGGCATAGCACACATTCTAAGTTCTGCCAATCAGATACTTCCTCCCAAGGCTTTGAATTGGAATGGAGAGAATGACAAACTCTACAGACTCCATTCTGGTGAGAAGTGGTAGAAAGAGCACTGATATTACTTCTAGTGGCAGTGGGCAAGGTTCAATGGCAGCGGTATCAGAGGGGTGAGTGGTGGCAACTAATATCTGCAAGGAAAATGGGATCTTCCCTAGACCACTTGGGATATAGCTCCTGGCTGCAGAGCCCTTGACCTCACTGGCTAGCCCTCCTGGAGATTTGGTCAGCTGTCATTGAGTTGCAGCTGGTTTGAGACTGCAGCTGTGCAGGGTGATTTAACACTTAGAGACCACAGTAGCCAAGTTTAATATAAAAATAGATTCATTTGGGAACCAACACAGGCTTTCCAGGAACTCAGACTGTGTAAGTCAAGATCAAGTCTTGGATGGAGATAGAATTTTTTTCCCCCTGGAATCACTAGTTCTCTAGGGGACTCTATACTATAAAGTCAGCCCTAATGTTCATGAACTTAAGACCCATTGATTTATCCTGTACACACTATTATATATAAAATAGATACCCAATAAGAACCTGCTGTAAAGCACAGAGAACTATACTCAGTATTCTGTAATAACCCATAAGGGAAAAGAATCTTTTTAAACTATATATATATATGTATGTGTGTGTGTGTATACATATATGTATATACATACACATATATATATAGCTGTATAATTGAATCACTTTGTTGTATACCTGAAACTAATCCAACACTGTAAATCAATTATAGGATTTTTTTTAAAATAAAGACCCATTAATAATACCAGGAACAAAGCACCTCAGACCTGGCTTTTTCTCAAGCTCAACTTAGTATGTAGCAATCTAATGGATTTTTTGCTAATTTTTTTTTCTTTTATCTTGTTTCCTACTTTTGGGTAGATGATCCAATGTGGACCTAATGCAGCAAGAAAATACTTTCAAGGAAAAAAAGAGAGAATACCTACAGGAAAGAAAGAAATCATTTTTTTAATGCATCTTTCAGAGTAGGAAAGTGTATGTCCATGTGGCCTTCCGGTACCTCTGAAGCATGGTTTCTGTAGCACAGTGGGAGAAAACTTGGATTTCTGCAAGAGAAGCACATGAAAGCACAACTAACCCGGTTGGGAAGATCCCCTGGAGGAGGGCATGGCAACCCACTCCAGCATTCTTGCCTGGAGAATCCCTTGGAGAGGGGAGCCTGATGGGCCACAGTTCGTGGGGTTGCAAAGAGTCAGACACAATTGAACACCTTTCACTTTTCAACCTCTCTATAGAAGATTTCTCCCAACAGAGTTTAGGTTCACAGACCCTGGCCAGCCAGGACAGTATGACTGGTAACCTGACAAGCTCCAACATGAAGCTCTTCTCTTTCCTCCACCCTGCAGATAATCTTAAATAAGTTGGCTGGCAATTGCAATAAAGGTTTGGATTGGAATTGGAATCTGGGAATGTCAGTTTTTCTTGTGATGACTGCTGCAAGTGTTTTCCTAAATATCGTGGGGGCGAGGCTGCTCCTACACTAACTTTTTGTAGGCTGTACTCTTTGTTATTTCTTTTGTTTTTTGTTTGTTTTTCAGCAACAAAGACATCAATGGTTCAATGATGGGGTGTCTTACACATGTAAAGCAAGGTCCTGGAGCGACCCGCCACCGTGTGCAAAGGACAGCAGGCAGGACACGGTGACAGTCTTTGTTCTGTTGCGCTCTTTGGAAAAGTACGACACAGGAGAGAACTGCGGTTGGGTTAAGCCTACTGTGGCGTTTAGAGGAGTTACATCTATTTCTAGTATAACAGAGCAAGATATGGTGATCACACTTTACAGTGGCCAGTGTGTAAAAGTTAAAAGTGTTTAATAAAAGCAGGACCATGGTTTCCATTTTAAACTTATCTCTCATACACTCAGAACCCTATGCAGGAGGTAAGATCTGAACATTCATCCATTCAGTCTTAAGGGTACATGAGTCAGGCACTGTTCTTGGCCTAAGAACAGAACGGACAGGTTCCCTGCACTTAATAGATCTTATGTTCTAGAGAAGAAAGAGGATAAACAACACATAAGTAATTTCCTATCATTGCAAGTGCTAAGGAAAAACTGCTATCAATTTATCAAACAGAGCTTGATACATTCGAAGCACTGTTAGTGTTTTACAAACATTAACTCATAACAACCTAAAAAGTAGGCACATAATTATCCTCATTTTTTAGACGAGAAACATAAAGCACAAAAAGGTGAAGTAATTTAGCAAGCATGTAGTGAAGAGAGGATTCGAAGCCCAAAGGTAGAACTCTGTTTCCTGAATGAAACAAGGTAACAGAATTCAAGAGAGGGAGGTACTGATTTAGAGAGAGCATCTAGGGAAGGCTTACCAGGAGGTGAATTTAGAGCTGAGATTTGAAAGTTGAGAAGAAACAGTCAAGCAAGGATTGGAACAGAGCTCTCCAAGCAGCATGAATGGCACATGCGAAGGCCCTGTGGGAAGAACATCTCCATACCTCCTGGCACTAGAGGAGGTCACAGAGGGAGGCAGAGACCTGTTTGTGTGGAGTCTTGGAGGCCACAGTGGGGAGTATGGATTTTATTCTAGTTAGAACGGGGAGCGCTTCAGAAGCAGGGGAGTAAAATGATCCACTGTGCAAAACTACATAGTCCCCACTGTACATTTAAAAGAATGTAAATGTGTAGGAAAAAAGCCCTTGAGATCATACCACCTGATTAAGTGATTAATTCTGGCATGGTGTGAGACCATGGCAATGATCAAGGGTCATCATGACAATGATCTGGCTTTACCTGTCTTTTACCTGAAAAGCTACTTTTGTTATTATACAAATGAATAACTTTTAAAAATAATTTAAGCTCCATAAAATCCCATAGGTTTTGTACAGCTTAAAACCTACTCAGTTACAAGCAGTTGCATCACTCTGAATTAAACACGTATTTGTGGAACTCGTGAACTCTACTTCAGACACAAACTGAATTACAGTGTGTGTATCTCCGTTAGCAAAACCACAGGCTGTCATGTGTATCATGTAGCGAGCAGAATGTCTTAGGGAGAAGTTGGTAAGACTGAGAAGAGGCAAGATAAGTAAAGCTGATTGTGAGGCTAAGAAAACCCAAATAAGGAGTAAGAACTCGGTAAGTGAACTTATATACAAAATAGAAATAGACTCACGGACATAGAAGACAGACTTATGGTTACCAAAGGGCACATAAATCAGGATTTTAGATTAACAGATACATACTGCTATACGTAAAATAAACAATAAGGACTTAACTGTATAGCACAAGGAACTATTTTCAATATCCTGTAATAACACATAATAGAACAGAATCTGAAACAGGAAAGATAATGAGTAATTGAATCGCTTTGCTATGTACCTGAAACTAACACAAGATTGTAAGTTAACTATTGTTGTATTGTTGTTGTTCAGTTGCCT
Organism: Neotragus moschatus; assembly: GCA_006410615.1. Taxonomy (NCBI): domain Eukaryota; kingdom Metazoa; phylum Chordata; class Mammalia; order Artiodactyla; family Bovidae; genus Neotragus; species Neotragus moschatus. Next base: position 120,720 of record SJYA01001133.1, on the reverse strand, counting down.
AGTTGTGTCCAACTCTTTGCAACCCCGTGGACTTGAGCACACCAGGCCTCTCTGTCCCTCACCATTTCCCAAAGTTTGCCTAAGTTCATGACCATTGCATAGGTGATGCCACCCAGCCATGTCATCCTCTGATGCTCTCTTCTCCTTCTGCCCTCAATCTTTCCCAGCAACAGGGACTTTTCCAATGAGTCAGATGGCCAAAATACTGGAGTTTCAGCTTCAGCATACTTGAATTAATAAAAAAAAAAAAAAAAAAAAGAGTAAGCACTTGGCTGGCTTCTTCCAGTAGGAAGCAATGGATAACTCTATGCATTGTCTAAATTATGAAAACCATTTTTAGTATATAGTGAGCTACTGCCAATTTTTATCTTTCTTTGTAGAATATACCTGATGAAATATTTTTAAGAAGAAACCTGGCTTATCTCCAACACCTACTCCCATGACAGTTGAGCCACTTGGGATTTACTATACACCATCGTATCGCATTGCTTTCACTCTTCCTCCTCCCTGTCCACAGCCTCTCATTCATCACATGGTTTGTGTTTTGATGTGTGACTCTTCACTTCATCTCCTTTCATTCTGCTTGGAGACTCCAGCACCCCCTGCCGAGTTGCTTAATGCCTTCACTTCCAGGGACGTTTTTGTCCAGTCAGCTTTGGTGATTACCTTCCATTGTCATACCCTGAACATGTTCAGTACAAGTTATCAGACACCAGTTCTGCAATTTACACCCAAACATTCTACCTTTTGGGCTCAAGTACTCACACTGCAGAATCCTTTCCTGTCATGCAACTTCTAACACATCACTTGTATCTCTCTCTTAATACGCAGAGCCTCTTTCTGTCCTCTTCTCTGCCTTGCTTAGACTCCATGACTCATTATAATCCACAATCTTCTCTTTTCCTTCTAAAAACTCTCTTTTTTACTCCTAGAAAACTTGGAGATTTTCCAGCTTAACATGTTTTCTAATTTCTATGATCTTTTCTTTCTTGATGGATGAGTTCTTTACAGGTATATTTTGCAATACGAAATATAAGGGAATTTCCTAGTAATCTTTTTGTTGATGATTTTGAGCTGAATGTGTTATTATCAGACATCGTACTCTGATTTCATTCCTTTTAAATATATTGGTTATCTGTTGCTATACAACGTATTACTACAAAACCTAAACAGTTAAAATTCACAAATATTTATTGATTACTTCAGTTTCTATGAGTCAGAAATCTGGACATAGTTTAATTGGGTGCCTCCGACTCAGAGTCTCTCAAACGTTTCTCCCAAGGCTGTGATCAAGGTCTTGACTGGCTGCAGTCAGCTGAAGGCCCATTTGGGGAGGACCCACTCTGAGCCCACTCCTGTGGCCACTAGCAGACCTCTGGTCATTACTGGTTATTGGCTGGAGATATCAGTTCCTTACCATGTGGGGCTCTCGCCATAAAGCTACTCACAACTCAGCAGCTGGCCTCCCTCAGAGTGAGCAAATAAAGGCATCTAAACAGAAGTCATGGTGTTTCTTTAAAAAAAGCAAACAAAAACAAAACACCAGACTTTATCGTTTAGAGCAGTTTTAGGTTCACAGCAAAATTAAGCACAAAGTACAGTTTCTTATACACCCCCTTCCCCTACACATCTACAACCACCCACACCATTGACATCTCCCACCTGAGTGGTGCCTTTCTTACAACGGATGAGCCTTCGTTAACACAGCCTTATCACCCAAAGTCCATATTTTACATTAGGGTTCAGTCTTGGTGATATACATTTTATTGGTTTTGATAAATGTGTACGGACAGGTATCCTCCATTACTGAACCTCACAGAACAGTTTCATTGCCTTAAAAATCCTCTGGGCTCTCCCTGTTCATCCCTCCCTCTCCTTAACCCACGGAAACCACAGATCATTTACTATCTTCATTGTTTTCTCCTTTTCCAGACTATCATAGACAGCAGGTAACTTTTATTGGTTCCTATCATTAAGAAATATGCATTTAAGTTTCCTCCATGTCTTTTCATTATTTGATAGCTTGCTTCTTTTTAGCTCTAAATAATATTCCATTATCTGGAGGTACCACAGTTTATTTACTTTTTCATCTATTGAAGGACATCTTGGTTGCTAACAAGTCTTGGCAAGCCTAGTCTTTTTGTCATCTAATCTTAGAAATAACGACCCATTACTTCTGTGGCATTCAGTTTATTGGAAGCAAATCAGTAAGTCCAGTCCACACTCAAAAGGGAGAGATTACACAAGGGTGTGACTATCAAGATGGGGGAGGGGTGAATCATGAACCAGAGAAGATCCCCTGGAGAAGGAAATGGCAGCCCACTCCAGGATTCTTGCCTGGAAAATCCCACGGACGGCGGAGCCTGGTAGGCTACTGTCCATGGGGTCGCAGAGAGTCGGACACGACTGAGCGACTTCACTTCACTTCACCACACCAAAGGAGATAAATGGTTAGCGCTAACTTGGGCATGCCTAAGCAGCCACGCCAGTTAAAGCCATGCCTTTATAGAATTTGTGGCTGAAAAGACTCTACATTTGTTTTTCTGTAGCATAATTTACCGAAGTACTAAGAACTACTGAGCAACACAATGAATGCTCCTGGCCCTATTGAGAATGATCCTAAAGCAACATACAGTGCTATAAAATTTTCTGCCAGCTCATTTTTACTGGAAAAACAGAATCTTCCTCTGGCACATTTTCTTGTACAACTGCCCATCCCATTCAAGTTTGTAAAAAATGGGCCTCCCAATTACACTGTGCCATTTATTCCACTCCTCCCTGTGCTGAAAAATGAAGTATATTAATAGAAGACAAAATATCCAGTGAGTAACATGACTCCAGTATTATTGCGTATATTATATCACATATACCTACTTATCATCTGTACAGAAATGACGATGAACTGAATATCCCGTTTCACAAGTAGGCACCTGCTTGCTAAAGGTTTGGATGTAATGTTAAACAATAACATAGAAAATTTTAAATAAAGAATATTTACCAATACTCATAGCAAAATATATATATTTGTGACATTTTATATATAAATCAATAAAATACCACTGAAATGTATATGTGAAATCAGATTCTACATTTTTTTTTGGCAGGGAAACTTTATACTATTTATACCTCAGTTGGTATGGAAGGGTGATATATGGTGCTTTTTTCCTTCCTCAGATCCTAAAATCCCCCAAATAGTCCAACAGTTGGTGGAAAAAGTATTTGTTAAATCATCCCTCGGTGGGAACAGTACATGCTTGACAACTTTTAACAGATGAATCCCTTAACTCTCTGAGAGATGTGCCCACGTGCAGCACAGAACCTCTGCTCATTGCCTTTTTGGTTAGTTACATCCAACCTATGTATGTTCTCATATTAAACGATGAATGATTTCTGCCTCAGGTGGAAACAAAAATCTCTAGGATAGCTAGAAAACAGTGGCGCCACCTCACCACAAGAGGGAGTAAAGAGCCACAAAAGCATCCATTCAGTAGTTTTAGAGCTAGGCTCTAGCGCTCTAGAGAAAACAGAAGTTTGGCTGTTTCTATTTCTCTCACCCTCTTTCCTGGTCTAATAATCCAGAGACTTTCTTCTGGCCAAAGACAGGGCCAGTGCCTTCAGATCCCTCTATAGAGACAAAGAAAATAGAGGCGGAAGCAGCTTACTTCTCCTGTGCTGTCCTAGGCTAACTTTCCATGGAGCACTCCCCACACGGATTCACAAAGAATTGAAACAGGTTCCTGTCTCAATGCTGAAGGCACCCTTCAGTGCCTGCCCCTGCTCTCCAGTTTTCTGCCTGAGCCCAAATATCTGGTTTCTGAGTATACATGCCATGTTCTGTGATTCAAGTAATCCTTGAATTAACTTATCACTATAACTAGGTGATACAGTGGTCAATGAGTAACTTTCAAAGGCCAACAGTAAGGATCCAATAGGCAGGGAAAGGTCAGACTTAGAGCCTAGGAAAACACATCTTTCCTGGAATGACATAAATAGGGATCTTCTGTTATAGTCCACAATCGTTTGTGAGTCCTTTGCGCCTGGGGAAGTTCTAAAACACTCAACTCCGTAAGTGGTAGCACATTCATACTCAGTTAAGCATATGGGGTGTTTGGGATTTTTTTCTTTTTTCATTGTTAGCACAGCCTGGGGGAAAAAAAATGATGAATAGAGCTGAGCAAGATAGTTTCCCTTCAGCAGTTAGTCAGATGCTGCAGGCAGGATGTCAGGCAAAAAATACAGGGAGGAGTAAAGACAATGGGAGAAAACTTATGACAACAGAAATATGATTCCTTGAGTACTGACTACTGTGTATGAATACATGCAGATTCAATAGAGCAGTTTTCCAAACTACGGTTTACAATTTTTTGAAAATAAATTATCAAATTATTGTCACAAGAGTTCACTCTTTTACTAGATTTCTATGATAATTCTTCCCCAAAGAGTTCAAAGTGTTGTACTAAATAGAAATGTTCTTTTTTAAAACACTGTCAGAGGTAAAGTTTAATCTAGTTATGATGTGCTGGGAGAGAAGATGGGAAAACCATAACTAAGATGCCTTAAAGAGTGAAGATGACTTTAGATGGCTGAAAAAAGAGCATTGGTGGAAACTTTGGACTTGATAACATTGAACTGAGCTAAAGAAGTGAGAATACAGCCACAGCCATGTGCCATAGCCATCTCAAAAGCTTGGGGGAGCCGACGGCAACTTGGGAGACACGTCGCATCTTGAATCCTGTAATCTTCCAACAGACTTCAGATCCAAACTTCTCATGATGCAGTTCCCCAGACTCTTCTCCCTAATTCTCTTCTGCTGTGAACTCTGGTCCCTCTTCTACAAGGCTCATTTATTCTAGAGAAATCTATGCCTCTATCTCATTACAAACTTGTATTCCTGCCATTGTTATCCATGTTTCTTCTTAGCTTTCAGTTCAGTTCAGTCACTCAGTCGTGTCCGACTCTTTGCGACCCCATGAATCGCAGCACGCCAGGCCTCCCTGTCCATCACCAATTCCCAGAGTTCACTCAGACTCATGCCCATCGAGTCAGTGATGCCATCCAGCCATCTCATCCTCGGTCGTCCCCTTCTCCTCCTGCTCCCACTCCCTCCCAGCATCAGAGTCTTTTCCAATGAGTCAACTCTTCACATCAGGTGGCCAAAGTACTGGAGTTTCAGCTTTAGCATCATTCCTTCCAAAGAACACACAGAGCTGGTCTCCTTTAGAATGGACTGGTTGGATCTCCTTGCAGGCCAAGGGACTCTCAAGAGTCTTCTCCACATCACAGTTCAAAAGCATCAATTTTTCAGTGCTCAGCTTTCTTTACAGTCCAACTCTCATATCCATACATGACCACTGGAAAAACCATAGGCTTGACTAGACAGACCTTTGTGGGCAAAGTAATGTCTCTGCTTTTCAATATGCTATCTAGGTTGGTCATAACTTTCCTTCCAAGGAGTAAGCGTCTTTTAATTTCATGGCTGCAGTCACCATCTGCAGTGATTTTGGAGCCCCCCAAAATAGTCTCTCACTGTTTCCCTGTCTATTTCCCATGAAGTGATGGGACCGGATGCCATGATCTTCGTTTTCTGAATGTTGAGCTTTAAGCCAACTTTTTCACTCTCCACTTTCACTTTCATCAAGAGGCTTTTTAGTTCNCAATATGCTATCTAGGTTGGTCATAACTTTCCTTCCAAGGAGTAAGCGTCTTTTAATTTCATGGCTGCAGTCACCATCTGCAGTGATTTTGGAGCCCCCCAAAATAGTCTCTCACTGTTTCCCTGTCTATTTCCCATGAAGTGATGGGACCGGATGCCATGATCTTCGTTTTCTGAATGTTGAGCTTTAAGCCAACTTTTTCACTCTCCACTTTCACTTTCATCAAGAGGCTTTTTAGTTCCTCTTCACTTTCTGCCATAAGGGTGGTGTCATCTGCATATCTGAGGTTATTGATATTTCTCCCTGCAATCTTGATTCCAGCTTGTGCTTCTTCCAGCCCAGCATTTCCCATGATGTGCTCTGTATAGAAGTTAAAAAAGCAGGGTGACAGTATACAGCCTTGACATACTCCTTTTCCTATGTGGAACCAGTCTGTTGTTCCATGTCCAGTTCCTAGCTTTAGATTTGCTCAAATCAAAACAGTTTTACAGTTGGGCTCCAAAAGCTCAGAAATTTCTCAGGAGCAGGCCAGCCTGTATTCGGGCTAAGTCTCTCTGTCAGGCTCTGTCTCAGAAGCTTCAACCAAGGAATGTGAGTCCCAGTGGCTTGTCATGACCCATCTCTGCAGTCAGGGGAAGATGAAGCCTTGACTGGTTAGACCTGGGTCACAGGTACATTTAGAGCTGGGGGTGAAATTAGCTCTATCTACATTAGGAGTAGGAGAAGAGTATATTCCCCGTTAAAGTGAGAAGCTATTAGAAATAGAGTAAATGAACTCTGAGCAGCCAAGAAGCCACGCATGCGCACCTCCACCACATTTCAGCCCCTCCCTCTCTATCATACCCTAGCACAGGCCCCCTTTGGCTTCTAAGGAACCTTGGATGTCTGAATCTAGTGCAAATGGAGCCCTTGGTGTTGTGCAGTGCGGTGGTCCTGACTATTCGAGAACACACACTTGGTCATTGCTGTCTGATGAGGATCACTAGAAGGCAATGGCACCCCACTCCAGTACTCTTGCCTGGAAAATCCCATGGACGGAGGAGCCTGGTGGGCTGCAGCCCGTGGGGTCACTAAGAGGTGGACACAACTGAGCAACTTCACCTTCACTTTTCACTTTCATGCACTGGAGAAGGAAATGGCAACCCACTCCAGTGTTCTTGCCTGGAAGATCCCAGGGATGGGGGAGCCTGGTGGGCTGCCGTCTATGGGGTCACACAGAGTCAGACATGACTGAAGCGACTTAGCAGCAACTTAGCAGCATTCATTTGGTCAATGCTGTTTCAGTCTCTGCTCATGCCTTTTGTTAATTTCTATTGTCACCAAGTGACACCCCCCTACCCCCGCCATACACACACACACACACACACACATCACAGGGAGGCAAGGCAAGCCAACAATAACATCTAACAGTAACAACAGACCTCAGATAACAGCCATCACTGTGATAGGGGACACTTCAAAAATGGTAAGGGTGATGATGGAAGGTGTTCATTACCACTGTTTTAAATTCATCTTATAACAAGACATGTCATCTATAGAAAAATTCATGTAAAATAAATCATTTGTTTCAAATAAACATCTCTATTTCCCCCTTTTCAGCATTAAAAAAAAAAGAGTAGGTACATTTTACCTACATCTGATTTCTATATTAACCAAATATAATCAAATCAATTACTGAGTGGTTCACTAGGAAAGAGTGATTGTCCTTCTACAGTGAGACATCTTCCCCAAATTTTCAGAGCAGCAGGCAGATGTAATGAAAATATAACAATTCTTCCCAGGAAAGACATCTTTTGCCCTTAGAGTGATCCAGCTCTGCCCCTACAGTCTGCAGTTTGCCACTGGAAAATCCCACTATCAGCCTTTCAGGTGGCCATGGGGGTACTAACTGTTAGGCACTAGGCCTGCTGATGCTCTCAGACCTGTACTGAACAAATGTGGGCTCAGGAGCCAGAGGGTGAGGACCTCACCCTGCTAGACTGGAGAGTTCACAGGCAAGGGGCAGTACATGCGGTGGCTAAGAGGGCAGCCACCATCCCAGCTACACCATGTACCAGCTGTGTGCTCAACAGCCCTTCCTTTCTGAGACTTCATTTTCTCACCTATAAAATGGAGATAAGAGTTCCTACCCTTAGTACTGAGTAAAGAAATTGAATTTGATGAGGGTTTTGATTTGTGCTGTGGTTTTTGTTTTTCATTGTGTTTTTAAGTGCCCAGGAGGTAAAGCTGGGTCTGAACTCTTAATTCCATCAGGAAGGACTGTCGTTGACAACTTAGAGCAGCCTTAAACTGAGCAAGAGGAACAATTGTTAGATAACTTTGTCCTTCACTAAATAGAAGAAAACAACCAGTGCTTAGATTTCCCTTTACTTACCAACTTGGAAGAGCTAGCAAACAAATCTTAGTTAACCTAAGGAATGTTTGAAAACCCTAATGTCTTCTTTCTGGAGAGCTTGTACTTCTAGTTTACATTATTTTGACTCTTAGTTCTGGTTCAGAGATATAAAATGATGCATCACAAAATCCCAAGAGAAAAAGTTCAGAGCATTACTAACAGTGGTAGCTTATATTTATTGAGGAAGTATTAGACATTCTGTTCAATGTACCTTAATGATTATTTGAGATAGGCACTCTGGATATGCCCATTATACAGATGAGGAAACTGTTGTGTCCAACTCTTTGTGACCCCATGGACTGTAGCCTGCCAGGCTCCTCTGTCCATGGGATTTTCCAGGGAAGAATACTGGAGCAGGTTGCCATTTCCTTCTCTAGGAGATCTTTCCCACCCAGGGATCATACCTACGTCTCCTGCATTGGCAGGAAGATTCTTTACCACTGAGCCACTACCCCCCAAAATACTTTAAATGATCACAAATGCTTAAAAATAATATATTTTAACTTGAATTAGTATCTTCTCATGATAGTTTAGGACAGACTGTAATTCTGAATTCTAGCTGGTCTGCCTCCTTTGACCAGGCCCAGTGCCCACTGGTTTGTTTCTAGGCAGAATTTCCGGCACTAAGGTTTCTTAGGTTCCCTCTCCCTTCTCTAAAAGAGCGAGAATTTTCCACATGGAATATAAAGCCAATCTAGCAATCATCTGGCATCAATCAGAACTCTTTCGGTTATAGAAAAGAAATGACTCAAACTGGCTTAAGCCAAAAAAAGAAAAAAAAAGTAAATATATCAGCTCTCGAAACTGAAGAAGTCCAGGAAGAAGCAACTGCAGATGTGACTGGAAGTGCTGCTTCAGATGAGAGCATCACAACTCACTTTATCTCCATCCCTCTCCCTCTCAGGGAAGCACACTGGTTGCCAGAAGCTCCAGACTCATAGCCTCACAGTTTCAAGTCCAGTGAGGAGAAAGGATGATTCTTGGCCTGTGTCTCAAGCAAAAGTGCTAGGTTGACTTACAGTTGAGCCTCATTGCAAAGGTGTATTAGATAATCAACCTTGAATCAATCATTGATGCAAAAGGGAGGACATGGTCTGATTGGCCAGACCCAGGTAATGTGCCCAGCTGTTGTCAGAGGTGCCATCAGCATCTAGAAAGAGAGTTGGGGGCAGGTGGTACTCCTGACCTACAGAGGAGCCCAGATGTCGTTAATAACAGAAAGAGAATGGAAGCTGAGCAGCAGAATGTAAATGATCACAACCTAAATGGCGATAGGTCCTAATACCCTATGAGCCCAGGGACTTGACTACATGTATTCTTAATTCTGAGCCAGTGAATGACAACAAGACAAAATGTTAGAAGTCAGAATAATTCCTGAAACCCTGGCCAGATTGCCAACATATGGGCAGAGGTCCCATGTTCTGGCGAAGTATAGATTTAAATAGTTAACATAAAGCATCTCTCACTCAACAGTGAAGTTTTGCCAGAGTCAATATCTATGAATCCAGAGCACTGTAACAAGTGTCAACCACCCCTGTTCCCCCACACTCACTTTGTCATGACCTTGGAAATTCCAGGATTTAGAACAAACGAGCCGTAACGGAGACCGAAGGGGCCAGAGGCAAGCAGGCTCAGAAGGTTTCAGCTTAGCGCTGAAAAGCTAACAGAGAAGAAAGACTCTTCTCAGATGATGTCCATATGGTTTACATATAGGGTACATGAGATTTAAGTCAAATCTACAGCCAGGGTCAAGGACGATGCAGAAGGAACCAACCAATCACCTTTCTTAGAGCTGGGAGCCTCCGAGAATATGCCTCAGCCAAGCACCAGGAATGAGAGGGGTCATTGTTGAAGGGAGTGGCAGACTGGTAAGACGGAATGTGGTTCTGGTTGGGTGGAACTGTTAGCACAGCCCTGGTAGGTTTGGTTGAATACGCTATTATATTTCAAAACCAAAGAGAAAGGTGCAACACAATAGCTAGTGAATATTTTCAAAATGAGTATTAATATTTATCTCCAAATAGGAATCTTTCTCAAATATAAATTGTTCATTTTAAATGCCCCAAAGATTAACCAAGTCTCCTCAATAAATTTTGTGCTTCGGAGTCCTTCTTCATTAAACAGCCTGGATGATGAAAGCTTGTTCAAATATAAGATTCGGCAACTAGCAGTAACAGCCTTCTTAGACAAGGCAGTTACTAACGACAGAGGTATCTTAGCCCAGCAACCCAGCCTCAGGTCACACTCCAAACCACTCCCATCACTTTCACATCCTTGTCCACAGTCTCCAGGAAATGGTGATGACGACGACAATGGCAGCTAATACGAACCAAGCCCGTACTATGTGCTAAACACGCTTCTTTACCCAAATGCTTTACATTGGTTAAGTATTACAATTATTTTCTATATTACCATATGTAAAATAGATGAGTGCAAGTTCAATGAGTGAAGCAGGGCACCCAAAGCCCGGTGCTCGGGGACAATCCAGAGGGATGGGGTGGGGAAGGAGGAGGGAGGGGTGTTCAGGAGAGTGGGGACACGTGTATACCTCTGGCCAATTCATGTTGATGTATGGCAAAAAAAATTACAATGTCATAATTATCCTCCAATCAAAATAAATTGAAAACAAATTAATTAATTTAAAAAATATTATCTTGACTTAACAGACGAAAGTAACAAAAGATGGAAAAAATAGTAACCTACACAGCAAGTGGGTTCCCTCACCCACATGTTTAACCCAGTTATCTGATTTGTGGATATGATAGTATGGATCTCAATTTTCTTGCTTTCAATAATAAGTTGGTTGTTACTTCTAATAATTGTCACCATTTGAATTTGGATGTGCATGAACAAGCCTCACATAGGTAAGGACAGGACTAAGATGATTTAGGTAATTTTTTAACAACCACTTTCTTTGACCTATCACAGAACATTCTGCCACTGAACACCCGATTCAACTCAGCCACTGACCCATTTTCTGGGAGCTGTAGCAGGCTGTGTAGAGAGTAGGGCTCTCAGTATTGGTTCTGGGTTCAAGACCTGGCTCTACCACTTATCACTGAGTCACTGGGAAATTTTCTTATCTTTTCAGTGTTAGTTCTTCTTATATTAAACAGAGAGCATCGTATACCTGCCAGTGAGAATACAGAACAGCTGTGTTGTGTTGCAAGTGTGTGTGTGTGCACTCAGTCACTCAGTCATATCCGAGTGTTTGCGACTCCATGGACCATAGCCCACCAGGCTCCTCTTTCCATGGGATTTTCCAAGCAAGAATACTGGAGTGGGTTGCCATTTCTTACTTCAAGGAATCTTCCTGACCCAGGGATCGAAGCCACGTCTCCTGCACTGTAGGAGGATTCTTTACCACTGAGCCACCTGGCATGTTAGCCCCAGCAAATGCTTCATGACAGCATCATATTCAGTGTGGGAAAGTCTGAATCCCAAGATGATCAATAGATGATATCTGCAAAAGGAACAGAAAATTCACAAGAATACAGGAAAGGATTAACTTCAGAGATAGCCATTCTGTCTCCTCAAGAACTAATCTTGATAGAAATAACCCTCAATGTGCCACTTCCTCTTTTCTGGAGCAAAGAACAATTTTATCATCTGTGAGAACTTCCATCATTTCCCTGATCCACTCTTACTTGCATGTAGGGTTTTTAAATTATAACCACAGCAGCAGTTCTGTTAAAAGAGAGGAAATGTGGGGGAGAGGGTTGGAGGCGCAGGTCAGGCAATTGACCGCTACCTTTAGGGGTGCCCCTTCTTGTGATAATGATGATGGTTCATCACTGCTCGGGGCTATGATCCCTGCTCCAACTCAGCCTTGCTTCTTGGTAATATCTGCTTCCCCCTACCAAAACTATTCCTCCATAAAAGCAGCTCTTATTTCCTCGAAAAGATGGACTAAGAAGGAGGAGAGGGTAGGAGTTTGGTACACAGTAGTGCATATTTCAGAACTTACTTAGGTCACAGCATCATCCTCGTCATCATCCCATCACCCCATTATTTGTTCATTGCTGCTCGTTAGACAGCAGAACTGCTATCGGTTGGCAGCTGACATTAGGCCACATCTAACAACAACGTACCTTGGAGAGTATCCACATTGGCATTTGCTTCCTAAAGTTGGCAGTCAGTCACTCTTAGAGATGGTTCAAGAGAATACTTGATGAATGTTACAAGAGAAGCCAGATACGAAAGAGTATATACTGAATGATTCCATTTATATGAAGTTCAAAAACAGGCTAAACTAATCTAGTACTAGAAGTCAAAATACTAGATGCCTTGGGTGGGGGACTTCTGGGTAGTCCTTGTGTTTTTTTGCTTTGTCTTGTTCTGGTACATCACATGGCTTGCGGGATCACAGTTCCCTGACCAGGGGTTGAACCCAGGCCCATGACATTGAAACCCCTGAGTCTTAACCACTGGACCACCAGAGAATTCCCCAAATGTTCTTTTTCTTAGCCAGAGTGCTGTTTAACAGGTGTGTTCCCTTTGTGAGAAATTTATAGCACTGTACCCTTATAATTTTCCACAAGTATGTTATACTTCAGTAAGTTTACTGAGAAGAAGAGGAGGAGGAGGAAGCAAAGAAGGAGGAAAGAGTGAAACAAAATAAAGACAAAAGGATGTGAATGAAAATTTAAATCAACCCAGAAGTGATTCAGTGGATGAATGGTTGAATAGACTCTAATACACCCATATAATGGAATACTACTCAGCAATAAAGGGAATGAGTTACTGATACATGCAAGGGGTCCAACATGTTAGTGAAAAAGAAGTGAGTCTCAAATAGTTTTTTTTTACATAACATTCTCAAAGAGATAAAATTAGAGGTGGAGAACAGATGACTGGTTATTAGGGATGGGAAGGGAATGGAATGGGAACAGGTATGAGTACAGAGCAAGACTAATGAGTTGGAGCAGTAGCACGGGAGAGTTCTTTTGTGGTTCTGTATCTTGATTATGGTGGTGGTTATAGGAATCTATACACGGGATAAAATAACATAGAACTCTACACACACACACACACACACACACACACGAATGCAGATCAGAAAAAATGAACCGTATTCAGTGAAAACTAAATAAAGTCACTATCTAGTACCAATGTCAGTTCCTGGTTTTGGAATTGTACTACACCTATACAACAGGTCACCATAGGTCAAGCTGCAGAACAGGTACAAAGGACTCTCTGCACTATCTTTACAATGCTTTATGACTACAATTATTTTAAAATGAAAAGCTTAAAAGACAAAAACATTTAAAAAGTCTTTGACCCTACCCAGTTTAGATTATTCCCATACATACTTGTAAAAGCTGCTCCTCTCAGGAAAGGTTGTGATCCTGGAATTCCTACCTTAGTGTCAAGCACTGTCAGACGAAAACATACAATCCTCACATGGAAGTACCTCTACAGAAAATACCCTCAAATGGCGAGGGAAAAGAGCAACCAGACTATGCGTTCAGACTCACTGGTTTCTCTCTCATGTATGATTTGCATAACGATTTTCACACCAATTTAGAATTTCAGGTTCCTTTCACAAAACTATGCTCTTCACATATGTGTAGAACGATTTTCTTAAATATTATGGGAACCTGTAGAGCAACTATTCTCCAATAAAATTAATTATAAAAAATAGGAGAACCAAACAGAATAATTAAAGGTAAGCCCCTAGGGTTGACATCTGTATTGATACCACCGTTGGAACATGATTGAAAAGTTTAGATTGTCTCAGGTTCCAAATTTGTTTTCTATGACAGTGACCAGGAAGTGAGAGTCTCTCACCAAGATGGCTGCTTTCCCTTCCCTGACACTAAAAGGAACAGGAGCCAATGTACCATCAATGAATTTGCTGCTTTTAAAGTCTGGGAGAGGAGAGCGTGGCAAAGTCAACTTTAATGCATATTAGAGATGCCATTGTCCTTCTTGGCCTGCTAATGAATAAAAGCCAAACTTTTAGAACATAGTTCAAAACAAAGGATAGGTTTTTCAGCCATCGGTCATGTTTGCATAGTATTTACTCTTGGTTGAATTTGTGTGGTTAGTCAAAGGATAGATAAAACAAACTAAAACTTCAAAGGCCATATTTTGTAATCAGGAGAAATTAAAAAATTCTGTCACATTAGCAAGTAATGGGAAGTGTTATTTACCCAAAAAGGACTTTGGACACCAACTCTCTGAATGTAACCCAGTGAAAAGGAAAAGACCTCTACCTTGTCTAGAGCCACAAGGAAAACCACTGCTGATGGAGCACAGTCAGCGTCTAAACCCCACCCAGGGCTTCATCCTCAGGCTGTGTTCCTGGGCCTGCTCCATTTCTTTGCCAGTAAGAGCACGTGCTGTTTGTCAATGTTTCTTCTCCCACTCAAGGATCTCAGAGGAGTGATTAGTGATAAGAGAGCAGACAGAACCAAATGATGGGCAGGACCCATGAGATCTGGTTCAGTGGTGTGGCTGGAAAGAAACATGGAAGGGTCATCCTCCCTGGATCAGTTCAATCATATATTTCTGTGTCCTGGCCTGAGGCCTCAAGGGGCATAGATATACATCACTGAAGATGAGGACATGAAACCAGAGTTTACTTAACTTTGCAAGTTGGGCTGCAATCTATTTCTGGGAAAAAAAAAAAAAAAAGACTTAAAAATGCTTTCCTTCTCTATCTTCATACTAACACTATTTACAATAGCCAAGACATGCAAACAACCTAAATGTCCAAAGACAGATGAATGGATAAGATGTGGTGTATATGTACACACACACACACACACACACACACACACACATATGGAATAGTGCTCAGCCATAAAAAGAATGAAATAAGGTCATTTGCAGCAACATGGATGGACTTAGAGATTATCACACTAAGCAAAGTCAGAAAGAGAAAGATGAATATCACATGATATCATTTATACATGGAATCTAAAATGCAACACAACTCCATTCAATATCCCGGGTGAAACAGTGGAAAAGTATATGACAAAGAATATATGTATAACTGAATGACTTTTCAATATAGCAGAAATTAGCACAATATTTTAAATCAACAATACCTCAATAAAGTTAAAAAAGTCTTTCTTATTGCTATTTCTCAGATACTTCCAAGAATTAAAATAATTAATTAAGCATTAATTAAAATATTGCTTCTTAGTTTTTAGATTCTTCCATTCAGTATAGCTTGTAATCAATATTTTGCCATAGACTTATTTACAATCATTTTTATTTTGAATGAAAAAAATATGGCCTGTAAACATTTTTCTTTTAGCTATACACACACGCGTGCACACACACATTCCATTGATTTTGAACAAGAAATCTGCCACTGCTTTGAACTTATTGCTTTTAAACTTTATTTTTTGGCAACACCATGGCATTGGGAACCTGAGTATCCCAACCAGGGATCAAACCCATGCCCTCTGAATTGGAAGCAGAGAGTCTTAACCTCTGGACCACCAGGGAAGTCTCTGAGCTTACTTATAAGATATGTATTTAACACTCAAGAAACTGAAAATGTTAAAGCCAGAAAGCCTGTGTGAAGCTAACCAAGACTTGGACCCCTCTTCATCCCTGGAATTGGTAATTTACTTGTACATTGTCAATGTCCAGATCAGTCAGTAAACTCCTCAGGCACAGGAACCAGGAGTTATTGTGTGGTTCCAAAGCCCAGCCTGACATTGGGCACCTAACACATGTTCAATCATCATTTCTTAAATTGAAAGGATTAATATATCAGGCATAGATGGGACTCACATTTTCACATGGACAACAACTTTAGCCCATTTCATTACATTATTTCATTTTATAGACATAAAAATATATATAACTATATAAATAAAAATGTATATAAATGTGTATATATGTGTATATATCCAGTTTTCAGTTAAAATAAACTATTCCATGAAGAAATCCAGATTCCCTACATACTCTGTTGTCTCTGTTAAAGGGAAAATAATGATACAGTACCCACCTCATATGAAGAGTTGACTCATTGGAAAAGACTCTGATGCTGGGAGGGATTGGGGGCAGGAGGAGAAGGGGATGACAGAGGATGAGATGGCTGGATGGCATCACTGACTCGATGGTCATGAGTCTGAGTGAACTCCAGGAGTTGGTGATGGACAGGGAGGCCTGGCGTATTGCGATTGATGGGGTCGTAAAGAGTCAGACACGACTGAGTGACTGAACTGAACTGAACTGAACTGAATCTTCAAAGATAGCTCTCACAATCATTCTAGAATCATTCACACTCATCCTAGAATCTGTGCCCTTATGTAGTCCTTCCTAGACTAATTGGAGTTGGGCCCGTACACAGTAAAGGAATGACTCAGCAGGCTTGGGATGATCAGATTCTGCACTTTTTAAGAAGAGGACTGACCTCTGACTAGCTCCTGGGAGGTAATCTCTAAGACCTTGCCAAATTCTTCTAATAAGAGTCCCTGTGTATATCTAGTGCCTTAAGTCATAACCAGATAGTTCATGTTGACTGTGTGATTGATGGTATACACCTGTTTTTGTTCATCTCGGGCTCTGAACCCATCTGTATCAGTTTGACCTCCGAAGGATAGGGAGACCAAGTAACTCTGATCAATCACGTGGGCATTCTACGCTTACGAGACTACCCTTAATAAAAACCTTGGACAAGGCTCAGGTGAGCTCCCTGGTTGGCCACACTTTGTGTGTGTTATCACACATCGGTACTGAGACAATTAAGTGTTATCTGTGTTATCCACTGGCAAAGCGCAGCTGGAAGCTGGCACTTGGTTTCTCCTGGACTCCGCTCTTTGTTCCTATTTCCTTTGCTGATTTTAACTTGTGCCCTTGCACTGGAGTAAATCTTAACTGTGAGTGTGATAGCATTTCTGAGTTCTTTTCTTCTAGAGAAGCTGCAGTCCTGATGGCAGTCTCAAGGACCCTACACAGAGCCTGTAACTTGCTTCAACCAGCAGAATGAAGCAGAAGTGATACTGTTCCTATTCTGGGTATACACCTTGAGAAGGCCTAGAAATTTCTGCTCCTGCAGTTAGGGCATGTCTGGAGTAATAGTAACTAGAGAGCTCAGGAAGAGGAAAGGCTCAGCCACTCCAGCAGCACGGTCAAATCTCTCAAGACATCAGTCTCAGCGTCTNCTCAAGAAACTGAAAATGTTAAAGCCAGAAAGCCTGTGTGAAGCTAACCAAGACTTGGACCCCTCTTCATCCCTGGAATTGGTAATTTACTTGTACATTGTCAATGTCCAGATCAGTCAGTAAACTCCTCAGGCACAGGAACCAGGAGTTATTGTGTGGTTCCAAAGCCCAGCCTGACATTGGGCACCTAACACATGTTCAATCATCATTTCTTAAATTGAAAGGATTAATATATCAGGCATAGATGGGACTCACATTTTCACATGGACAACAACTTTAGCCCATTTCATTACATTATTTCATTTTATAGACATAAAAATATATATAACTATATAAATAAAAATGTATATAAATGTGTATATATGTGTATATATCCAGTTTTCAGTTAAAATAAACTATTCCATGAAGAAATCCAGATTCCCTACATACTCTGTTGTCTCTGTTAAAGGGAAAATAATGATACAGTACCCACCTCATATGAAGAGTTGACTCATTGGAAAAGACTCTGATGCTGGGAGGGATTGGGGGCAGGAGGAGAAGGGGATGACAGAGGATGAGATGGCTGGATGGCATCACTGACTCGATGGTCATGAGTCTGAGTGAACTCCAGGAGTTGGTGATGGACAGGGAGGCCTGGCGTATTGCGATTGATGGGGTCGTAAAGAGTCAGACACGACTGAGTGACTGAACTGAACTGAACTGAACTGAATCTTCAAAGATAGCTCTCACAATCATTCTAGAATCATTCACACTCATCCTAGAATCTGTGCCCTTATGTAGTCCTTCCTAGACTAATTGGAGTTGGGCCCGTACACAGTAAAGGAATGACTCAGCAGGCTTGGGATGATCAGATTCTGCACTTTTTAAGAAGAGGACTGACCTCTGACTAGCTCCTGGGAGGTAATCTCTAAGACCTTGCCAAATTCTTCTAATAAGAGTCCCTGTGTATATCTAGTGCCTTAAGTCATAACCAGATAGTTCATGTTGACTGTGTGATTGATGGTATACACCTGTTTTTGTTCATCTCGGGCTCTGAACCCATCTGTATCAGTTTGACCTCCGAAGGATAGGGAGACCAAGTAACTCTGATCAATCACGTGGGCATTCTACGCTTACGAGACTACCCTTAATAAAAACCTTGGACAAGGCTCAGGTGAGCTCCCTGGTTGGCCACACTTTGTGTGTGTTATCACACATCGGTACTGAGACAATTAAGTGTTATCTGTGTTATCCACTGGCAAAGCGCAGCTGGAAGCTGGCACTTGGTTTCTCCTGGACTCCGCTCTTTGTTCCTATTTCCTTTGCTGATTTTAACTTGTGCCCTTGCACTGGAGTAAATCTTAACTGTGAGTGTGATAGCATTTCTGAGTTCTTTTCTTCTAGAGAAGCTGCAGTCCTGATGGCAGTCTCAAGGACCCTACACAGAGCCTGTAACTTGCTTCAACCAGCAGAATGAAGCAGAAGTGATACTGTTCCTATTCTGGGTATACACCTTGAGAAGGCCTAGAAATTTCTGCTCCTGCAGTTAGGGCATGTCTGGAGTAATAGTAACTAGAGAGCTCAGGAAGAGGAAAGGCTCAGCCACTCCAGCAGCACGGTCAAATCTCTCAAGACATCAGTCTCAGCGTCTGGCTGACTGCAACCATGCAAGATCCCATCGAAGACAACTGCCCAGTTAAACCAAAGAATCATGAGCCATAACAAAATTGTTTTTTTAAAACACTGCATTTTACAGTAGCTTGTCAGGTAGCACCAAGTAACTAAAACCAGCAGAATGATAAAATAATTGAAGACATTCAGAATTTAATTGGCTAAGAGATCACACATAAGTAACCGTAACAAACGATTACTTTAATAATTCAACTCAAAACAATTTTCCTAAATTGAAAGCAAAAAACATTTTTTAAAGAGGACTTGGATTTAATAACATTCTCTCAGGCTGCAGAAGTTATATATTTTGTTTTAGGCTCCAGGCTTATTTTCATAGCTTACGTAAACAATACCTCACACAGGAATGGTCTTTAGGAGGTTTCAAAGCTCTTCATGTTTTGTTTAATTTTATCCTTAAAATGAAACTATGAGGTAGTTGATTTCATCCAAAATTTAAAGATAAGGAAAGAGAGCTCCCTGGCAGACAAGGCGGTGGGAAAAGTGGTTTCAACTGCTCCAGACATGCCCTCTGGACGCTGCTGGGCTCCCCTGGCCACCCTACAGTGAAGTCCCCAGGAGGAAAAGATGCCAAGCTCAGATACATAATGTCTGAAAATACTACAGAACGTTTCTACTCAAGGATTTCACTGCACGTTGTTCAGTGATTATTTTAGCAAGTTAAAAACGTGCCTCTTCAGTCATGAAAGCACAAAGTCCATGCGATTGGGGAACAGCAATAATCCTGGCCCTTTTATCTAATCATCAGCAAGTCTTCCTCTAGGACATTAGATATCTTATAAATATTTGCAAATTTGCTTGGCAAGTATTTACCCTTTAGTGAAAACAAGCGGTCTTAGAAGAGAGCTAAGTCACTTAGGACGGGTGAGGGTTGGCTGGATAAAAGCCCACTTCCAGGAAAATGAAACCTGAGCTTCTTATAAAATGTCAATCATCCCAGATAATGGTGACCATTTAGGTAGGTAAACTCAGAGTTTTCATTTCTCTGTCTTGTGTTTATACCTCACATCAGGCAGTTTCAAATGACTTCATGCATCTGTAAGCTTTTAAATGGAAAAACCAAAATACAAAGAAGTATATTGTTTTGGATCATTCTGCAAATCAAAACACATACTTTTAAAAATCAAATATTCTTTCCCTGTGTTAAGAACAAACCCCAAGTGCCTGATCAGCCAATTATTTCCACGAGACAGAAATACAGTTATGCAGTTGTTGGTGGAGAAGGCAAAGAATTTCCTTAGCCACCCATGAAGGAAGATGAGGAGCCTTACCCACTGGTTGGCTACCCTTACAAAGACTGCATGGAAATTTGGTGGACACAGAGCACAATGCTCTATACTTAAGAATATTTTCCAAGGCACAGATGTTTTTCTCTTAACTGTGAACGCTGGCTGACTTGTCTGTATCCTTTTTCAGGGCTCAGCAGACAGGATGTCTTGGGAGTAGCTTGTACCCCTATAACTTGGGGCTGATGATTCTTACTAGATGGAAAATACATCTTTGGCTAGACAGACATGAATCAATATTATACAAAAATGTTTCCATTTTGGGAAGTTCCCAGAGAGAAACCTGCCTTTCTGGCTCTGGGCACATGCAAGTAACCAGCAGACACCTCAGTGAAAGAGAAAATGGATTTCCAATAGTTTGCTATGATGGTGACATGAGATTATAAGCTCCTAAATATTTTCCTACTGTCCTGTTTTGCAAGCAAAAAGTTAACTCGTTTTTCTGGTTAGTGACTCAGTGATTCATTAGGGGGTTTCTATAAAGACTGAAAATTGAATCACAGCAAGGAAAATTATTTCAGAGCTAGGATAAAATTGTATGTCACAAACAACACTGAGTACTAAAACCTGCTTTGAGCCAGACAAATAATATAGAAGCTTTATGCCCACAAATGCAATAGATCAAGTAAACCAGTGATTTTTTTGAACACTGCAAAGTTCAACTAATTTAGATAATGCCAGTTTGGAAATGCAAGATTGGATAAAAATGTTAATGATATAAATACTATTAACATGCTAATTTTGCTTTTATTAGGATATTTTAATTTCCTAGCAGTTAAATAGTACTTAACTTTTTACGACAAATATTTCATCGTATGGATGGGCACATTCATCTTACATTTTTTATCTGTATGATAAATTATAACTTAGGTGCTCTCATCAAGAAACTCAAGGATAAATTAAAATGCTCAGTAAGAACCAATTGATATGTACAGGGCACACAAAAAATGCGATTTTAGTCCTTTAATGGGGAGGAATCCACCAGAAAGTTTAAATTTTCTGTTTTGTTTTTTTTTTAAATAGTAACATGGTGGTGGGATAAAAAATCTAAAAATGAACTGGTTTATAAGACAAAAAAAGAAGCATCATTTCTGTGCCATTAAAGTTCCTAACATTTGGTCTTCTTTTCACTCATTTTGAGTTCTATATGAAAGATATAGTAACCAGAAAAACACAAGGCTATTTTTAGGCTTCCTTGCTCCAATGTTTCCACTCTCTCAACCTGGAAATAATGCTTAAGTTTTAAATCAATGCCATACCTTTTCTGGGGAATACGGTGGTGAACTTTTGCTTGTCTTGGTTGCGTGCACATAGAGTGCTGTGTGTAGCCACAGAAAGACCACCTGGGGGGAGAGGCATACCATACTGCAGGGGTCAGTGTTCAAAGTTATTGTTAATTGGAAGCACCCTGAAGTTCCAGAAGGGACCACAAATTTGAACCATGAAATGCCCCCAAATTAGGAGCCATGTTGAAAACTTCATTAAGATTTCTTTGCATAAAACCATACCCAGAGCGGGCCAGTCTATATGATTTAAATACCTTCTAAATGCCGCTATGTGAAAATCCATTTCAGAAGGATACTGCCCACTCCTCTCTGAGCTAATGATGTTTCTAGGACATTTTTTTTCTATATCATCATTAAATGAAAATAAGGTTTTATTAATATAAACTGTTTTTGACACCAGACCTATGTGACCTCAGGCAAATTCCCTTGTTTCTCTTGCCTTAGTTTCCTCATCTGTACAACAGTGAAGACGGTGGTGAGCACTGAATGAGTTACTATGCCTGGCACATAATATCTACTCTGTAATGTCAGTTGTTAACAGTAGCATTATCACTCACCTAATAAATTAGCTCGTAAAGTTTGCAGAGAAGCCATCAGAACGAATCTTTTAAAAATCAATTATAATACAATTCATGCTTTTTCCAAAATGTAATAAAAAGATTCAGTTTTTCATAAGACCCTAAAATGACTATGAACTTGGCTCAAAATTATCTATCCTAAGCACATGTGCATTCTTTCCAGCTTTCCAGCTCAAATAAACTCATGCACAAAGGGAGTCCTGTTGCATCAGAAATGAACTTGCTGATGAAAACTGACACTGATCCTTCTGAGTCATGCCTTCCAGGCACAGGATAGGTAAGGAGATGGGGTCCCTCAGATGATGCTGAAACAGGGGAGCAAACAGATTCCCTTGCTTCAAGATACTCCTCACTGCCTTCCTTCTGTGTGAAATTCAGGGCTGTTCTTCCCCTAACCCACACACATCTGACTGCCATCCTGAAGGTACAAATTTATGATCCCAAAGTGTCCAGACTCATCTAAATTTATTCCTAGGTGTTCTCGCTCTCTGGTTGGTCCTGTTTATAGCTTGAGATGAGCAAGAAGCATCCGCCAGCTGCCTGGGTACTCCATTTTCCACACTCCCCCTGCTGAGGGAATCCGGTAGAACACAGAATGCCCTAGGTCAGTAGCTTCCACGTAACACATTCTTGGTTTTCCTAGAGCTGGTCAAGAAAGGTTGCTAAACTAAATTTGTAAGCTATTTAGCAGTCTCTGAAGCTAGAGGGGCCAATTCTGCAATCACTCTGCTGTTGCCATAACTTACAGTGGCCACCTACTGGCCCGGGGAAGGGAGGATGGTAACTGCAGTTCAAATTTTGGTGTCAGGATTTAATATCAAATAGGGAGAGACTGTTTTCCTCTGTTGCTTGACTCAGACAAGCACATGAGGGCCCTAGAGAAAGCCACCACCTCCTTTAGCCTATAGTAAATTTTAGTTGTAGGATCTTTGCTGGTAAGCTATTATTTTAAAATAAATATTCTGGGAGGAAGGCAAATTCAAGGCAAAGGAGTACACTAAATCACAGACATAGTGACAATGCAAATATTTAATGCTGGTGACCAAGTCTGTTATTTCCTAGGAGATAGAGTTAGCCAGCAGGTTTCTATTTCTTTTTTTTACAAAATAAGCAAATGCTTAGTTTATCATTCATACATACAAAATTATATATAAACAACACACAAACTGCTTGGAATGCAAATATTCTTTGGTTTACTCATCAAAACAGCAAATAACAAAACAGCAAAATCTTATCAGTTAAATAAAAAAGTAACACTTTATTTACCTATCAAACCTTACTAAACATTGAAATGCATTCATTCTCATGTTCTTATAGCAAGATTCATTCTTCCCTTCTGCCTCCTCTCCTCCTAAATTAAATTATTCTGATGGGCTCATCACTAAAGTATAGATTGTTTTATCATTCTTAAAAGCACTTACTTTTTATAGTCCCAATATCAGGAATTATCTACATTTTCTCTTTGTTTCTTATATTTAAAATAGATATGAAAAATGGAGATTCCATCAGCACATTTTCAAGATGACATACAAGTTAAGCCCTCAGCAAGCATTTCAAGGCAAATGGCATATCATTTTGGGGAATTTTCATGTTTGAGGAAGTATTACCACTGCTACTAAGAAACAGGACTCGATTCCGGAAGCACAGTCTTAGGTTAGACTAAATTATTCATAATGTTAAATACAATTCATTTCTAGAATATTGATTTCAGAGAAGCAGTTTTCTATTTTTCTGAGGGTTCAATTTGACTGTCTTAATACTCAAATGTCTTAGTTCTTAATTAAGATGGAATTTTTGAATGTCAATTAAAAAGTCTTTAACAAAAGGTAAACTTGAAAATGGAATTGTTTCAAAAGGAGAAATGATAGTAACAGAGGGTTCTTGGCTTTTTAAAAGAGGTACACATACATAGTAAGGAATAAAGGTGAACCAAAACACACAACTCTGTACACGTTAGAAATATCCAATGAGCCACCAACACAACAACTGCCCTAAAAAAAAGATGTCTTGAGGTTTGGAGCCACACTTATCTTTCTTTATATCACTGTATTTGCATCACGCAACCATACATCTTTCCCAGGATCTGTTAACTGTTGGGAAGCTTTTAATCAGAATATTTGGCAATACATTTGTCTTCAAATAAAACAAGCCTCATAAAACATTACCATTAATGTCTGACAACTGAACTGGGCAAAGTCTTTCTGAAATATGTGTAATCTTTTAAAACATTCTTCTTGTTTGTTCCTTCATAGATCAGCAGCGCTCCATCTTCAAATAAATCATCAGCAGTCACAACCTCAACTCACATGCTCATATGTTCTCTTCATCCAGCATTTTGTTGATACCATCACACAATTTCTGTAAGTGGGGTTTAAAATTTCCAAAGGGATTATACAAGGCCGCCAAGAAATCACAATCTGAGAAGTGATCAAAGACGTTGTTAACCCGTCCGTGTGACTTGGCGGTGAGGTGACGCTGGATGATCTGGTGCAGCATCTCTCTGCACTCGTTCAGCAGCTTGGACAGCACGTTCCGGTCAAAGGTGAAGTCCACCTGGTGGAAACTGACCACCGTCATAGCAAGCTGATGAACTTTCTTCTTAAATTTCTCCATCAGCGCCAGCTCGTCCTGGTTAAACTGGTTGTTCCTGTAAAGGATGGCCAGCTTGATGACGGTCTTGATGAGGTTTTTGATGATCTTCTCGGCCTCCTTCTTGTTCTGGGTGTACTCCTTGGTCACCCTGTAGAGCTCATCTAGCACTTCACTGCTTGTGTCGTCAATGAGGGTGGTTGCAATGGACTTGGATGCCATTTTGCCCAAGATCTTCTTTTGTGCCTGAACAGCCAGGTTTTTGGAATTAAAGACATCTGTAGCCACTGAAAACAAAAGGGGAGGAGGGAGATAAAAATTCAGTAAAGATCAGCGAGAGGAGCAAAAATCTCATCTGGAGGAGTATTTTCCTTCTGATGTTCCCACTCTGTTTGCCTCCTACCTACTAACATTAGCTCTTGGCTCAGAAAGGAATTAAAATAATTTTCCTACCTTTGGGGGGCAGAATTAGGTTCTCACTGGTGAAATTAATGAGTGGCTCTGCATAATCCTGAAGGTTTTTTGGCAATTCAAGTATTTTATTTATACCTTCTGATTTATAGCCAATACCTCATTTAGAAGTTAAAGGGCTCCGGGAGAAGGGGCTGGGAGAAGAATAAATAAGGAACTTTGGATTATCGTACACACATTATTGTATATAAAGCAGATAATTAACGACTTACACAGCAAGGTAACGACTTATGTACCCAGTAGCGCGGGGATCCCTACTCAGTATTCTGTAATAACCCATACAGGAAAACAATCTGAAAAAGAATTAAGATATGTATATGTGTAACTGAATCACTCTGCTGTACACCAGGAACTAATATAATGTTGTCAATCTACTACACTCCAATACTATTTTTAAGAAGCTAAAACTAAAAAAAAAAAAAAA
>SJYA01001133.1:27653-95141 GCA_006410615.1 Neotragus moschatus | reverse complement strand
ATGCTGAAACAGGGGAGCAAACAGATTCCCTTGCTTCAAGATACTCCTCACTGCCTTCCTTCTGTGTGAAATTCAGGGCTGTTCTTCCCCTAACCCACACACATCTGACTGCCATCCTGAAGGTACAAATTTATGATCCCAAAGTGTCCAGACTCATCTAAATTTATTCCTAGGTGTTCTCGCTCTCTGGTTGGTCCTGTTTATAGCTTGAGATGAGCAAGAAGCATCCGCCAGCTGCCTGGGTACTCCATTTTCCACACTCCCCCTGCTGAGGGAATCCGGTAGAACACAGAATGCCCTAGGTCAGTAGCTTCCACGTAACACATTCTTGGTTTTCCTAGAGCTGGTCAAGAAAGGTTGCTAAACTAAATTTGTAAGCTATTTAGCAGTCTCTGAAGCTAGAGGGGCCAATTCTGCAATCACTCTGCTGTTGCCATAACTTACAGTGGCCACCTACTGGCCCGGGGAAGGGAGGATGGTAACTGCAGTTCAAATTTTGGTGTCAGGATTTAATATCAAATAGGGAGAGACTGTTTTCCTCTGTTGCTTGACTCAGACAAGCACATGAGGGCCCTAGAGAAAGCCACCACCTCCTTTAGCCTATAGTAAATTTTAGTTGTAGGATCTTTGCTGGTAAGCTATTATTTTAAAATAAATATTCTGGGAGGAAGGCAAATTCAAGGCAAAGGAGTACACTAAATCACAGACATAGTGACAATGCAAATATTTAATGCTGGTGACCAAGTCTGTTATTTCCTAGGAGATAGAGTTAGCCAGCAGGTTTCTATTTCTTTTTTTTACAAAATAAGCAAATGCTTAGTTTATCATTCATACATACAAAATTATATATAAACAACACACAAACTGCTTGGAATGCAAATATTCTTTGGTTTACTCATCAAAACAGCAAATAACAAAACAGCAAAATCTTATCAGTTAAATAAAAAAGTAACACTTTATTTACCTATCAAACCTTACTAAACATTGAAATGCATTCATTCTCATGTTCTTATAGCAAGATTCATTCTTCCCTTCTGCCTCCTCTCCTCCTAAATTAAATTATTCTGATGGGCTCATCACTAAAGTATAGATTGTTTTATCATTCTTAAAAGCACTTACTTTTTATAGTCCCAATATCAGGAATTATCTACATTTTCTCTTTGTTTCTTATATTTAAAATAGATATGAAAAATGGAGATTCCATCAGCACATTTTCAAGATGACATACAAGTTAAGCCCTCAGCAAGCATTTCAAGGCAAATGGCATATCATTTTGGGGAATTTTCATGTTTGAGGAAGTATTACCACTGCTACTAAGAAACAGGACTCGATTCCGGAAGCACAGTCTTAGGTTAGACTAAATTATTCATAATGTTAAATACAATTCATTTCTAGAATATTGATTTCAGAGAAGCAGTTTTCTATTTTTCTGAGGGTTCAATTTGACTGTCTTAATACTCAAATGTCTTAGTTCTTAATTAAGATGGAATTTTTGAATGTCAATTAAAAAGTCTTTAACAAAAGGTAAACTTGAAAATGGAATTGTTTCAAAAGGAGAAATGATAGTAACAGAGGGTTCTTGGCTTTTTAAAAGAGGTACACATACATAGTAAGGAATAAAGGTGAACCAAAACACACAACTCTGTACACGTTAGAAATATCCAATGAGCCACCAACACAACAACTGCCCTAAAAAAAAGATGTCTTGAGGTTTGGAGCCACACTTATCTTTCTTTATATCACTGTATTTGCATCACGCAACCATACATCTTTCCCAGGATCTGTTAACTGTTGGGAAGCTTTTAATCAGAATATTTGGCAATACATTTGTCTTCAAATAAAACAAGCCTCATAAAACATTACCATTAATGTCTGACAACTGAACTGGGCAAAGTCTTTCTGAAATATGTGTAATCTTTTAAAACATTCTTCTTGTTTGTTCCTTCATAGATCAGCAGCGCTCCATCTTCAAATAAATCATCAGCAGTCACAACCTCAACTCACATGCTCATATGTTCTCTTCATCCAGCATTTTGTTGATACCATCACACAATTTCTGTAAGTGGGGTTTAAAATTTCCAAAGGGATTATACAAGGCCGCCAAGAAATCACAATCTGAGAAGTGATCAAAGACGTTGTTAACCCGTCCGTGTGACTTGGCGGTGAGGTGACGCTGGATGATCTGGTGCAGCATCTCTCTGCACTCGTTCAGCAGCTTGGACAGCACGTTCCGGTCAAAGGTGAAGTCCACCTGGTGGAAACTGACCACCGTCATAGCAAGCTGATGAACTTTCTTCTTAAATTTCTCCATCAGCGCCAGCTCGTCCTGGTTAAACTGGTTGTTCCTGTAAAGGATGGCCAGCTTGATGACGGTCTTGATGAGGTTTTTGATGATCTTCTCGGCCTCCTTCTTGTTCTGGGTGTACTCCTTGGTCACCCTGTAGAGCTCATCTAGCACTTCACTGCTTGTGTCGTCAATGAGGGTGGTTGCAATGGACTTGGATGCCATTTTGCCCAAGATCTTCTTTTGTGCCTGAACAGCCAGGTTTTTGGAATTAAAGACATCTGTAGCCACTGAAAACAAAAGGGGAGGAGGGAGATAAAAATTCAGTAAAGATCAGCGAGAGGAGCAAAAATCTCATCTGGAGGAGTATTTTCCTTCTGATGTTCCCACTCTGTTTGCCTCCTACCTACTAACATTAGCTCTTGGCTCAGAAAGGAATTAAAATAATTTTCCTACCTTTGGGGGGCAGAATTAGGTTCTCACTGGTGAAATTAATGAGTGGCTCTGCATAATCCTGAAGGTTTTTTGGCAATTCAAGTATTTTATTTATACCTTCTGATTTATAGCCAATACCTCATTTAGAAGTTAAAGGGCTCCGGGAGAAGGGGCTGGGAGAAGAATAAATAAGGAACTTTGGATTATCGTACACACATTATTGTATATAAAGCAGATAATTAACGACTTACACAGCAAGGTAACGACTTATGTACCCAGTAGCGCGGGGATCCCTACTCAGTATTCTGTAATAACCCATACAGGAAAACAATCTGAAAAAGAATTAAGATATGTATATGTGTAACTGAATCACTCTGCTGTACACCAGGAACTAATATAATGTTGTCAATCTACTACACTCCAATACTATTTTTAAGAAGCTAAAACTAAAAAAAAAAAAAAAGAAGTTAAAGAGCTCTGATTATAAAGATAGTATGTCTCACAAGGAGTAAGTTTTTATGCAATTTTTCCCTAGTTTAAATTTTATAAGAATCACATAAAGAATATAAAGTCAATTCCACAATTGTTCTCCAAGCCACAGTAATTGAGAACAATTTAAAGAAATCCTTTTAAATGTAAAAGGAAAAGAGTGACAGAGCCAAGATACTGAATAAATTGATAAATTCAATCTGGAAGCTAATCAAAAGGAAGACCTTGCTCTGGAGTCCAAAATTTGCAAAAAGTCAAATTTCCTGAGCCACTGGTCAGCACCTACCAGTTTGATCATCCTAACCACACTGAGTGTCAACTCTCCAGAGCAGAATGTTGGAAAGAAACATTCTCCGGAGAATTCATTGTCACTTGCTATAGCTAATGAATGGCCACTGTGCCCCTTACATTTTTATATGATTTGAGGAAATAACCCTTCGGTATGAGCTAATGAAATGTGCCACATGAAGAACACACTTTGAGAAAGCAGATCCTTAGAGTTCACTTCTGGAATTATCATAACTTAACTGGACAGAGATTAAACATACAATTAGAGTTGTATGTATTAAGTATTAATAAGACACTGTGATGCTCTCTATTTATAGCCAGTCCGTGAATACGCTCAATAAATGTTTATTCCCCAAACCAAGTTTAGTTTTTCTCCCCTCCAGAATTCTCCCCCACTTTGTGCATGCTGTTCCACTACAACCGTGCTCCCTCCCTCTTCTTTGAGGTGCCTGAATGTTGGAAAGCGGTCACTCAGTAATGAAAATGAAAAGCTTAAAACTACAGATATGCAGGAATGAGTCAGGGCATCAATGATATTATTAGAAATAATTAGGAAATTATTTCTAGCTTGAACATGTTAGCAACATTAGAAAACAAAAAGGTAGCTGCTTCCAAGTCCTGGCTGGGAAGGTCTATAAGAAAGTAACTCCCTCGATGTGGAACTGCCATGTCAGATTTGAAATCAGGGCCAAAGTAGCTCATGGTATACAGTGCAAGTAGCTGTGAGTTACCTAATTACCAGGATGTCATTCAGAACTTTACACAGCCATACACCCTGAAAGGATATCTTGATGGAACTAGAGATGGTCCTCTCACAAATGTCGATATTTAAGCTTGTGAAACATGAACTGAAACTGAAGAACTGAAATAGATTCTGAGAAAGAAATGGAAAGTGAAAAAGCACGAGAAATAGCCAACTTGTTGAAAGTTTTCAGGCTTTTTAATACTTTGATCATTTAAGCAGTAGTTCATTATTTATTCCTACTTTTCAATGGTTTGCAAGAGTGCATGGCCTCACACTAAAGAATTTATGTCAAAATGAATGTAGTTCATTCATGTAGTTAGTATTATCAAATTAATAAGACCAAGGACCATCTTCCATGACTGAACTTAAGACACAGACCTCTACAAATAATAAACCTGATTTATATAGGAAGGGATACCCCAAAATTTTCAGACATACTAGGATTTCAGGAATTTATTTTATTTAAAGTTGAAAGTCTATTCTGTTTCTCTTTGCAACCCCATGACTGTACCCTGCCAGGCTCCCCTGTCCATGGGATTCTCCAGGCAAGAATACTGGAATAGGTTGCCATTCCCTTCTCCAGGGGATCTTCCTGACCCAGAGATCAAATCTGGATCTCCTGCATTACAGACAGATTCTTTACTGTCTGAGTTAGCAGTGAAGCCCACACACTATATAAGAAGGGATACTCCCAAATTTTCAGATACACAGTAACTCATTAGGATTTCAGCAATTTATTTTATATAAATTTGAAAGGCTATTCTGTTTTTAATTGATTAGAATGTGGCAAGTCTAGAAACATCCCATCAGGAATTTACTGCAATGCCTATGAAATGGCCATACAATACATTCTGAAATAACCCAAACCAGAGAGTGAGAGAGTTCAAAAGACTCTCCTGTGCTCCTCTTTCCAAGGCTGGACTTAGAAGTTTGTACCTCTAGTAGGCTACTTTTTAAAATTAAACCTAAATGTCCCATTTAATTGCAAATGAAGACAATAATAACTCTCTGGTGTAGCACATTTAACTTCTTGCAAGAGAAAGGCTGCTGCCCATGAAGCAAGATCGTTCCTCATTTACTGAGAACCGAATCTGAACCAGGACAGAGAAGCTGATCTCTGAGGCTTTCACATTCGTTTCAGAGGAACTTCAAAACCCTGCTCCAGAAATACAGCAGCAGCTTCACACTTGCATTTTACCCTCTGGATTATATCCTGTACAGTCGTCTTTGAAAATGAGGATGAAGCTGTTGCTCCCTGCTCCGTGGGGAAGACACACGTGCAGTACATTTCTTTCCATAGTGAAGGCCTTTTCAGGGCCAGCTGGGAGTTGTGGCTAAGAGTTGCTGGCCAGGATTGTGTGGTCTGGGATCATGAAATACGATTGCTTTTTTTCCTTGCAAATTAACTGCCTTTAGCCACTCCTGCTCAGGCTTGTTTGTCAGTGCTACATCCTCCACTAGATCGATGAAATGTCTGGTGTATCTCACAGCTAGTCCTGGACCACATTTTTCTGCTTCACAATCCTCGTCCCTGAGTGATCTCATCCACTTCCATGGCTTCAGATATCACCCACAGGCCAATGACTCCCACTGTTGCAACTCAGCCCTGACCTCCTTTTCAGACTCATTTTGCAAACACACTCAAGGATTTTCTTTTCCTTGCCTATTGTGCAGGCATCTCAAATGTACCATGTCCAAAACTGAACCCTTGATTCCTTCCTGTCCCCAAATTGCTACTCCCCCACTCTTTACTATCTTAATTAACAGCATCCCTTCCATTCATGTGCTCAAGTCAGAGACTTGGGAGTTGTTCACCACACCATTCCCTCCCTTACCTAGTCCAGTACCAAGTTCTTTCCATTCTACCTTCCTCCAGTTCTCTAAATTCTATTCACTTCCCTCTATCTCCACGGACCACAGCCCCAATCCAAGTCCCTTCCCAATCTCTTCCCACACAGCAGCCAAGATTTTTATGTAAATCTGAAAACGATGCTTCACTTAAATTCTCTGCTAACCATCATACTTCCTTGTTCCTGAAATCTTCATCATTTGCTTACATTTCATTGTCTGTCTTATTTTACTAGAATCTAAGCACTTTGAGAGCAGAAGTTGTATATCTTATTCACTGTGTCGCCCCTCTAGGCCAGTGAGGGGACCTGGTACGTGACACTTCTGGCAGAGCAGAAGTTAACTGCTCCTCTCTCTTCACTATATTTAAACACTTCTCCATGAAAACATGCTGCCCTGAGAAATGAGAGCCCTAAATACATATGCGGGTGCTTTGTTGCTAAGCTAGAGAAACAGATATCTTCTCTACCTGGTTAAATATGTGGTTTTCTTCTTTTGAAGTGCGCCTAAGACTGTGATTTCTCTTATTGTCATCAACCAGTTCTTTTGAAGAGCAAGATTTAGCAACTTAAGTATCCGTTAACAGATGAATGGATAAAGATGTGGTACATGTATGCAATGGAATATTACTCAACCATAAAAAGAAAGAAATATTACCATTTGCGTCAACATGGATGGACCTAGAGATTACCATACTAAGTGATATGATATCATTCATAGGTGTGGAGTCTAAAAAAAATTATACAAATTATCTTATTTACAAAACAGAAGTAGACTCACAGTCATAGACAATAAACTTACGGCTACCAGAGAGGATGAGGGAGAGAATGAACTAGGAGTATGAGATAAACATATACCTGTGTGAGTGTGCTCAGTCACTCAGTCATGGCTGACTTTTTGCAACCCCGTGGACTGCAGCCTGCCAGGCTAGTCTGTCCATGGAATTTTTCATGGCAAGAATACTTCACTATAGTATAGTGAACCCAATAGTGGGTTGCTGTTTTCTACTCCAGGGGATCTTCCAAACCCAGGGATCGAACTCATGTTTCCTGCATCTCCTGCATTGGCAGGTGGATTCTTTACCACCGTGTCACCTGGGAAGCCCCTAATTTATATGTGCTACCTACTGTATAGCACAGAGAACTATATTCACTGTCTCACAACAATCTATAATGGAAAATAATCTGAAAATATATAATTGAATATATATTACTCTACTGTATATGTGAAGCTAATATAACTTCGCAGATTAACTATAATTTTTTTAATGTAAACATTAAAAAAATAAAGAGGAAAGACTTATTATGTACAATGAGAAAACCTCAAAGGACAATAATACAAATATTCAGTGTAAAAGCAGGGTGCAGTGGTTCTGTCTTGAGCTACAGTGGAAGATTAAACATACACCCACCTTTCACTCTGTCTGGATCTGTGATGAAGCATATAACCAAAGGTATGCCTGGGAAGCAACTGAGATATATGAATAAATGTTCTCAAAGAAGAAAGTGCTAGAAGTACTGATTTACTTGAGTTTGAGAATACACATGTATGTTGTTGACTAATGAGAAATGATGCTTTACATATATATAAAGGATTACCATGACATCAAAACTATTTAAGATAGTTTACAGAAATAGGTGTGACTGCTATTTGACCTGCTATGTGAGAGTTGGAGCATAAAGAAGGCTGAGAACTGATGCTTTTGAACTGCGATGTTGGAGAAGACTCTTGAGAGTCCCTTGGACTGCAAAGAGATCAAACCAGTCAATCCTAAAGGAAATCAATCCTGAATATTCATTGGAAGGGCTGATTCTGAAGCTAAAGCTCCAATTCTTTGACGACCTGATGTGAAGAGCCAATTCATTAGAAAAAACCCTGATGCTGGGAAAGATTGAAGGCAAGAGGAGAAGGATATGACAGAGGACAAGATGGTTGGATGGCATTACCAATTCAATGGACATGAGTTTGAGCAAGCTCTGGGAGACGGTGAAGGACAGGGAAGCCTGGCATGCTGCAGTCCATGGGGTCACCAAAAGTCGGACGTGACTGAGTGACTGAACAACAACAACAAAACCCATAACACCGGCTTCCCAGGTGGCTCGGTGGTAAAGAATCCACCGGCAATGCAGGAGACACAAGAGATGCAGGTTTGACCCCTGGATGGAAAGACCCCCTGGAGGAGGCCATGGCAACCCACTCCAGTATTCTTGCCTGGAGAATCCCATGGACTGAGGAACTGGCAGGCTGTAGTCCACAAGGTCACGAAGATTCAGACATGACTGAAGTGACGAACACACACACACATACATATAATGTTATCCCAATTAAGAAATTGCTAATATAGTGAAGTACTCAAGTCACTTTCTTTATAACCCCACCTGCAAACACATAATTTCTTTACCCATGAAATTTGTTATACTTGGAACTTTGAAATGGCGACTACAGATGCATGTATATGTCATTACTAATTCTTGCCTAGTTAAAATTTGATCCAGTGGGCCCAGTATTAGGAAGGATGGAAAAGAAAACAATTTGGACAGCATGTCTGGCTGCTGTGGTCTGTTAACAGAAGTTCTTTAAACTAACGTGTAAAACCTTAGCTCTCTTGCATTTGAATAACTCCAAATCTAAATAGGGCTTAGTAAAAAGACTGCTTTGGGGATATACAAGTGGCCATAACCAACAGTAAACATTTCACAAGAAGTCAAATGGCTAAGAGTTGACCCCCTATGTCAGGATTTGATAGTGCTCTAGGAGGAAAGAAAGGAACTGTGGAGCCCCTGGTGATGTATCTGTGACACCAGCCTCCACACAAACATTCCAGGGTGGAAAATTCAACAGGATAGAGGAGAAACAACAAAAGAAAGAAAGAAAAGGAGAGTGAGGGGTGGGGAGAGGCCCACAGCCAGCAGAAGCAGCAGAGACTCAGACTGCGAGAGGGGCTGACCCTGGAAGGGCCAGAAACAATGACCTTGGCAGGAGCAGAGGCAGTCTTACCCAGAGAGAAAAGACCAGTGCTGGGAGCCTTAATCCCTTATCACCTTCAGGCCGCACAGACGGGGACCCTAACACAAAAGAAGATACTCTTGGGAAAATCAATACATCTAAGGTTCTTAACCTGATGTTGAATGCAAATTTGGGGGAGCATGCATTTTGCTGACCCCAAGGGCTTGAAAACCAGTGGTGTGCCTCATCACAGGGACAAGCTAAGTCATTCAGTCTGCATCTCCTACCACCTTTAGAAAAGCACATGCTCATTTTAAAAGGCAACATATTAAAGAAGACAAATGTCAGGGAAGACAGTGACTTTAAAGAGGAGCAAAAGAAAAAAAAAAAAATCACTGGATGGCTTTTAATGGAGTCCTGGAAATTGTAAAGCACCCCCTTGCAGATTCCTTTCCTTGTTCTGCACGCAGTTGATTCACAGCTTTTAAGCAAGCCTGGTAGTATTGCAGCTGGCTCTTGGCCACAGAGATACAGATAAATTCTGTCTACAGGAGGTGCAATTGCTTCCTCATTTTCTGGTCTGCCTGTGTGGCACATAGCATTCTCCTTTGAAATGATCATCAGAGCTTACTGATTCCTCATTAATGAATGAGCTAAGCAATATCTTTGCCAGGTCCATTTTGTATTTTTATGAGTCACGAGTTGATCTTAAAAATATACCCTTTAACACGTAATAGAATTTTTCCCTCAAAACCACTGAAGTAAAAACAAAACAAAACTGCAGTATACATCATTCTTTAGAGAGAATTCATACACATTTCCTGTGGCAACTAATTTTTCCAGGGTCCTGGAAGAGTGTACCAATAAAAGCCCAATATTCTGTAGCTCAAGAGCACTTAGGGATACAACGGGCTTCCCAGGTGGTTCAGTGGTAAAGAACCTGCCTGCCAGTACAGGTGGACAGAGGAGATGTGGCTTCAATCCCTGGGTAGTGAATTGCCTGGAGGAGGAAGCGGCAACCTACTCCAGTATTCTTGCCTGGAAAATCCTGTGGACAGAGGAACCTGGCAGGCTGCAGTCCATGGGATTGCAAGATGTTGGACACAACTGAGCGATGGAGCACGCAGGCACAGTTATATTACTGAAACTCTATTTCTCTATCTACAAGATGGAATTAATGATCCCCACCGACTGGAGTTGCTGTAAAGATAAACGGACATAGACCACAAAGGAGGATCTCACAGAACACCTGGCACAGAAGTTTCTTCCACAGTTTTGCTTAAAGAAGCCAACAAATTAAGCTTCAAATACCTTCTGATGCTCCCTAGTACTGAATGACATTTGGTGAAAACCAATCAACTCCTTCTGGACTCAATATGGAAATACAAGATGCTTAGAAATACAAAATGCCTGATGACTGTATGAAGACAGAGACTTCACATACTTTAGTGAATAAAGAGTTATAGAATCTTTTCCATGATGACATTAAAAAAACTAACATATATTAATTTCTTCTTTATCAGGGAATTTCTTTCTCTTTTTTTTTCAGGTAGATTTCAGTACCACCAGGACTCTGATAAGTAACACAAGTATAATTTTGTCTAGGGAAAACTGGCCCATGGAGAACAGACTCAAACCCTGAGGAGAGGAAAAAAGACAAACAGTATCAACATCCTCACAAAGCTGTGTGATAGTGGGTAAAATCTAAAAGAAAATGGGCCAAATACAAAGCCAAATTGAAAACCTACAGCAGACAACAAGATTACTCCATGAAGTCACAGCTTCACCCCCAGACTTTCCAAAGCTTTCCAGAGAACCAGAGACACAAAGGCAGCGCTTCCTGCCAGGTAGCGTGGCTGGAAACAAAAGATCAAGGTCAAGATCCTGGGTTTAGACTTGGCTGCAATCTAATTTCTTCATATCTGTTTTCTCATCTACTAAGTGGGGCATCATTTCAAGGTGGTCTAGCTTAAGTTAGAGTTGTGTGCCTGTGTGCTAAGTCACTTGGTCGTGTCTGACTCTCTGCGACCTGTTGGACTGTAGCCTGCCAGTCTCCTCTGTCTGTAGGATTCTCCAGCCAAGAATACTGGAGTGGATTGTCATTTCGTTTTCCAGGGGATCGGCCCAACCCAGCAACTGAACCTGGGTCTCTTATATCTCCTGCATTGGCTGGTGGGTTCTTTACCATTAAAAGTCAGAAAACTCCAGCAGTGTGCTTCTGGGCTCATGACTACAGATCACAAACGCACACTGAGTTTTGCTTCCTTATTTAATACACTTGAGGTAGAGAAGCAGGAATTCAAATCCAATATTTGCACACACTGTGTTCTTTCTACTTGTTTCTCCTTATATCTTCTATTTTCTAAATTTGTGGACAAGAAAAATTATGTCCTGAGGAAAACACTGTGAAGCTTTCCCCTGGGTGGTCTTGAGCTGTTTTTGTTGTTTTAATTCTGGAATCTTTTCATTTTGATTTTGGGTTCAACTGTATGTTTTTTATGCCTGTGGCTTAATTTTGTGATGATTTCGAAATTCAAAATGTCATTTCCTAAGTTTCAATACCATTAACTCCATATTAGACTCAATCTCTGCTTTTTTGTTATTGTTTTGTTTTTTTCCAATTAATTTGCTCCATAAATCATGAGATGACTTGATCGCTTTCTAGAAAGCATAAACTCCAACAAGATATGCCCAACACATCTAGATCCACTAATACCAGGGTTGGAAGAAAGTTTGATGATATCTTTATGAAGGGGTATGGTTGGATTCCATGGAATGTCAGTCTTGAAAATATTAGAACAGAGATTACAGGAATAGAAATGGATTTTGTGGCTACTCAGAGTGAGAGGTTAACAGTCACGAGAACCCACTGGCTAGTCACTGTATTTTGAACTTAATACCACATTATCCCCAGAACTGCCTAGAATCTGCACTATCTTACTGAAGCTTCACAACAATCTCAGGGGGGAGGTTATTATCCCCATTTACAGATATGGTAAATGAGGCCCAGAGAAATTAAGTTGCTTTCTCAAGGTCGTACAGTCAGTAAGTGGAAGAGATGAACTTGATGCCAGATATGTCTAACTATAACCTATTCTCTTAAGAGTTCTGCTATACCACACAAGCATAAAAACAAAACAAAACAAGAACAAAAAAACTCTTTCTTGAAGTATGGGAACGGGAAGACCTAATAATATTTGATAAAGTGAAATGAAATAAAAGAAAAATAAAAAAAGATACCAGGTCTTCTCTGGGGGTAAGAAATGGACTCAATAAAATAGATCAATCCAGCTGGGTTTGAAATAGCCTGTATTTCTAGGGAAAATCCTGAGTAGTTTCAAAACATTTTAAAATGAAATTTAAAAAATAATATGCTTACATTACTCAAAAGACATAAGATAAATATTTAAAGTGAGAAGTCTCTTTCAGCCTTGCTACCCGCTGAACAGTCCTGACCCTGACCACTCTGCTTTCTAGAGACAGCTATTCTTTTGGTATCCTTTCAGAGTTGCTGTCTTCTCTGCACAGATGAGCATATATATGAATAGACATACTGAGCAGGGTGAAGAGGTTTTTGTTGTTGTTCAGTCACTAAGGCATGTCTGACTCTTGGCGACCCCACGGATTGCAGCATGCCAAGCTTCCGTTCCTTCACTATCTCCCGGAGTTTGCTCAAATTCATATCCACTGAGTTGGTGATGCTATCTAACCATCTCACCCTCTGTCTCCCCTTTCTCCTCTTGCCTTCAATCTTTCCCAGCATCAGGGTCTTTTCCAAGTCGGTTCTTCACGTCAGGTAGCCAAAGTGTTGGAGCTTCAGCTTCAGTATCAGTTCTTCCAATAAGTATTCAGGGTTGATTTCCTTTAGAATTGACTGGTTTGATCTCCTTGTTGTCCAGGGGACACCTAAGAGTTTTCTTCAGAATCACAATTCAAAAGCATCAATTCTTCAGTGCTCAGCTTTCTTTACACTCCAGCTCTCACATCCGCATATGATTACCAGGAAAACCATAGCTTTGACTATACAGACTTCTATCGTTGGCAAAGTGATGTCTTTGCTTTTTAATATGCTGTCTAGGTTTGTTATAGCTTTTCTTCCAAAGAGCAAGCATCTTTCAATTTCATGGTTGCAGTCACTGTCCACAGTGATTTTTGAATCCAAAAAAATAAAATCTGTCACTGCTTCCACTTTTTCCCCTTCTATTTGCCATGAAGTGATGGGGACCAAATCCCATAATCTTAGTTTTTTGAATGTTGAGTTTTAAGCCAGCTTTGTCATTCTCCTCTTTCACCCTCATCAAGAGGCATTAAGAAGTCTTACAGGTTTGTAATTCTTATTAATGCTATTTTTGAGTGATGAGAGACTACACTGAGTAATTCCAATTTATGAAATTCTGTAATTCCTTGCACGACTAGGACATAAAATGGTGAGATGCCAGAGGCACATGGCTGTTATCTTTATTCCCATTCACGTGATAGCAATGAGTCCTTCAGTGAGTGGTGGGAAGGTAGCAAGGTTGAAACAGAGGTCTTTACTTTACTGGGGCAGGGGGAGGTTATGATTAGAGAAGTTGTGCAGTTTATCATCCTAATGGGATCCCTCTGCAAAGGGTACTATTAGCAATTACGCTCTGACAACAAATCTGTGCCTCGTCCAGCAGGTAAATGTAAGTGGTCACTAAAGACTACCTAAGTGCTGAAGCACTAAAGGCACTCAAGACTAAATAAGAAAGGGTCAAAAGTCAGGGTTACCCAAATATTTAGGACCTGAGAAATTTCTTGGGAGCCCCACATGAGCACTAGCCAGCTTTTATTCTGAATTATGTTAAAAACAAAAACCCAATTCTTCAAGAAGTTAAGAGTCTTAAGCGAGGGGTGAGGGCTAATTCCCTCTAGCTAAATAAGTTTGGGAAACAGTGTATATGAGGGACAAGGGTCCCATTTGAGTTGCAAAAAAAGGACTAATAATATTTAAGGTCTTGAGGATTAGTGGAGTAAAAGGAACATTTTAACTTTACTTACTCAGGTTTTTCAAACTACACAGATGACCCATTAACAAATTTGTAGGCTAAGATCAGTGAAAATTATTGGCTAACAAATGAACTTGAGTTCTTGCTATTCCTCTGGAATGGATTCATAATTGTCTCCTGTAAATAGGGGCGGGCAGGACAGGCAGTCAGGCAAAAGGACAAGCAAGGTGGTGACTGTGAGCCTGGGCTTCAGAGGCTCACTGTCTGGGTCAGAAGCCTAGTTTGGCTATTGAATGCTGGGTCTCTGGGGCTAGTTACCTAACTTCTCTGTGCCTTAGTTTCCCCACATGCAAATGAGGATACCAGAGATTTTTATGATGATTAAATGGGAATAATCCATACAAAGTGCTTAGGGGAGCGCCAGGTGTTAAAAAATAACATCAATTAATGTGAAAGATTATTA
Source organism: Neotragus moschatus (assembly GCA_006410615.1). Taxonomy (NCBI): domain Eukaryota; kingdom Metazoa; phylum Chordata; class Mammalia; order Artiodactyla; family Bovidae; genus Neotragus; species Neotragus moschatus. The sequence goes on along the minus strand of SJYA01001133.1, from coordinate 80,673 downwards.
CTATTGTCATTAATGTTGTTATCCCTGTTGTTAAGGTAGGTAGGTATTGTTGGCATTCAGCTGGTGTGGGATGGTAAGAGTCTTGTGATCATGAGTTGTGAAACAGGAGGGAGGAGAGATGACAGGACATTAACCCAAAGACTGAATCATTCAACAAAACTTCTGAGTGTTCATAATGTATCAGATACTGCAGTTTCAGAGATAAACAACCTATCCTTTCTGTCCAGACACTCAAGTCTAAGGTGGAATGGAGGCAGGAAGCAAATGGTTACACAGCTCAGCAGAAGCCTGAAAGCAATGGTAGCAAAGAGAAGGAATGATAATTTTGCTGGAATGGAAGGAAATTAGGTTTGAGGAAGGTTTCACAAGTAGAGACGGACCCAAGAGGCAGCCTTGGAAGAAAAAGAAGATTCTGCCTTAACAGAAATAAATGTGACTGCATTCCAGAGCTGGCCTACAGAATTTCGACAAGAGAGTTAGGAATGAAAAAGTCTGCCCAGCAGTGTACCCATATGTGAGAAACCCAAGGAGGCATGTGGGTCCTGTGGGTTTTAGAGAAACTTTATTTTTAATTGAAGGATTATTGCTTTACAATATTGTGTTGGTTTCTGTTGAACAACAATGTGAATCAGCTATAAGTATATAGCTATAGTATATGTCTTGAGCCTCCCTCTCATCCTGTGCCCCCACCACCATCTCACCCCACTAGGTCATCACTTTAGAAAAACCTTAAGCACAAACTATGTATAATTTTTTGTCAAGGCCAGGAAAATTTACTATAATGGTACTCAGTTTCTGAGAAAGCTTTGGTAGGGAAAGCACAGATACAGCAGGAAATGGGCAGCAATCTCTTTGGCAAGGGCTATGAGTATCAGAAGGTCTGGAGCTTTCTAGAAATGCATTGTTGGACTTACTGAATCAGAATCCTCAGGACTGCAGTCTAAGCAGCTGTATTTGGAAGAAGCACCCCCATGGATGGTTCTGATGGAGGGTAATGGTGGAAGATCCCTATTCTGAGCTGTACTTCTACAACATAATACTTTATAATTTTCAACAGACATACTTTGGCCATTAAGGCATGCTGTAAATAGCCTATGAACAGGTGTAAGTGAAAGTGAGAATGTTAGTCCCTCNTCTTGAAGAGATCTCTAATCTTTCCCATTCTATTGTTTTCCTCTATTTATTTGCAGTGATCGCTGAGGAAGGCTTTCTTATCTCTCCTTGCTATTTCTTGGAACTCTGCATTCAAATGGGTATATCTTTTTTTTTTTTCCCTCTCCTTTGCTTTTCACTTCCCTCTTTTCACAGCTTTTGTAAGGCCTCCTCAGATAGCCATTTTGCTTTTTTGCATTTCTCTTTCTTGGGGATGGTCTTGATCCCTGCCTCCTGTACAATGTCACAAGCCTCCATCCATAGTTCATCCGGCACTCTGTCCATCAGGTCTAGTCCCTTAAATCTATTTCTCACTTCCACTGTATAGTCATAAGGGATTTGATTTAGGTCATAGTTGAATGGTCTAGTGGTTTCCTCCACTTTCTTCAATTTCAGTCTGAATTTGGCAATAAGGAGTTTCTGATCTGAGCCACAGCCACCTCCTGGTCTTGTTTTTGCTGACTGTATAGAGCCCCTCCATCTCTGGCTGCAAAGAATATAATCAATCTGATTTCAATGTCAACCACCTGGTGATGTCCATGTGTAGAGTCTTCTTTTGTGTCTAGAGCTTAACAAATGGATTTTCTTATACTCCATGAACAAAAATAGTCCCAACTGGGGGATGTTAAATACCTTTTGTTTTAAAGAAGAATAATCTATATAAAAGATATGCATTTTCATTTCTTTTCTCTCTCTCTCTTTTTTTTTTTTTTTTTTTTTTTGGTGTGCTGCTTTTCTCTCGTCTTTTGCCAAAACACAGAATAACCAGCTACTTTTATTTGGCGAAGTGACCATATTTAGCTAACTGAATCCGTACTGCAAATGTTCTGGCATCTTCCATGAAAATATCCCAAACGCATCTGTTTGAGTATTTTAGGAGCAGTAACCTCTTGGCCTCAGCTTGGGCATCTCTCAACTATGCTTCTTGGCACAGCCTCCCAACATTCTTGTCAAAACCTTTCCCCAATAACTGTTTGATAAGGTTAAGCTAGTCAAGCATTTTAGAGCCATGTCAAGTCCTAAGAGGCTAGATTCCATTAAAGGTAAGCCAATGGTAAGATGAGATTTGCTGGGTCTTTAAGTAAATTATCTCATTCTAAATATCAAGATATACTGAAGCTCTAAAATTACAGGGTATAACCTTGGAAAAAAAAGAAGAAAACCCTAGTGGTTTACAGAAGCAATGTGCTACTGCTGGCTCCCTCCAGAGTGGCACTTAGGTTCTCCGTGAAGTGATTTCTACCCTCTTTCTAATCCTTTCCCCGCTCCTAATGCTCAGGTATCCTCCACTGTTTCTTTATTTAGATTAGGACGCCTTATAGAGGTTGCAACCTAGACACTCTGTTGTTTGGCCCATATACTATTGTATTCTTTTTTCTTCTTAATTAATTTACTTTAATTGGAGGCCAGCTACTTTACAATATTGTGGTGGGTTTTGCCATACATCGACATGAATCAGCCATGGGTGCACATGTGTCCCCCATCCTGAACCCCCTCCCACCTCCCTCCCCACCCCATCTCTCTGGGTTGTTCTAAAGCACCAGCTTTGAGTGCCCTGCTTCGGGCATCGAACTTGCACTGGTCAGCTACTTCACATATGGTAACTCTATTCTTAGAATTAGTGGGTCATTTAAAAACTTGAAAAACGTAGCTTCAAATTCTGTGTTTCTGATTTTTCCTTCGGTTAATCATAAGGTCTGACCAAAACGGGCCCACATTCCCACATGGCAAGCATGTGGGTCTGAGGTAAACTGTGGCCGTCCGCCTTTAGAAGGAGATACGCTTCCTGGTTTACCGCAGCCCTTCCCTGGCCATCTTCACACAGGTACGTTCAGTTTCCAGGCTCTGCAGCCATTTTAGAATATGAATAGGGAATCTCAGGTTAAGGTAAGTGGTTAAGACACAGTGCTTCCATGGCAAGGGGCATGGGTTTGATCTCCCCAGTGAAACAAGATCATGCATGCTTCATGGTGTGGTCAAATAATAGGGGAAAAAGAAAAAAAGAAATAAATGTGACTACATTTCAGAGCCAACCTATAGAATTCCTACTGCCTTTTCAGAAATTAGGATTCTGCCCAGCAGAGTCTGTACGTCTGAAACCAAAGGACATGTGAGAATTTAAATTAGAAATAATTTAAACCTAAATTATGAGTAGTTAGTGAATGTTTACGGAAAGTTTGCTTGGGAAAAAGGTAGGAAGGTTAAGAGTAATAAGAATTTGTTTTCATAACACTTGCTATTTAGTTACAGGCATCAAAATCTCTCCCTAATTTCTACAGAATGTGTTCGCTGGATCTCAGAGAGGTGGCGAATGTGCCAAACTTATAAATATCCTGGGAAAAAGTTGAACTTGGATTTTCCATACAGTTTGGAGCTCTAACAGTAAACAGACTTTTAGCAGAAAAGCCTTCTCCTAGCCAGTTACTCATTCATTCACTCAACACATGTTTTACTGAGCACCAAAGTGCCTGCTCTCGAGAAGCACAGATTCTCGCAGAGGGAGACCCTAAGACACAAATTTACAAATATGTATATATACATGTCAAACAGTGACAAGGGTAGAAAAAAATAAGGGGATTGTGTGTGCTGGTGGGGGTGGGGAGGATGAGGAAACAGTAGGGGTGGCGGAGAGACTATGTTATTTTCCCCAGGGTAGTTGGGGAAGGCCTTTATGGAAAGGTGGCATTTGAGCAGACACTTGATGGAAACAAGGGAGAGCCACCTTGGGTGAAATTCTATCCATTCCTCAATGATGCTTCCCAAATATCACCTCTTCCTTGACATGCCTATTGACTAACCCTGTCAAAAACTTTCCTTTGGAAAACTGCTTTGTATCATAATTATTTGCTTCCATTTTCCCTGAAAGTGAAATCTTTGGGGTTGGTTATAATAATATATTCCTATCTATAATAAATGTTCAATTAATCTTTAAAATGCATCTGCTGGGTCAAAAGAAATTCCTAGGTTGTTCTGGGGGAAAAGAAAGCCAAGAGACAAATGCAAAAACAGTACTGGTTTTTAAAATAAGATATAACATGAGAAACTATAAATTAATTATATTATTTTATTAGGTATTACACCTAAAATGTCACATCTCAAATTTACCTAAGAAAATATAGTCCTTCGGGAAAAGTTTATTCTAAACAAGTCAATTCATAACTACAGATAGGAATTCGGGAAAAAAATCATCTTTTGATAACATTTGAAACTGGTAAAAATTACTGAATAACCCACACTCTGTAGAGATAAGACAATTCTATTTTAAGGACAGATGCTGCTTTTTTTTAAGACTATAAAAGGCATTTTTTTAAGGATAAATTCATAAGAAACTGGAAATTTAAAAAGGCAGAAACTCCACCTTTCTTTGCTAGTTTGTTAAGAAGGAAAAAGTTGAAAATTAAGTTAGGGTTATAACATAAAAATCTTTTCTATTTTGCCCTTATTGAAGCTGTCTAACTTAAGAGTTAAAAATAATAAAGCCAAATAGTTTTGTTAAAATAATCATAATCCTTTTATGTTGAGTCATACTTGGTATATTAAACTCATTTTTCAGTTAAGAAAATAACTAAAAAAGGCCATTATAGTCGATCTCTTTTAAGAACTAAAAAATGTTTCCCTAAGTACATTAATTTGCTGTCTGAGAGATGGATTACTTCCCTAATGGTAGATCTTTGGGTAACACAAACTTTGGCAAATAAAATAACCAATCAATTTTACCACTAGCTGCCAAATAACAACAAAATAAATCACTTCTCTGAAACACTTTGGCAGCCCCCACCTTTCTGAAGCTTTGCCTCTCCACCCACTCACTCAGTCCTTCAGAACTTAAGCCATCTCACCTCTCCCCATGTCTACTGCCAGCCCTACTTTTAGGGATGGAAGAAGCCATGGAGACCACAGGTGCAGAAAGAGGCCCAGAGGCTAACGCAAATTTACAAAAGGACCCTCTACCTCCTGGCCTCTGTCTCCCCCGTGAGAAGGTACTTTATATTGGGATTCTAAATTGTGCTAAAAGTAGCAAAGAGTAATTCCTTCATTCCTTCATTTAAAACAGAGCTTACAAACTTTGGGCTGGCAATATGTTTTGGTTGGGCCCCAATAACTTTTTTTAATTGAGACAAAATTCATATCACATAAAAATGACCATTATAACCATCTAAAAATAGTAAAGCTCTGTGACTTTTTTTTTTTTATTATATTCACAACAGGTGACAATCACCACTATCTAATTCCAGAACACTTTCATCAACCCCAAAATGGGCCCTCATAATGCTTTAATTTTGCTTTTCTAATTAGTAAAAAGATGTAAAAATTGGGAGCACTGACCTAAAAATTCACACTTCCCATTTCTCAAGAAAAATCTGATCTTCTTGTAACATGTGGGGGCAGGGGGTGCGAGGTGGTAAGAAACAGGTTTTGTTCAGTTTACCAGCTGTCACAGGCCCACAGGGGCCAGGAAATTAGCTAAGACATGTGAGTTAACCACCCTGCTTTAGAGGTTCAGGGACTCAAACCTTTCTGAGTCACTTTTCAGATCTGGAAGTGACTCCAAGAGTGAGTGCAGTCTCAGCCCTCTGTTCCCCTGGCTGGCAATCTTGTTGAGTAAGAAGGCTTCCTAGTTCTGACTTGCCAACACATCTCCAGGCTTCCACCACCTTCTAGACTCACCTCTCCTTCAAAATGCCTTGCGTTTTCCACCTCAGCATACTTGCTGAGAATCTCTCTCTTCACCCCAGAAGCTATCCTGTATTTACCTGAGCAACAATCTAAATGCTCATTCTTTGAGCACCACCAACACAACTTGCCTTTGTTTTTTTTTTTTAATATTTAAAATAATTTTTATGCTATTTAAAAGGTCACTTCCCATTTACAATTGTTATAAAATTTTGGCTATATTCTCCATGTTGTACAATAAATCCTTGAACCTGTTTATATCCAACAGTTTGTACCTCCCACTTCCCCACCACCCTCAATTAGTAACCACGAGTTTGTTGTCTATATCTGTAAATCTGCTTCTTTTGCATTATATACACTATTTGTTGTATTTTTTTAGATTCTATGCATAAGTGATGTCATATAGTATTTGTCTTTCTCTGATTTATTTCACTTAGCAAAATGGCTTCCAAGTCCAGCCATGTTAATGCTTGCCTTTATTTTCCACTTACTATCTGTATTTTGTTTCTCTTTGGTTACTTAAAATGTTATTGTTTAAAAATTATTTTAAAAGGAATCAATTAAAAACAATGCGAATGAAAAGTGGTACTCTTTCCTTAAATGTACCATAAGCATAATAATCATTCAAATTTTTTAAATCATAAAAATTATTTCAATGAGAAGAAAAATCCCCAGTACTATTCATTTCTAGCCAGATATTGCTGACTGCCAAAGGCCATGAGCCCCAAGTATACCTGCATGGTACAAAAGGTATGAGTCAGTGTAAGTAAGGTGGTAAAGGTCACATAACCCCAAACATAGGCATTCTCTGGGAATGATGCAATGGATTCCAAGGGAGTTGAAAGGGACTAATGGCCTTGTAAAGTTACTGAAGACTATCTGGCTCTGTGCTTCAGGCCTCCTAAAATCATGTACTGTAGTACCACCAATGGTCCAGGCACCGTAGTTCCAGAAATCCTATCCAGTCCTGTCCAAACCTTCCTACCAACGCTACTCATCTTAACAACTGTGCCTCAGGTATCCCAGCCACAGACAGCCCTTCCTGAACCTCTCTGACCCGAATGAGGGATCCCCTTGCATGTACTTCCTCATACACGTCCGATATCTCCTCGGGACTGAGAGCTCCTCAGGGGCAGAGATGGGTCTTCTGTTTTGCATTGTCTTCTCTGATGAGAGCTACTGACATTAACTTACACCCGGTCAGATTCCTAGCATACGCCTGTCTTGATAACCCCTGTAAGAGAGCTGTGAAGGAACTTTCAGAAATGGCAAACCAGTTTCTAAATGAACTGAAACATGTTCTAACAGGTAAAGTGCCCAATATGGTGAAAGACACAGGGACACATAATTGTATACCGTTGCTCCTTCTTAAATTTGAGGATATTATAAAGAACTGAAAACAGTGACTATGGGTGTGTTAAGTAAGACCTATCCTATTTAGGTCAGTCCAGTTCAGTCGCTCAGTCGTGTTGTCTGACTCTTTGCAACCCCATGAACCTCTTCCCAACCCAGGGATTGAACCCAGGTTTCCCGCATTGTAGGCAGATGCTTTACCATCTGAACTACCAGGGAAGATGTCTGTAAATATAACACAATTAGGAAAAAGATGAATCAAATCTTTAGAGAATATGATTTGAGTCAGTTTCTAAATCTGAAAATTAAATCTGCCCTACCTGAACAGTTTTCCCCTTGAACTGATCTCTTCTTAATTTTCAGTTGATGTCATTCAATCTACTCTTGCCTTGAAAAGGATGGTGAGGGGAGTGAACAAATTTGGCAAAAAGAAGGGCCTTTCCTCTTTTCAGCATCCATCTTTAATGTCATCTGTTAATCTCAGAATTAAGGAAACAGATGCTACTGTTGGACATGAAATGTCATCCCATACAGTATTTTTAAGCTGTCAGCTGTATAGTTAGTCTTTATATAGGCAACGGACAAATGCTTCTCTGTACCTTTAATTCCCTGAAACATACAAATATAAAAATGCCAGAACTCCACCCACATTCCAATGCTGGGCACATTCTGTAGCAAACACCCAAAATGAATACTACCACATTTTTCCTGTTGATGAATTAAAATGAAATCTTTTCCCACTATATCATACAGAATAATAATAATAATAAAAAACATATGTCATACTGACCCCCTTCCTCCAGAAACTTAGAAACCATGTTTAAATGAATGTTTAAACCATGTTTAGAGACTCTAGCTAATGAAAAGAAAGTTAATTCTTGAATAGCAAGTATCTAGCATCTTGAATATTTTTCTTCCATTAAATTGGTATTATCACAAAATAGAGCAACCTTAGATACAGGCCAAAGAGAGGAAAAAAAAAACAAAGAGGATGTTTTAGAACTCTTGGATTAAGATTCCAAATGTTGGCCTCAATAATGCCTGGGGTCTTCAAGGTTTTAATGGCATTTTATAAAGTACCAAGGGGTCAGCGGTTGAGTCATCTTTCCTTGAGCTGACTTACAGCTCTTTGCATTCTGATGGAGGAAAAAGAATCTGAAATATTTTAATACAGTATTTTTTTCATCATGAAGGATCGCTGTGAAGATGCCTGCAACATTAGTTGGAGGCTAGTGTTGGGTCAGTAGAAGTCTTAGTAACAGCTATTCCTTTGTCTTTGGGCTCAAGGCAAAGCGGTGGCCATTTGGGGGGCCCTTCTGGTTTTAGAGACAAGATTTTCTTTTTAGGCACAGTTCACATCATTCTGGTTAGCAGTTTACTTTTATCATCTATTAGTTGATAGAACTTCCGAGCATGTATGTGCACGATTAAAGAGAGGGCTGAGGCCTTTGCTGTCAAAGTCTGATTAAGTTCATTTCTTATCTGCCAGCCAGGTATAAACCAAACAAGTGAGAGCTAAGATTTTAGTTGTTAAAAGGCTTTATGGAGCCCCAAAGAGTTTTACATCTGGACTTACCCACTGTTTCTGTGTCCCTCAATCAACATCTTTTTCTTCTCTAATCTTTCTTCTAAAATTTCTTTTTATTTTAAATAAAATCTAACTAGTAATAAGCTACAATGGTCAGAACTCAGGAAGAACTCCCACAGATCAACAGTTCCAATGAACTGAAATGGAGTGCTGTTTTTGTGGTACAAAGAACAACAACAACTAAAAACTAGTTTAAGAGAAAAAAAAAAGGCATTTCAAAACCAAGAGTTGCCTAAAACACTCCTTTTTCCATTGCCCCACAAGATATACCAAAAATGCTCTGATAGTAGAGCCCGACTGACCCAAATTTGAAAGACAACTCTCCAGTTTCCATTTTTTGATAAAGTAGTAAGTTAGCCTGTAACATCCTCCATCAACCTGGACAGATCTGAGCTGGTTAAAGTCCATCACGGCCTTGTGCTGAGCCTAAGCATGACCACTGTGATTCAAAACACTAGCTAAGACTGGTTATCACCTCCACCGCCTCAAAAGAACCAGCAAAAAGAAGGTCCTAACTGGGCTTCTTAAATGCCCCTCATATGCAGAGTACATTCTGAATGTCCATCTTGGCTTCAGCTGACAGCTGGCACCAGGGATGATAAACCACCTACAGAGCCCAGTGCCCTGCTGTACCCAAAAATCAGATGGAAGGCCAGATGATAGCTCATTGTCAGTGTTTGGATGATCCATCAATCTCATGAAACAGCAGAGGTTTAAGTTCTGCAAGATATTTTACCCTCTAGACCACGTCTACCCTTGTACTTCATTGATTATCAAGCATCTTCTGTTTGCCTACAACGTGTCCAATACCACAAATACTAGAAGAGTCTTGACACAACAAGGCTACAAAGGTAGAATAGTCTTCACAAAAATAAGGTAGAGAAGATTAACTTTTTAAATCAGAGGATCACCACAGCAGAGGCCTAATTTATGAGTAATATCCTGCTGTGACAAACACAAATGCAGACTCTGCTTATTCTTACGAAGAGAAACTGAGCAGATGCATGAAAAGATAGGCAAGGCAAACTGGGCACATGCCAGAAATGAGATAAAAAGAAAAACTATCACCCTGCCAGTGCCTGCAATGTTCTAATTCTATGCATTCAACATTCAAACAATAAATTGCAAGACATTCAAGTTAAAAAAAAAAAAACTCAGGGAATCATTTTATTCAGTGAAAGTTTAGCTTGTGTACACAGTTCCCTCTTTCCCCTGAAAACATCTTGCTAGAACAGGTGTAGGTTATGTGGAGCACAGGATGCCTATTTTTTGAATAAACTTGATTTTTTATCAAGTTCTAATCCAAGCCATAGCAGGGACTACCTTACTCTTTCCTGCCTTGCTCTTGAAAGCAGAGGAGGCGGTAAGAGGGAGCACAGAGAAGCATCATTTCAGCGTTACAGCCACATTCAGCTCAAATATAGTAACTATATCCCCATTCTTTATAAATTTATGATTTATTTCTAAATTTGGCAAATAAATCTGAGTTGCCCCAAAGAATCATTACTGACCTCACCCTAACCCAAACTAAAAATATTTGCATGCATTCTGTATTTTAAATCATCATTCTCTGGCACAGTTTCTTATATGAAAAACAAATAGAAGCTCAGAGACAAACACTTGGACAGATTTAAGAGAAACACTTTGCTGTTGTCATAGACACGCTCATCTAATAAATGTTGTATCTAATTTAACATTTCCATAAAACATGGTTTTTACACTTAACCCCCCCCAAAAAAAAACACACACAAACAAATTAAACAGCTGTTTAGAATAAGAAAGGAGAGAAAAACTTGTATTAAGAGGGAAAATGACATTATTTAGGGAGACTGCAAGGTAAAATAAAATATAAAGTTTATCTTTGAAGTCCTAAAACAATAACTGTAGGGCGAGAGATGCTGAAAAACCTTTGGGGATCTGTGAAAATAGTATAAATTCTTCCTGACAAAAGAAATCTTAAGAATCGCTAAAATGATTGCAAGTAACTTTTGGGGGAAAAGTACTGCTTCTAATGATCCTTATATTCAAGAAGACAAGTGTTGAGGATACAATGTTGTGGCATATCCTTGGCGCGTTGAGTTTAAGCTGCTACCTAGGCAAATAAAGGTTATTTTTCCCCATCACCTGTCTCAGGAGGGTGATGATTTAAAAGAGCTAAAAATAAAAGAAGTAACAAGGAGAGAATACTGACTGTAGCTGATTCTCACAACTCTTCAAATGTCCTCTTACTTTGTTTAATGCAAAACAAAACCCACCAAACTCCATAAAGTAAGTTTCAATCTGTATAACAGAAAATGTCAGGTGAAGTGCTGGCCTGGAAAAAGTGAGAAAGCAAAGCCATTGCTGTGAGCTTCAGATTTGTCAGGCATGTTGAACTGGGTGACAAAGACTTATTCTGTCCAGAAATCCCCCGCTTTATTTTTAAGCCTGGAAACTGGTTAGTCATATCTCTACTGAACACTTCCTGTCCAGGGGCATGACGATGGCAACAAACTGCCAAGTTTAGTAGCTGCTACATTCAGTCAATTGAGTCATTCATGGAATAAAACACAGCATCAAATATATATATATTTTTAAATCTGGCTGACTGAAGCTGTAAAAGATTTGCAGTGAAAACAGGTTTGACTATTTCACTGAATAAGGATAGATGGGGGCATGAAAACAGAACAGAAAGACAACAGACAATGTTGCTCTAAGAGACTATTTTCTGGTAATTTCTGTGATATTCCAGTATTCCTACCAAATATAACTGTTCTCCCACTCCCCTTCTGGATTAAACAGTCAAAATGACATTCCATATCTTCATTTACAGAAAAACCTGAAGACACAGAAGGCCTCAAGAACTAAGCAACAGAACCAATTTATTCTTTCTTTCTTTTAATTTCATTTTAATTATATTTTAAATGAAGAGTCGCCTGAGAATTTTAAAGAAAAAAATACAAAGGATTGAACTATATAGATGAGGAATGTCTTTATGCACTGGTGTAACACCATGTCAAAGTATGAAAGCGTTAGTCGCTCAGTCGTGTTTGACTCTGCAACCGCATGGACCATAGCCCTCCAGACTCCTCTGTCCCTGGGATTCTAATACCTTGAAAGTGAAAGTCACTCAGTCACATTCGACTCTTTGTGACCCCGTGGACTGTAGCCCATTGGGTTCCTTTGTCCATGGAATTCTCCAGGCAAGAATACCGGAATGGGTTCCCATACCCTCCTCCAGGAGATCTTCCCAACCCAGGGATTGAACCCTGGTCTCCCACATTGCAGGCAGACTCTTTACTGACAGTTGTCAGGGAAGATTTGTCCATGGGATTCTAATATCATAATGTTACATTAAAAATCCATCTTTGAGAAAGAGAGGAAAACAACTGAAGACTATAAGAATGACCCTTTCCCTAGCAACTCTGAGGGCTATGTCAGGCTTCAGCCAGGCTGCCTCTCTCAGCAGCAATTACATTTACCCGATTAACCCTTACACATGTTGAGACAAGCACACTGAAGTTCCACTGCCGAGAAGCAGGAGGAACACCTCCCCTCCCCCATGCCCCAAGAGTTGGCACAGAAGGGCAGCCCCAGAGCATGCTGGGATGGACAGCGTCAACAGGAATGCCAGGGAACCGCCCACACACTTCTGGGGTTCTCACCTTGATCATCAAGTCAGACCAATGGTCGAGTGAGCCAAATAATTTATAGCGGCTCAGCTCTGGGGTCGCACAGAGTCAGACACAACTGAAGCGACTTAGCAGCAGCAGCAGCAGCTCATAAAAACCCTCATCCTGAAATTCTTCAGTGACCCTGCTAACCATCAGACTTTTTAATGAGTGAACCCCCCCCCCCAAATTGGGTGCAGCTTCACTGAGAGACAGGGTGACAGCTGTCCGCTCCTCCAACAGGCATTTACCAAACGTCCCACTGGCCTTCCACCCAATGGATGGCACAGTACAGCTTACAGCTTCAACATGCCTCCCCAGGGCTGGCATTGCTGCTTTTCTAATTCCTCATCTGCCACTGGAAAGCTTTTTGAGGAAATCATTTTTATAACCCAGTAAGAAAGTCCGTAGGAATCTAAGCCAGCACGACACAGCCCTTGATTCTGACAGGCCCCCATTTGGCTGGCGGATAAGCATCAGCATTCCTCAACGTCACGTCCTTGTTTATGGGCCCCAGCATTAATCCTGCCTGAGAAGAGCTGGGGAGCTTGTATGTCCTCTGAACACCACTATTTCAGGGGCTCCAAGTCTGCACCGTGCTTTGAAGAACAGCACCCTTTCATACCCCCGGTTAACTGCACCAGCAAACAAAATAGACTGCCGAAATGCCTCCCCTCAGTCATAGTGGTCTATTGCTTATACTGCTGCTCACCTCTCTGGTTTCGCATAAAGTACCTTTTTTCCCCCCATTTTAAAGTTATTTTCTTACTCCTCCCTTCCTCTCTCCCCCCTTGAAGGCTCTGCATCAGGCCTGGGTCCCACCCCGTGCTTGCCACCGCCTGCCACTCCCCCTGGCTCCCACTCACTGTTTCTTCTTCATTGTTCCCTTGCAATGTTAAAACCTGCCAGAACGCCACTCCCTTGACTTCCTTCACTGCTCCGGTTTCCCAGTGGTTCTTCTTCTTCCCTTTTATTGGTGATACTGGCCCCTGAATTCTACCTTCCCGGAAACTCTCTGGAGAAAGGGTCTTTTTCGTTTTTAATTTTTAACTAAAAGATATTTTTTAAAACAGAGACTCCTTTAATTATCTCCTTTCTCTGAATAACTTGAGTCCAGCTTTTACACGTGTGATATTGGGGAGGGGTGCATTTTCATTCTAGCTGTTTCGTAACTGACTTAATTGTGATACTAAACCCCAAAGTGAAAATGGTTTTGTATGTGCTTTACAGTAAGGAGAACAGTCAGTGCACTTTTATCAGATAACTTTACAAACGGAAAATGTTCCTTGGAGCAAGCCCATCCTTGACTGCTTTTTACAGAATGGGAAACAGTACTTCTCAATCAGGTAAATAACACAGGCAGGCCCCAGTTGGTTTTGTCTCTGTGATTACGTGCTGTGCTTAGTCACTCAGTCGTGTCTGACTCTTTGCGACCCTATGGACTGTAGCCCGCCAGATTCCTCTGTCCATGGGATTCTCCAGGCAATAATACTGGAGTGGGTTGTCATTCCCTTCTCTAGGGCATCTTCCCGACCCAGGGATCGAACCCAGGACTCCCGCATTGCAGGAAGCCACCAGGGAAATCTTATTTATCCACCACCTCCTGGGTGAAGCTGTCTAATCACTGACAAAAGCCTTACCTCACTGGCTCTTACCTCAGGGGAAATTAAAAATTACTCAGGATGGCTCAGTTTACCAGCATGGCTCAAATCTTATTTAACATGTATAAGACCAAAATCCCCAGAGCTTCATATTACATGTCAGATCTAGGGTATCCTTGGCAGAAGCATCAGTGGTTTTCCAAGATTTGTGTTCCTATCACAGGAAGAAAACAGTTCAGCAGACAGGAAGTGAAGGTAGGTGAAAGGGAAGAGAGAAAAACTCTAATTCTCAGATTGGAGCAAACTTTTTCCCAGTAGGTTGCTATTGTTGTTGTTCAGTTGCTAAGTCATCTCTGACTTTTTGCAACCCCATGGACTGCAGCACACCAAGCTTTCCTGTCCTTCACTAACACCAGGACTTTGCTCAAACTCATGTCTTCGGAGTCAGTGATGCTATCAAACCATCTCATCCTCTGTTGTCCCCTACTCATCCTGCCTTCAATATTGCCCAGCATCAGGATCTTTTCCAGTGAGTTGGCTCTTTGCATCAGGTGGCCAAAGGATTGGGGCTTCAGCTTTAGCATCAGTCCTTCCAATGAATATTCAGGGTTGTTTTATTTTAGGATTGACTGATTTGATCTCTCTGCTATCCAAAGGACTCTCAAAAGTTTTCTCCAGCACCACAATTCAAAAGCATCAATTCTTTAGCAATCAGCCTTCTTTATGGCCCAACTCTCACATCCATACATGACTACTGGAAAAACCATAGCTTTGACTATACAGACCTTTCTTGGCAAAGTAATGTCTCTGCTTTTTAATATGCTGTCTAGGTTTGTCATGGCTTTCCTTCCAAGGAGCAAGCATCTTTTAACTTCATGGCTGCAGTTACAGTCTGCAGTACGAAGAACTGGATTAAATTTTACGCCTATATTCACTTCTTACCCTCATGCACCAGGGCTGATTTTGTGCAATGCCACAGGGAGAGGTCAGAGGTGAAGGAGGCAGAGATCAGGAAGGAATCTCCAGGCAACTAGGACCTGGAAGGTCCTGGATAATCAAATTCTTCCTTCCTCAGGAGCTTGGGCACCTGCTCACGGCTGGGGCAGCCATCCCCTGGCCCCCAAATGTGTGTGTGCTCAGTCATGTCTGACTCTTTGTGATCCCATGGACTGTAGCCTGCCAGGCTTCTCTGTCTACGGAATTTTCCAGGCAAGAATACTGGACTGGGTTGCCATTTCCTACTCCAGGGAATCTTTCCAGCTCAGGATCGAACCCATATCTCCTGCATCTGCTGCACTGGCAGGTGGATTCTTTACTTCCCACCGCCTACTTAGAATGGTTAAGATGATAAATTTTATGGTGTGTCTTTATACACTAAATATTGATTGAACACTTCTGAGGAGTTCTCAGGAGATGAGCTCTTCAAACACAGGCTCTCAGCTTTTACTGAGGCCTAAGGAGAAAACAGCAAAGCTATTTTCTACAGTACCTCTCCTCAGACATGGCTGACCACCACCTCCATGGGGCTCTCATTCCCCTGGCTTCTAAAGCCCTATTCTCTCTCTGGTTTCCTCCTACTTACTGAATGTCTCCATTTCTTATTTCCTTTACTGGATGCATCTACCTCTTTCCCTTATAAAAGTGGGTATTCTCAGAGACTAAGTCCACAGACCAGCCCTCACCTCTCTCTTCAATCTTTCCCTCACAGCTCACATCAGGGAAACCTATTCTCCTCTTCTGACTGAAGATGCACACACTTTTCTGCCTGGGCTCGTTTACCCTGGCTCAGTTGGTCCTCCAGACCAATCTAGGGTTCTTGTCTGCTTCAGTTTAGTTCAACTGCTCAGTCATATCCAACCCTCTGCAACCCCATGGACTGCAGCACGCCAGCCCTCCCTCTCCATCACCAACTCCTGGAGCTTACTCAAACTCACGTCCATTGAGTCAGTGATGCCATCCAACCATCTCACCCTCTGTCATCCCCTTCTGCTTCCTTCAATCTTGCCCAGTATCAGGGTCTTTTCCAATGAGTCAGTTCTTCACATCAGATGGCCAAAGTATTAGAGCTTCAGCTTCAGCTTCAGCATCAGTCCTTCCAATGAATATTCAGGATTGATCTCCTTTAGAATGGACTGGTTGGATCTCCTTGCAGTCCAAGGGACTCTCAAGAGTCTTCTCCAACACCACAGTTCAAAAGCATCAATTCTTCGGCACTCAGCCTTCTTCACAGTCCAACCCTCACATCCATACATGACCACTGGAAAAACCATAGCTTTGACTAGTTGGACCTTTGTTGGCAAAGTAATGTCTCTGCTTTTTAATATGCTGTCTAAGTTGGTCATAACTTTTCTTCCAAGGAGCAAGCATCTTTTAATTTCATGGCTGCAGTTACCATCAGCAGTCATTTTGGAGCCCCCAAAAGTAAAGTCTGTCATTGTTTCCACTGTTTCCCCATCTATGTCCCATGAAGTGATAGGACTGGATGCCATGATCTTAGTTTTCTGAATGTTGAGTTTTAATCCAACTTTTTCACTCTCCTCTTTCACTTTCAACAAGAAGCTCTAGTTCTTCACCTTCTCATCACATGGATCACAGCTCTGTTTAACTCAATGAAATTATTAGCCATGCCATGTAGGGCCACCCAAGACAGATGGGTCATGGTGGAGCGTTCTGACAAAATGTGGTCCACTGGAAAAGGGAATGGTGAGCCACTTCAGTATTCTTGCCTTGAGAATCCCATGAACAGTATGAAAAGGCAAAAAGATATGGTATCATCCGCTTAGTATTCCTAAAACATTACTTTGCACCTGCCGTGTTCCAGTTCAAATCCCACAGTTTCTTACAATAATTTTGTTTGCCTCCTAAATGGTATATGGGGCATTTGTTGCTGTTCAGTCGCTACGTCATGTCTGATTCTGCAACCCCAAGCAATGAAGCACACCAGGCTTCCCTGTTCTTCACTATACAGAGCGTGCTTCAGTCTACCGTCAATGCCTGCCCTTTTCCAATGAGCAAGGCTGAAGTTCAGAGAGACTCATCTGTGACTGAAAGTTGCATAGACAACCAAGGGCAAAGTCAGGAGAACTGGTCTCCTGATGCCCAGTGCCTTGTCTGCTCCAGAGTGTCCCTCTGGGCAGCTTGGCTTCTCGGCTGGCTCCATGGACTGCTGCAATATGGCCCACCAAGGCTTGCCATGAACCCTCCACTCCATGGCACTCTAAACTTTCTTCCACTTTCCTTCCCACGCATCTTCCCTAAAGGGCTGCACTGAAGTCTCAGCTCACCCCTCTGTGAAGGCACCTCTGCCTGTGACGTTTGCTGAAAACAGTCTCTAGATTCTCAAAGGGTCTACTGCATCATCCTCTGGCCCGCACTCAGCCTAAAACCCCACCATGCCTTCTGTGCTGTGAATGCACACGGGTTGCATGTGATGCCCTGAACCAGGAGTTCTTTGAGGGCTGGGCTCTCTACACACAGAAGCAGTACTAACTGAGCCAACATTTGCTGCTGTGAGTATCCAAGGCCCAGAGAAGCTGGCAGGGATGGAGGGAGAGAGGCTGCACCCAAGAAACAGGACTGTCCATAGTGAGCAGAATAGCCTGTGCTCTGGGAACACCTCTGATCCCCAGCTCCTCAGCCTAGAGGGTGGGGCACATGAAAACACATACATGGGCCAGCTGAACTGACAGCTAGATACACAGCAGGTCACGATGGAAGCAAGGTTCATAAATCGCTTATTCTCTTCCTGACAGGCAACCCTGGTATGGGCACATGAAGTCTTGAGGGCTTCAGGCCTCAGGCTGACGTGGTCACCTAGGACACTCAGCTTAGTGGCCTCTTTGCTTCCACATTTCCTTGGAAGAAGTTTACTCCTAGTTATTTATACAATTAAATCTTGTTTGTCACAATGAAGCTGGAGACTGTTTTCCCATGTAAGTCCACGGACAGTGCTATATACACAAACACAAATCCCCGTACATCTTCAAAACCATAATATCATAAGGACCAACCTAACAACACAGGAGTTACAGTTTCCCAGAGCAATCCACTCAGCAGTCATTCACTCATCACACACTCTAGCTCCATACTTAACTCTCCCTCAAGGTTCTGAAGCCCTTAGAACAAGATTTAAGATATGTGATAAATGTAATGGACACTGCTATGTGCTATACATACAAGTTTTTAAGAGAGTGAATTCTAAGAGCTCTCATCACAAGGAAAAGAACAATTTTTTTGTTTCTTTAATTTTGAACCTATATGAGATGACGGCTCTCCCCTAAATTCATTGTGATAATCATTTCATGATATATGTACATCAAATCATTATGCCATACACCTTAAACTTAGAGAGCATTGCATGTCAATTTGGAGAAACCAATGGCACCCCACTCCAGTACTCTTGCCTGGAAAATTCCATGGACGGAGGAGCCTGGTAGGCTGCAGTCCATGGGGTCGCTAAGAGTCAGACACAACTGAGCGACTTCACTTTCACTGTTCACTTTCATGCACTGGAGAAGGAAATGGCAGCCCACTCCGGTGTTCTTGCCTGGAGAATCCTAGGGACAGTGGGCTGCCATCTATGGGGTCACACAGAGTCAGACACGACTGAAGTGACTTAGCAGCAGCATGTCAATTATATCTTAATACAACTGGAAGAAAAAAGATTCAAGCAACTGGTCTTTCAGGAATCTTGATCAATGGCTGAGGGAACACTGAGCTGCTTCTCAGAAAACAATGTGTTTTGACCCCCAGCTTGCACCGGGCTCCCAGGGCTCTGGGGAAAATCTGGTTGTGAGCCACCCACCTGCTCCTGCAACTGCCTGTCTGGTGTCCAGATACCCACCCACTTCTCAGCCATATGCATGCAAACCTTCTCCCCAAGGAAGGACACCCCTGCCCCAGCAGCAGCTATTGAGCTAATTTTCCTGAGCCATGTTCTCAAAGGAATGAAAACAAGTGAGCTCACTCTTAACCACCTCTCTCTCAGTCTACCACTTTGAAAACCAGGGATCTTGAAGGCTCTATTACAGAGCGAAATTTTATTTCATGGCACCTTCTCATCTTTCACTGTTCTGAGGAACACATAAGAGAAGGTGAACCGAGGAACACATAAGAGAAGGTGAAATCGTAAATCTCTGTGTGTTCAGCCATTCCACTTAGGTTTGGCAAATTCCCCCGAAAGGCAGTGTAGGACACCCACAAACAAATTAGGTTGTCCTGCTTCCAGGAGATTGCATGCAAAAATCCGCAATGCTAAAACCTAGGCTTGTGAAATTTCTCGTTTGCCAAACAGGCACAAGGTGGACAGAAAAGATCTAAACACCACCTCTCTAGCCCTTGGTTCCCCATCTCTAAATAAAGAAGTTAGATGGAAGGCCCTTCAGAGTTGCTTTTAACTCTCAGTCATGGGGATTCTATTTATATTTGTAGGGGGCAATTTCATTACAAAAAGCTTTTCACTGTGGGCCTTCCTTAAATATTACACACATATATATAATGATTTTTTTTTTTTAATTTCAGCTTATACTATCTTTTTAGGTACAATGTACTGAATGAAGAGAAGTATACAGCCATGTTTATCTCACTATCTCCCAAGTTGTTAGCATCTTTCTCACATGGATGGAAATGCTGACAGATAAATGGTTTGTGGCAACTCTAGGATTATCTTGCATTATTAATGAAATGATGTGCTGCATTATTCTGAATTGAAATCCCTGGGTCCTGAGACTTTGTCTCACCCTACTGCATTCTCTTGCTACTTCCTGGATTATCAACTGCCAGGAGCAGGGAATTTCATCAGCCATGTTATCCTGGTTCTCCCAAGGGCATCCTCATGCAAGGACGAGAAAGGTGTGATGCAAATTCAGTCTGATGAAAATTTCAGAAAAAGGCCCCAGGATAATTAGGCTTACAGAGCTGAGGTTGGGGGGTCAGGCAACACCAGGTTACCAGTGAGGCACCCTGTAAGGAGACAGTATGGCATGGATCTCTAAATGGACTTGCCATTTTTAGTCCTTGTCAGCACACTGCATCCAAGGCTAATGACTATATAAAAGGAAACATAATCACATCAAAGTTCAGTGTTTTAAAGTACGGGCTGCACCTTCTACATTATATATGACATCAAGGTCAACTGTACCAAGGGCTATGGATTTCATCAGAGCTGAGCTACAGCTTCACCTCTGAACTCATCACTCTCTGGGCAAAGCAGGGCTGGGGAAAGGGGGGAGAACACTGGTAAAGTGATGCTTAGCAATGAACTTGATTTATAAGCTGCCACAGGATGTGAGGTTAAAACAGGGAAGGCACCCCTGGTATGGCAGCTTATATGATACCATTTAGCTTTTTGATGATAGAAGATATTAGTAAACCACCACCATGGAACAAACGAACATGGAACTCTGACAGATATTGGTCCCCTTCTTTGTAGTGGAAGTCTCTTACTTTTTGGAGAGTTAAAGTTTCTGGGAGGTGGGGCAGTGCTGACCATGATGTTCCCAGAAGGTTCTGCAAGGCTGGCACATGTGCTGGAGGGGCAAAGCTCAGACATTGTCCTGGCATTTGATTGATCTCAGTCGTTTGACTGTAAGCTTGTGATCCAGACTGGTTTCCTAAAAACCCACCAGGAATCTGGACCCCAGCTCTGGCAGATTCTGGTGAGAGGGACTCAAGGCAACCTGGAGCGTGGAGAAACCACAACAGAAGCACTGAGGAACAGGCTAGGCACCTGTTAAGTGACACCAACACTGAAGAGGGCCACAACTGAGAGTGCAAATGCCTGTGCATGTGCCCAAGAAGTCAGCATGTTACCAGGAGAGATGACGAACTAAGTGAGTGGAGCGCAGCTCTGCTGAGAATCACTCACAGGTGTCTATACACCTAGCAGATTACAAAGAGACTGGAGACTCAGTGGATGCTACAAAGTCACCCTACTGTAATAACATAACACACACATCCCCAGTGACCTGGGAAGTGCAAGCTCTCCATTCTCAAGCTGTCCTCTGGTTCAGAGTGAGGTCCCTTCTCCTCTCCCATAGGGACTCTGGTCTCTCTTGCTGGCATAGGCTCCAGAACCTCCCACCCCGCCCTGCTGGGTTCCTAGATCTCCTGCATCAGGGGTGGAAGGATGTGCTCAGGAACCCCTGCCCCATGTGCCTGGGCTCTCTTCTTTCTCCTCCAAGGTGGTCTCTCCACTCCTGTCTTCTCAGAAATTGGGTACAGGTGGACTCAGGACTCACAGACAGCATTCTCCTGAGTGTCCAAATTACTTGAGGATGGGGGAGAGCCCTGGAAGTACCACATCACATCAGGGTCTATGGATAGACGGCTTCCATTCAAATCTTGATTCTACCTTTTCTGGTTTTGTGGTTTTTAACCTCTCCGAACGTTAGTTTTCTTTATCGTTATGCAGAACTAAAACAAAGCATTATTAGACAAGTATCAAATGAGATAATATACAATAACATAAGTGTAATATACAATACACTTTAGTTTCAAAATCACTTCTTTGGTCCTCAAGGCAATTTGAGACGCTCGCAAGCCATCTTGGGCCCCAACGCCCGTGATTAAAGACACATGCTTGTTTTGCCTCTGCCATTAAAAGTACTTTAGTGGAGAATTTAAGAAACACTACATAAATTTGTTCTCTAGGTTTGGAAGGCACTATTCCTATAAAAGCAAGGCTGGATGATCTTGAAGCAGTGCTCTAAAAAGTTTCATCATGTCATGTAATGTCATTTTTAAACTGATTAATTTGACAATGCTTTTTAGGCCCTACTAAACAGAGGTCCTAGGTCAAGCAAAAACCATGCACAAATCTCGCTTACTGAAGACGGAAAAAAAAAAAAAAAACCCCTCATAACGCAGAGGAGGCAAAGGAAAAGAAGACTAATAGCTGTAATTCATGAAAACAAGGTACAGCTGCAGGAACTACAGGGTATTATGGGAATGCCGTGAAAGAGCCTCGACTCCAGACTGGGTCCTGCTGGACACGCTACCCACTTGAGGATGGGCAAGAGAGTGAGCCCAACAAAGGAAACGTTTGCTGAGGGAACAAGGAAGCAAACACGCAGGGTAGCGCTAGGGTCGAATGGACCAGTCCCATGGAGTGGTAGATGTCTGTTGCTGTTTTGGTGATCCACATCAGAAGTCCCTTCCTAAATCGGAAGAGACCCTCATTTTGCAAGTGGTTGTAGCAAAGCTGGAACCAGAGGATATCTCTCCCACAAGCAGCAAGGGCAAGGACACAACCTAGCACTGACACATCAGCTGGCCTATTTCTGAGATTTTTAAATGTGGAGCATGACTAAATATTCAGGCACATCTGGAGTCCCATCTGAGACGGAACTGAAAAATACACAGGAGGCCAAGGCCATCGTGAGGTCCTAACCAGGAGATTCTTGGCTGCATTTCCTGATGTATCTTTCAGTGGCTTATTCTTTCTGGGGTTGTGTGAATGCACCCAATATACTTTCAAGACAGTCTTCATTTCAATCCATTCCTCATGCTGCTGCTGCTGCTGCTCCTAAGTCGCTTCAGTCATGTCTGACTCTGTGCGACCCCATAAATGGCAGCCCACCAGGCTCCCCCATCCCTGGGATTCTCCAAACAAGATCACTGGAGTGGGTTGCCATTTCCTTCTCCAATGCATGAAAGTAAGAAGTGAAAGTGAAGTCGCTCAGTCGTGTCCAACTCTTAGCGACCCCATGGACTGCAGCCCACCAGGCTCCTCCATCCATGGGATTTTCCAGGCAAGAGTACTGATTCCTCATGATAGCAGGAATCAATTTCCATTTCTTGCAACCAAGAACCCTGATGAGAGAGGTAGTTATTGTATTCATGAAGGTACAAATACTGAGGACCTGAAGCAACACAGGGTCCAGGAAAACGAAGAGGAGATGCACTCAACAGATAATGAGGAGGAGGAAGTGCCAGGTGGAAGCTGAAGATAAAGAAGAGGGCGGGATTAAGGACAACTAGCAGTCCTGTGATATTCAATGATGACACAAAAGGAGGGCGAGATTTGTGAAGAGTAGGAAATGCCAGGCTCAGTGTAGATCTGTTGAATGTGAGATACCCATATGACAGTCAAAGCACAGTGTTTACCGGGACTCACAGACAGAAAACAAACATGGTTACCAAAGGGGAAAAGGGATGGGAGGGAGAAATTAGGAGCTTGGTACAAACTACTATATACAAAATAGATAAACAACAGGGTTCTACTGTATAGCACAGGGCGCTATATTCAATATCTTACAACAAACTATAATAGAAGAGAATATTATATATATTATATAAATTAATATATTGATATAACGTATTAATATATTAAATATAGTATTATATATATATCACACATATAGAATCACTTTGCTGTACACCTGAAACTAACACAACACTGTAAACCAGCTATACTTCACTTTAAAAAAAAAAAGCATGGTGTTTACCAGGCAGCTGGCTGTACAGGTAACTTTTAGAAAAGCCTAGACTGGCAGTCTAAGAGATTAGAAAGAAACAGCTAGACAGTGTAGGGACACAGGCACTAAGGGAGGAATTTAGGCCTGCCAGGACACTGGTCTTCTAATGTCAAGCACTGCAAAACCAAGTCAAGTAAAAGCAGGACAAAAATATGAATGCTAGGTCACTGGTGGTTTTAGCACCTGGGAAGTCACTGGTGATTTGGGCAATTTCAGTGGAGTAATGGAGAAAAAGACAGACTTCAGTGGATGAAGGATGATGAAGAGTGAGAAAGTAGGCATCAGGCAAAAGGTAAAAAGAAAAAGAAAAAAAAAAGAAGCAGGTTCATTTTATAAGAGACATATATGCCTAAAATTAACAAAGTACCGAGGATTACCTCTAAAGAATGAAGAACATTCATTCATTTTATAAATACTGAATGATCACCTCTCATTGCATAGGCCTTGGAGACCCAGTGGGGAATAAAACAGACACGGTCTTGCCCTCAAGAGCTCGTGGTCTAGAGAAAGATGCTAAACAATGTGGTATCGGCCACAAAAAGTTTAGGTGTTCTGAGAGACTGCAGTGAGGGATTTTAAGTTGGAGGTTCAGAAAGAGCCTCTCCAACCCAAAAACCTGACCAGGGAAAGGGGGTCAGGTGGGGAGAAGAATTTCAGGCACAAAGACCATCAAGTACCAACACCCCCAAAGTGGGAAGCTTGGGCCCATCTATACACAGAAGGGAAGGAGCCAGGGAAGACGTGAGGCCAACCAGTGCAGTGAGGAGCCCACAGTGGAAGGAGGCCTCCTTCCAGCAGGAGCCACGCCTGTTCCACAGACACTGGGAGGATGGGTGTGGGTAAACGTGGATCTGTCAGGAAGTGAGGGAGTTGTCTAATGGCCACTGTTTTCTTTGTGCAATAGCAGTCCTGGTGAGGCATGAGAGAACTAGGTGAGGTGGTGGCGGGAAGGGCTATTATGGGCAAGAGGGGAGGAGCCGAGCTCACTCACAGCTCAGCCCTCCTAAAGCAACTCCATAATAGTGGCTTCCTCATTTTTTGGTACCAAAGCCTCAAAAACCAGGTCAGAGGAGCCCCAGACCCCTTGATGCTTAGCACTAGAAAGATCTGCAGAGACCTTAACTGCGATTCATTTCTCCTACCTCATAATTAAGTAATTTATTCAACAGGAATCAATTAAATGTCCAGAAATATGGCCATCAACACACCTCCTCAGGAAGCCCCCATCCATGGGAAACTGTTGATATTCTCTTTTCAACAGTCTTCCCCTGTTTAATAACGTGGATTTCTTCCGCCCTTTCTCTTGCTTTCCTATTCACATTGTGCCAAGATATCTTAAACTCACTCGGCTTCTAATCGAGCAAGGTCTGAGTTCTTTTTCTCTGTTTAATACTCAGGCACAAGCACCTATTCATTTGTAACCAGGAAAAATTAAATTGATTCTTTAGGAGGTGGCTTTTGACTGAGGATGGAGGTTCAGCACTCCTGGCACAGAGCCAAGTTTGTCCTAAGCTATGGTGGCCTAACAATATCCCCAGTCATTTGCTTCTACATTCACTCACATACACAAATATGTTGGCCTCCAAGGATTTCTGAATTCACTTGATATTTTGTTTCATATTCAACCCTAA
The DNA here is from genome assembly GCA_006410615.1 of Neotragus moschatus. Classification (NCBI taxonomy): domain Eukaryota; kingdom Metazoa; phylum Chordata; class Mammalia; order Artiodactyla; family Bovidae; genus Neotragus; species Neotragus moschatus. The sequence continues at coordinate 55,548 of SJYA01001133.1, read as the reverse complement.
ACAACATATACTAGTCTCTCACTGCAGTTCAGACTAAAGTATGTCCCAGTATGGCAAATCAGGCATGAAGCATCGGAAGGCAATTTGCTTGCAATGCAGACACTGTGAAGAGCTTGGGGTGATCTCACACTAGATGGGATACATAAATCCACAAGGAAAAAAAGAAAAAAAAGCTAACGAGAAGGGACAGAATTAGTAAGGCTAGACAATAAAGATAATTGAGCTATTTAAACAGCATTGAGGGACTTCCCTGGTGGTCCAGTGGTTAAGACTTCACCTTCAAATGCAGGGGGTGAGGGTTTGATCCCTGGTTGGGGAGCTAAGATCCCACATGCCTTGGGGCCAAAAAACCAAAACATAAAACAGAAGCAATATTGTAACAAATTTGATAAAGACTTTATAATGGTTCACATCAAAAACTCTTTTTTAAATAACATAAATAAACAGCATTGCTCCTTTCTGAGTGGTGGTAGCTAAACAGAGGATTCTAGATCACAGCCAATAACCAATCTTGTCAGAACTGCTCAGGACACACACGCACATACACAAACAGACATATACACACACTAGTCCTTTATTTCCTAGTAGAAGCTACTATGATTCCCTTTGTTAATAAAGTATTTATTTAATCTCCCTCAAGAGTTATTCTACAACCTATTCTAACTGCCATCAATTTAAAACTCAAGCACCTCATATTATATAAAAAGAAACATGTTGAGCATTCAGTAAATAACAGAAGGAGGATAATTTGCTACAGATTTGCAGAATGTAAGTGATAGCAAGGGGAAGGGAAAGATTAGGAACAAGGAGGTGTGCATTAAAGCACCTCTTCACCTCCAGTTTACAGGCTTGCAATGGGTGAGTTGGGCTGGAGAGAAGAATGTAGGTGCTGGCTGAAAGAATGTAGCCCAAAGAATATGCTTTGGGATACTGTTTTTCCACTTTCTCCTCACTGTTTTGTTTTTCGGGTTTCTCTCCCCCCCAAAAAAAGAAAAAAAAAAAAAAACATGCCTAGGAGAAAAATACCAATGTAAGTGCTACTTGTAATGCATATAAAAGTTCACTATTGGCTTCTCTCGCCCATGTGCCTTCAACCCCAGTTGTGACTTACTGTACATCACTGTTTAAATGAAAAGCCTCCAACAGCACAAAACTCCATCAGTACAGACTCCACGGCAGCAAAGAAACATTAATCCCCCAAGTTCCCACATCAAGCTCAAAAACAATGCTCCTGGCTGTCATTTCTCATTCACACCAGTCCCATATTTCTATTAAACAAGACTTTTTATTGACTGCTTCCCTCACACAGCACAATAAAGGAAATGTCAGCCCACAGAGACCACATCTTGAAACACAGGGCTTAACTTTAGGGATGGGAATCAGGAAAAGAAGAGGACAAATTTCCAGGGCTCTCCCTTACTGGTTATCTACCAAACCGAGAAACGTTGGGGTTCCTTTCTGCTCCTCAGGCTCCTTGAGCTGCTATGATTGACTCGAAATTTACCCGTTTCCCAAGAGACTACTTAAAAAGAAAGAAATTTCACAATCTTGCACAGGCTGCTCTCTTACTCTCTCATTTCCCCCACTTCTACCTCACTTACAAGAGGACTTTTGTATACATAAAGTTTCAGGAAACAAAGCGTACAAACACTGACACACAAATAAACTCCCTGATCTAACACCAGCGTATAATTGTGTTTTGGTTGGAGCTTTTCCAGCCCTGTCACTCGCTCTGTTAGGAGTAAATGGAAACCCTTTGCTTTGGCAAAGTTAGAAACAGACAAACTCTTCTCAGTTTCAAGTTGCACAAGCCCTCCCTCATATCTCTCAGCCCCCTTAAAGCCCCCCAGCAAAATAAATTCACTGCTGAAAAGCCAGCAAGGATTAAAAAAAAAAAGAAGAACAAAAAAACCCTATTTCTCAAATAAAGATCTTTCACTTCTCCCCCGCACGCAGCTTCCCCCTTTAGCCGGAAACACACACAGTTTCTAGTTTCTGAAATCCCTTTTGAAGCCCTGGACTCTTAGGGCTCTTCCAAGGGATCCAGCTTTCGACTGTCCCGACTGCAGGCAGGCAGCGCTCTTCTAAGTACATTTAGCATTCTTGGAGTCAATACTGTGGCTGTTTCGTTTCCAGAAAGATCTAGAAAGCAGAGTTTAGTGGGCTGGCAGAGCCAGGTCTGACTCTTCCTCCCTCCCCTTTGACCGGCCGTGGGGTGAGAAGCGTATTCGGCACAGTCGCCCTGAAACCAGCAGTGAAGGTGCAGTCAGAATGAACAAAGTACCCATCGCTCACTTTTAAACTCGTATCTGCTCCACTACCCCGCCGCCCTACTTCCACATTCCTTCGCAGAACTTGGCTGGGGCCCCCTCAGCCAAATCCAAATCGTACCTTCCTTGGATTCTTCTGCCTCGAAGTGCATGGTGTCCGGGTAGGCGGCTGCAGGGGCGACGACGGTGGACATGTACTCGCACGAGCTGGCAGCCAAAACCAGCACACAGAAAATAAAAAGGAAGGAAAGCTTCTAAAATCAAAACCTCCGCGGGGCGGGAGGGCTGGTTCTGGTGCAAGGATTTTTCAGGGGGAAAGTTCTGCAAGAGTGACGAATCGCGTCTCAGCTGGGCGGCGGGAGTCCGCCCCCAGGGCCGCGCGCCCCAGCCCGTAGCAGGCGGGCGATCTGGAGGCTCGTGGCTGGGCGCACGCAGGTGGGGCTGATCTGCGGAGGGGCCGGGCAGAGGGGCGCCGGCCGCCGGGACCCAGGATGGGCCACGCCTGGGAAATCGATATGCAAGGAAGAAAAGAAAGGCACATCTCTGCTGTTTTACATAAATCACAAATGCAGACGCGGTCAAAGGCATGCATCTCCATCTTTAGGTTCTGTTTTTCGACGCCCAGTTAACTTTCTGTTTCTTGAGGTCTTAAACGCCCAAAAGGAAGGATTTTAAAGCGGCTCGGTTTTGTACATTATTTTTTGCAGCAAAGTAACGTGGATATTGGTCCATGAGGCTGGAAGGACCTGCGGCACAAGGCCAGGAACGGGGCATTTTGAAGAAAGGTGCAGGTAGACGGGAACTCCACCCCTTACCTTTGCACAGGAAAAGCAGACCAGAAGGCTTAGTCATTCGGTATAACCCGCATGGTTTACTCAGACCTTACTCAAACCCCAGCCTGGGTGCACTAAGTCCTCTGCAGTTACCCCAAAGGGCCATTCCCAGAAGGAGGGGGCCTCTCTCTTCTTCGAAGGATGCAAGCCAAAGGCAGGGCTCGGGGTGGGGCGGGGTCGGGGAGGTATTCGGTCTTTTGAAACGCTGATACAATAAAGAGGCTGGAGAGTCCTTAGAGGAGATCTCAATTCTGCCCCCTGGTCAGGTGCACCAGCTGAGAGGAAGACGTCTCAGTTTTGCGAAGCCTTAGTTTTTCCTTTGGAGAAGGGGGAACAAGAGCTGCCACCGACATACCTGTCTTAATGGAGGAATTTGCAGAGCACTAGCTTTATTACAGATATAAGGCAACAGGTCCTCAAATAACAAACCTGAAAGATCCATTAGGAAACTGTGAGAAAAGTTACATTCTTTTAATAAATTTATTTTCCAGCTGCTTTCCATCATTTCCCTCGTTTTATACAGGCAAAAAAAAAAGAAGAGAGGCTCTATAGTAAATTTAGTGAATAGACTCTATAGTAAATATAAATTTAATGATAAGAATATACAAAAGATACAGATGTAAAGAGTCTGAATTAAGATTTAGTTCTGCCATTTATTTTTTGTATGACCTTGAGTGAATTATTTAACTTCTCTGAGCCTCCCTTTCCTCATCTGGAAAAAGAGAGTTTAAAGAGTATTAATTATTCCTCAGATTTATGCTGGGGATTAAATAGGGTAATATAAGCAAAAAGTGCTTTGAAAATCATAAACTCCTATACAGATTATTACAAACTACTGCACCATTAAAAGTAATTTTTTGTAAAAGATACTCTAGTGTTTTATTCCAATATTGGGTTTGAACAGGGAAAAAACGTGTTTATGCGAGTCACAAGCAGAGAAGACTATTATAAATATTAATATAAGATATTAAATCACTTCCTACTGCTGAGTGATTCTATCACGCCTAAGACACCAGGCAGTATTTCATCTCAGTTCCCTGAAAGGACAGGACAGAATGGTGAGAGGAAGACATAGCCGGTCAGAAAGGAGAAAAGAGGAGAAACATCTGGAAAGTATCAGTATTGTGCAGCCTTCCGGAAGCTGACCTCACCAGGCTGCACCCTTCTGAAAGTCTCAGTTGATTCCAAGGTCCCCTGTGCCACACATCTTGACTGCTAACACTAACTTAGTAACTTCATTCTGTAACTTCAGACTTACCGAGGAGGCATGAAGGTCATTCTGAGACATGCTCCCTCACTAGCCAGAAGTGACCTTTCCTGTCTTGTCTAAGGAATCATTCTGGAAGTCCCCCCACCCCACCCCCCACACACCATCTGTCCTGTGCTCTCCCCCATGGCAGCCCAGACTTCCACAGATGTCTGCCAGGAGCCCAACAGCATCTCACCAGGGCTGTGAACTTCACAAAGATAGCTCCCATTCGTCTATAATTGGAGTAAGACGCAACACCTGTTCAAGGTGATGATTATGCAAATTCACACAACCCAAAGTCCGGTCTCACCAGTCGCAGAAAGGGCTCACTTTTACCCTCTTCCTTCAGAAAGTGCCCCCATAAGAGTGATTTATAAAAGGTCCTTCTGCAAGTCCAATTATGTTTAAACCACACACGGCGTGTTAAAGTACGTGTCCTTAACGTCCGGCTTGTTTTTACGCTGGGTTCACAAAAAGGCCCTCAGCTCTGCTCAGGTTAGCCAAGGAGAACTGCTGAATGAACAATTCAACCGCTGCTGTGTCAGCCTCTTAATCCAATTTAGAATCGTTTTAGCAGCTAGGTTGATCTTTGACTTTCACTGGGGTCCTCAAGCAACCTGTCAAGAAACTTCTTTTGTGTTTAAAAGTAGCCCAGCAGTCACCTTGAGGAACAAAGTCCCGATCTAGCTCCAGTGCAAGGCAGGCTCGGTTTATTTTGTGAGTGTATCTTAGCCTCTCTCCATCTTGTCCTATCTTCCTCCAAAACCACTCTTCTTTAGGATCCAAATTTCCAGATAGTCTATGACTTCCCCGTGTGAAAGCATCCACATCCTTCTCAGAAGTTTTTTAGACCTATGTTTTACTGTTTGGAAGCATTTATTTCTTTGTTTTGTGGTTAACTGCAAATTTATCTAAATTTCCTTAACCACCTAAAAGGAGAAACCAGCTGACTGTATTAGTAAAATAAGGTGTGAATTCAGTGTCTGCCTCTAATTAGCTCTTTCTGACTTCTCACTTCACTCCTCTGAACTACAACTGTATAATATGTAACATCAGGATGTCAGTTAAAATTATGTATATATTTTGTACACATTCTATGAAATCATCAGAAAAACTGTCCAGAGCTTTCTATGTTTATTTTTTCCACAACACTCTCTGTATAGTAGCCTAAAAATAGTAGCTTACCTACGTTCGTGTAGGTAAGATCTTAGTTGCTTAGTCATGTCTGACTCTCTACGGCCCCATGGACTATAGCCAACCAGGCTCCACTGTTCATGGAAATTTCCAGGCAAGAATACTGGAGTGCATTGCCATTTCCTCCTCCAGGGGATCTTCCCAACCCAGGGATCAAACCCACATCTCCTAAGTCTCCTGCATTGGCAGGTGGATTCTTTACCACTAGCACACCATCTGAGTTAAAATGCAAGCTAAGAATCTGAGATCCCTGGGTCAGGAAGATCTTCTGGAGGAGGAAATGGCAACCCATTCCAGGATTCTGGCCTGGGAGATCCCATGGAAAGAGGAGCCTGGTGGGCTGCAGTCCATTGGTGTGGCAAGAGTCAGACAGCACTTAGCAGCTACACCATCACCACTAAGATTCTGCTGTTTTTTTTCTTTTTTTTTTCAATCAGTCATTACCAAATATTTATATGAGTCACATATAAAAGAACTCTGCTCACCTGGACCTTACTGGCAAATTTTGGTAATTTTGATCACAGACTTGGAGTTCAACCTTCCAAGTGACCTTGGTTCTAAGGAAGATATTAACACCACCTCTCAACTGAACTTCATCATAGAACAGCAGAAACATCTTCTCTTAAATTATGCATCAATAAAGCTGTTGGAAAAATGCCTGGGCTTTGGGCCTTTTCCTTACATCCGCCCAGATGTCTGCCAAGAACAGGGAAGGTCAGCAAGTGTTCAGACTCAGAAGAGAAGACCAGCAGAATTGGGAAGAGAAGGTACAATTCAATCAGGAGGAATCACACTCTGCTCACATTAGAGAATGTGGTAAGTTCTCTGCAGCGAAAAAGACTAAGCATCTCTGTCAATTTGTATAGACCTATAGCTTCTAGCCCTGGAGAAGGGAATGGCTAGTACTCCAGTATTCTGGCCTGGAGAATTCCATGGACTGTATAGTCCATGGGGTCGCAAAGAGTCGGACACAAATGAGTGACTTTCACTTACAGCTTCTATGTCTAAGAATTCCATATCACACACAAAAAAATGGTAATTTCATCGATATTTTTATTTCTGCCTTGCTGACAGGCTGAATCTATACAAACAACATTTAAGTCAGTGAGGAGGGGAGGTAAAAGAGAGTGGTTTACTTAGTATAAAAAGAGGCTTTCTCCTATTTGACTTTGAAGCGTTCCTCATCTGTTCTTGTATTATTTATGTCTACACCCTTGAGAGTCTTTACAGGCTTCCATGTTCTATATACAAAGTTGGCTTTCAGGCCCTCTCCTCACAGAGGGACCTGTGTTCTTGGCCTCACCTGGTTGTGACTGCGGGCTCTGCATCCTTCTTAACCTCCTTAGACATCTTGCACTTAACCTTCCAAAAGGAGTGGGGCTAATTGGATATCTCACCGGAGTCTTGCCTAGCCAAAGTGATCTCACCCTTCATGTCTTAAGAAAGTTTGATTTAGCAAAAGTGGAGAAAGGGCCATTCAAATGACAGTGGAAAGCTCTCACATACCTTCTCAGGAGCCCAAGCCCTGAGCCTCAAGTGACCTTCTGCTTCCACATTGCTGGTACCTGGATGAGGCAGGGGAGGTTGGGAGGCAGGACAGAAGTGCTGTGAGTCAAGGAAGAAGGCTCACGATGAGTGCTGAGTCAAAGGATGGGGAAAAGCTGCCTCCCAGGGGCCGTGCCTGGGAGTCAGAAGTTTGTTCTGTGTAAACCCTCTCTTCAGTCTTCCCTTTTTCCGTAAATCCTCCAGGCTCACTACTGCTCTGGGTGTGAGTGGATAATTCTGAGGAAATGAGAAGTGCTGACATCTGGGGTGAGCATACACAGGGAGAAAACAGTACATCTGGGAGGCACTTGTTTCCTAGGCTTTCATTGTTTGCTTTTCTTTTTCTCCTAAGAAATCTTTCTTAGGAGAAAAGTAAAAACTTTTAGCAGATGATGAAACACACACACACTCAAAATCAGGTCTGAAAATATTAGCTGAAGAATTTATGACTTTGCATCTTTCTTTTGTAATACTTAGCTAGAATGCCTTGCATTTACGATGCCTTGCATAGGCTTTGTGCAGACTTCCCAGTTAGCTCCCTTGGCTCATCATACTCATTTTACAGACATGTAATTAAAGAAAGGGAGCTTATACAGTTTGCTCAAGGTCACGAAACTAAGTAATAATGTTCTTTAGACTACAGTAGATGCAGACTAGGCCTCCTATCTTCTATATCCAGACTTTCTCACTCTATTAAACGAGTTTTACTCATGTAAAATTCGAGACCTTTATTTTGCAGAGGAATAATTCAAAGTTTGTTGTACTGGGAGATTCCCCAAGAGTTTGAGTTGGTCATGATTCTAGGATGGAATGCTCAGATGGGTCTGTTCACAGGCTTAGATCACAGCCTCAAATCAAAACTATCCCATTCCTGATATTCAATGCTTTAAATAAGCCATAAGTTTAATAGCTTCTATTTATTCAGCTACATGAAAGTACAAATACTTTTTTTTTTTTAATTAAAAGTTCAGTCAAGACCCCAACTAAAATTCCTTGGATGTAAGGCTGCTAGAAGCAGGGCAAAGAAAGCCAGACTCAGTTTGGGAGACCTGGGCCTGATTACCATAAACCCAGTAAGCACTATCTCATTGACAATAGGATTTTATTTTTCTATTCATTCTTCTATCACTTTTCTTCTAAAATTTGCAAGCCATTTAATCTCTCAGAGCTTCTGTTTGCCCACCTGTAAAATGGGAATAATGCCACTTGTTCCACAAAGTAGTAAAAATAAAAATGAGTCATAAAGTGATGAAGCACAAAAAATTATGAAATCCCCCTAATCACTTTCATGAATAAGGCCAGATTATTTTAGGTGGTGGAGCATCCATTTGGAAGCCCTAAATGCTGACTGTACAGAAGTTCCACATAGGTGTGGGCAATTTAATGTGTGTGGTCCAGCAATAGAGCGTGAAAAGAAACGGACCAGACCTCACTGTACCTCGATTAACGGGGTCAACAAGGAGTAACATGAGATGGGCTACAAAGGGATTCACCAGGAATGAGAGAGGCAGGGCTGAGATTGGGCCCAGAAGGTAGTGCCACAACTGATCTATACATCCCTGACTTACCTTCAGAAAAGGAACAGGAGGAAAAATCATCAATGATCATAGTCATAGAAACTCAGACTTGTAAGTAAACTTACAGGTCACTTATTCTAACCCTCTACTGGCTGTGAAGCCATCTCCTGGATGCATCACAGGCAGCAAGCCTTCATCCAGACTCTCCTTGATTACTTCTATTAACAGAGACTCACTGCCTTAACAAAGCCCCACTTCCTCTCTAGTCATTAGAAAGTTCTTCTTATCATGAACTGAAATTCATGTTTAAGGGCAGTGATATTCAAATTACTTCCACCCTAACCACTGCTTTTACCACTTACAGCAAGGAAATAATTTTATGATAAGATAAACAAAAATTTTCTTTTTCCACTGCCTAATGGAGACCCCCTCATGTTGGCTAGCGATTGCAGTCGAATGCAACATGAGACAGTTATGCAACTTTCCAAGGCTGGCCACACATCTGCTATTGATTATCATGAAGAATTCAGAAGTAAGCAGCTTTGCTTAAGGCAGCAGCAGTGACAATCTCTTTCTCTCCCGTGTGTTCACTCTACTCCAAGGAGGTAGAAAAGGCGGCCAAGACAGGGAGGGTAATGGCCCCGCTTGATCCCATCAAGCAGTTATGAACTTTATTTGAGTTTCTGAACAACATTTGAAATCCACAAGAAAACAGAAGTAGTGCTCATATGTGGAATCTGGACCACAGACTCCTGTTCGGATATCTGTTTGAAAGTCTAATCCACTCTAAGTTGTCATACTCGGATTTTAACAGTGAGTTTCTGATATGGGTAGAATCTCTGTCAAGTTCATATTTTTGCCAGCCCATCACTGCTTAAGAGACAGAACACCAGGAGATGAAGCTACAGGGCTAGACAGGCTTACCCGCTGAAAGCAGCCAAGGTTAAAACTCAGCCTACAAACTCAGCAGGAGGCGAAAACGTGAACCAAAACAGAACTTATCCAGTGTTTCAGGGGGAAAGGGAAGGCTGTTTTGCAGGTAGCACTGAAAGGCGTGGATCAGAAGTTTGTCCTTTTGAATGGGTCAGCCTACAAAACTTAAGTTATTCAGCTTCTCTTTAAAGAAAAGTTATACAGAAACATGTATCAATTATGATTCACAAAACTGTTAAACATTACTAAAATGAATGATTCTTCTGGGAAACCAATAACATGAACAGTATGCTTGCCTACCTACCTAAATACGGTCTTATTAAGTCCATCCATTTTCTAGGACTTCCCAGGTGGCTCAGATGGTAAACTGAGGAACTTGACACTTTCACTTTTCTGTTTCTACTAGAACATAAAAAAAGTGAAAGTGAAATCTCTCAGCCGTGTCCAACTCTTTGGGACCCCATGGACTGTAGCTGGCCAGGCTCCTCTGTCCATGGGATTCTCCAGGCAAGAATCCTGGAGTGGGTAGCCATTCCCTTCTCCAGGGGATCTTCCTGATCCAGGGATCGAACTCAGGTCTCCTGCATTACAGGCAGACTCTTTACCATCTGAGCTATCAGGAAGCCAAAAGCTTTTTTTAAAAAAACACTAACTTTTTAACATTATTCCCTGTGGCTCAGCTGGTAAAGAATCCACCTGCAATGTGAGAGACCTGAGTTTGATCCCTTGGTTGGGAAGATCCCCTGGAGAAGTGAAAGGCTACCCACTCCAGTATTCAGGCCTGGAGAATTCTTTGGACTCTATAGTCCATGGGGTCACAAAGAGTCAGACATGACTGAGCAACTTTCACTCACATACATACATACATAACTATCTCAATAGAATTTTTACTATTGAATTCAGCAAAGTCCTCTTGAATGGCATTCAACTTTCTCAATTTCAGCTATGCACTATCAGCCCAAAAGAGACAGACGAAGAGAGGAAATAACAATCTGAATGGTGCGTCAGCCACCAGTAAGTGATTTTACGCTGCAGAGTAAGCATGGGATAGAGCTAGGGCTTTGCTGTTCCCTCCCTGAGCCTGTCTCAGCATTGCCTCTTACACTGTGAGCATCTTATGCATATTCATGATGAATGCTGTAGCTAAGGCTATGGATTTTTTCATGTCAAAGAGCCTTGGAAGACAAGGCAACTATTTCATCCAGTCCTAAAGAAACAGGAACCTGCTCCAGTGCTAGAGGAAACACTTACTGTAAGTGCTATACTTACTGGAAGAGAGTATGTTATTCTCCAATCTGGTAACTTCCTAAAAGATCTTCCTAAGTAATACTGACCCTGTACAATTTTTACATTACACATGACTCTTCTGTATTCTTAAGCAAATCAGTACCTTAGATTCTCATATATGAGAGTGATGTGGTCAGAGTTGGTTAAAGAGTCTCATGTTTTTAGCCCTGAGATCTTCAAATTGTGCCATGGTGCCTGAGAGCACTACAGCAAACTCACAGGGTGTTACAGGATACTTTAAATTTTTGAGGAAGACATAGCATTATTCAGTGTCTCTCAGACACTGCATAAACTACTAGTTCAAGCCAGTTCATTGCAGAACATTAGACTGTAATACATTTCTTTTGATGTCATTTCTGTGCAAAGCTAGGTTGTTGGTAGTTGCTATACTAAAAAGCAAATATTATCTGAAAAGTAACATGAAAGAAGAAATGAGGGTAATGGATCCAATTTGATTCCGATTTGATTTTAAGAAGTTATGAGGTGACCAGTTATCAATGTATTGTCTCACGGCTCCAATTCACCCTTCATTCATGCGTGCATGCTCAGTCCTGTCTGACTGAGTGTAGCCCACCAGGCTCCTCTGTCCATGGGATTCTCCAGGCAAGAATACTGGAGTGGGCTCCCATTTCCACCATCAGGGGATCTTCTTGACCCTGGGATCAAACCTGCGTCTCCTGTATCTGCTGGATTGGCAGGTGGATTCTTTACCACGGAGCCACCTTACCTGCTCTGAAAAAATAAAGATGAGACTTTAGAGATTTTTTATTTTGCCAGCTGGTGCTATCCTAAGCTTTGTCACTGGAGTGCCATGGCGAGACACTACAGGAAGAAGGGCTTTTGCTTCCTGGTTCTGGTGTGCTCTGGCTGCAAGCTGCCACAAGCACACATGTCTTCTCCAGCCCCCAGTTCCTGTAATGCAGGCACCTTCTTCAAAAACTGGCTCCTGCTGTACGTGGTGGTCAGCAACAACCAGCCTCCAGCAGCTTCTGCTGGCATCCCTCTTAGGAGGTTTCATGGCAAAGCACCTTCAGTGAAAAACCTCCCCATGAACAGATTTCCTCAGCATCCTAGAGGACAGATTTCCTGCAAGTTCTACCTGCACAGCACTGCTGTGACTTCTCTGCCACTCAAGGAGCCAAGGCCAGCCACCTCCTCTCCAACAAGGTCTAGAGTAGGAGAGAGAGGAAGTTTGGGTTTGGTGCCCTGTTTCAATCCCACAAGAAGGGGCTGCTTTTTATATTTGCTATTCCCCTATTTTTTAGAGTTCTCTTCCTAACAGCCAGCCCTCAGCAAAATTAATATTTAACTTTTTTTTCTTATTAGTATCTTCAATTGTGGTAAAATGTACATCATATAAAAGTACCACCATCTTGATCATTTTTTAGCTGTACAGTTCAGTAGGATTAAGTACATATACTTTGTTGTTCCAGTCTCACCACCATCCATCTCCAGAATGCTTTTCCTCCTGAAAATGGAAACTCTATACTCATTAAACACTAACTCCCCATGGTCCCCTCTCCTCAGCCCTTGGCAATCATCATCCTATGCTTTCTTTCTGAATCTGACTACTCTAGGTCCTCCATATGTGTGGAATTACATAGTATGTGTCTTTTCTGTGACTGGTTTATTTCACTAAGTTAATATCCTCAAGATTCATCCATGTTGGAGCATGTGTCAGAATTTCCTTCGTTTTTAAAACTGAATGATACTCCATTGTGTGTATAAACCATGATTTGTTTCTTCCTTTCAACCATCAGTGGACACTTGGATTGCTTCTACCTTTTGCCTATTGTGAATAATGCTGCTATAAACATGGGTATACAAATACATGCCCAAGTCTCTGCTTTCCATCCTTTTGGGTACACATCCAGAAGTGGAAATTGTTTGGTCATACTGGCAGCTCAGTGGTAAAGAATCCGCCTGCCAAGCAGGAGATGCAGGTTCGATCCCTGGATCGGGAAGATACCCTGGAGAAGGAAATAGCAACCCACTGCAGTATTCTTGCCTGGGAAATCCCATGGACAGAGGGGCCTGGCAGGCTACAGTCCATAGAGTCACAAACAGTCAAGGCACAACTTACCGAATAAACAAGAAGAAGATGGTAGTTCTACTTTTAAGTTTTTAGGAGCTGCCATACTGTTTCACTAGCTAGCATTTCTTTATATCACACGTTCCTACTCAAATTATCGTGTGGTTTATCTCCTGACTGGATCCTAACTGAAACATGCAAGGCCCAACAGATGCACCCATTCCATCAGTAAGTAACTAGTAAAGAATGAAATAAAAATATTATTTTTGAACATTTCAATTTATGTGTATTTTTACATGCCTACAAAGTTATTAGTACATGAATACTTATTAAGTTATTGGGACCTAACACGTCACAAGTGAAACTGTTAGGTACCTCTTGTGTCCTGGGAATGACATGAAAAAATTCCTGAGACACTGTGGGTTCCACAAGTGAAGCTGTTGGGAACCTTTGCTCCCACCTATGTGTTTCTAGCTGCCCTCAGCAACTGTCTGCCTGGAAGGTTCCTTAGGCTCATTTTGGAAGGATACTCATCTAGGGAGAATCCTTATACTTGAAGGTATAGATAGCTCCCTTCCCTACCCCCAACATCTTGGTTTTCTTCAGAGTATTACATTTTTTCTTACTTAGACAATGGTAGCTAGAAACTTATGACTACCAGTGACTTATGCTGCGTTGTGGCCCCTTCTTTCTTTTTGAAAAAAAAAGCATTTTAAAATTTATTTTTGGCTGTGCTGGGTCTCCACTGCAGCACGCAGGCTTTCTTTAGTTGTGGCGAGTGTACAGCACTCAAGCTGTAGTGCTTGGACTTCTCATTGCAGTAGCTTCTCTGGCTGCAGAGCCCAGGCTCTAGAGAACGCAGGCTCAGCAGTGGTGGAGCTTGGGCTTCAATGCCCCGTGGCATGTGGGATCTAAACACTGGCAGGTGTTAACCCCTGGACCTTCGTGGAAGTCCCTCTTCTTTCTTTCTTTCTTTCTTTTTACTGTTCTCTTATTTCTCATTTCACTAAGTCCCACCATCTAAATGTTTCCTGAAGAGGCCTTTTCCCCCTCTGTTCCCACAGCTGTTAGTCTGTCATCTCGAACTAGTATTATCTAACAGACTCAAGCTGGTCTCCCTTAAATGAGACCATGGGTTGAAAATTCAAATGCCCACTAAGGCTAGAAATACAATAATTCGTACCTGCCACAGTCCCTGCCCCGTGAAGGCAGCTGAGCTAAGCAGGCTGTGAGCCAGGTGCCCCAGGATACAGCTGGAACACTGACCTCTCCCTCACAACGAAAGCACTGGCGGTGCAAGTGAATGTGAGACACTGCTAGTGGCAAAATCCTCAGTGCCACCCCCTGACACAAACAGATATGAATGATTTGAAAAGCAAGTAATCATTCAGAAACTCTGACACTTGTGTTCATTAACTGGAAATTACTGGAAACAAACCTTAGGACACATCACGACATCGTGTGCAGCCATGCTGTTGGAACAAGCCTTCAGGTGAACTTTTTCTGCTCTGTTACACTGTTATTTTTTTTTTCCTTTTTACCCCAAAGCCTAGCTCAGGTCTCAATCCCTCCACAAAGCTTCAGTAGGAGCGCACAGTGAACTTAACTTTCACTGTGAACTTCTAACACAAAGTCATTGTTCGTTGTCTCTGAGGCAGATTTGTAAGCTATTTGGAACAGAAGATTGTATCTTGTGGGTTTTTTTTTTTTTTTTTTCCTTTCTAGAGAGTAGAATATGTTGGATTCTATGAGTGCACTATACAACTAATAAAACAATCATTTACTCATTTCATAATATTGAATTATGACAAATATAGGAATAAGCCTAATTTCTCCTTATCCTGAAGTATATTACAAGGAATTGTGTACATAAATATCTGTTATCTTCAAAGACAGAAAACAAGAAAATTTGCATTGCATCTGGAGAACTGAGGCTGATAATCTGCAACAATCCAAAACTCTACCAGATAAGGAGCCAAGAAGAAAATAATTCTGACAGCTGCAAGCCTTCTGTTTTACAACATGGATGTACTTCCTCTTAACATTCTCATAAACAGAGAGTGCTGAGCAAATGCAAACAGCCCCAGTAGAAGCCACTGGAGCGTAGGCTTCAACTAATGGATTGTTCTTATCTTTACAGAGGCAACCTCACTAGCCCCCTATCAAACCCACCACAGTTGTCCTTGGAGCCACAAATAAGATGGACTGAACAAAATTCCACTTCAGGTGATGGAATTTCCAGGGCCAGCAAGGTACAAGCAGAAGCTACCCACTTACAAAGAGCAGCACCCTTACCTTCTTCAGAGTGGGAACACTGTTTCCTTTAAGAACTAGCATCCGGCACTGGGCCACCTGAATATGTATACTAATAAAGTCAGATGGAAATTCCAGACACCTCTTTTACTCAAGGCATGAACTCCTCACAGGCGATCAACATTCTATTAAGCAAGCCTCTTAGGAACAAGCTTTCCCTCAGAGGCTGTCTGCATTTACAACATGCTACATTTTTCTAAGGCCAATTTGGGATCCACGGTTGCACGATATGTAATTAATTTTGTCACCTGTTTTCTTAATGGCTCAAACTCGCCGATGAATGAAAAGGCACCACCTTGGTGGTTCCAAATATCCTGTTACCTGGACCAGAAGAAGGAGAGTATATCCTCCTTGGCCATAGAGCCACATTCGGAACGAGCAATGCAGTTTGGTAGCAAGCAGTTTCTGTGTTTACATGAAGCTTATTTCACAATATCATTAGCTAATAAGTGCAGCTTTTCAAGCACCTGCAGTGTGCCAGGCATTATGCCATGAGATGACAGAGCGTGTCTCTGCTCTTACTGCACCTCAGGAGGGTGAGACTTTCTAGCTCTAGAAGTGCTTCTGCATGCATCATCGTGGATCCTCATAGTAATCCTGTAAGCAAGGAATCTTCTGATGGAGACGCTGTTGTTCAGTTGCCAAGTCATGTCCGACTCTGCGACCCCACGGACTGCAGCATGCCAGGCCTTCCTATCCCTAACCATCTCCCAGACTCTGCCCAACCCCATGGACTGCAACATGCCAGGCTTCCCTGTCCCTCACCACGTCCTGACTCTGCCCAAGTTCACGTCCCTTGAGTCGGTGATGCTATCCAACCATGAGGACACAGATCCTCAGAGAAAGGAAGCAGCTGGCTCTAGGTCACTTAGCTGGGACTGAATGTGAAATGAGACTGGAATGAGGGTCCTCTGACCTCATCCCAGGCTATTTTTCTCCATCCTAGGATGTGTCTGAATGAGCAGAGCACAAATCATTATAATTCAAGGCAAATAGGCCACATGCCCCCAAAGATCAGACAGCAGAGACAATTCAGAGGTTCAGAGCCTGCCTGACTTGGAGGAAGAGGGAGTCAGACATGAACAGTAAAGAAGTCCAGAGGTGGGACAGGTGTGATAGTGGGGAAGGTGTCTCCATCCACACACCTGAGTCTGAGGTCTGAGCAGGACAACCAAAGTGAGGATGCGTTCTTCTACCAGACCAGTTTCCCTGATGACCAAGGCTCTTCGGGGAGTGCTGCTGCTCCTTCAGACCTCAGAGCCTTTGATGACACAATTTCTACAACAGATTGCATAGGATAGGATCTCTCCTCTTCATGGAACGAAGGGTATGGAACATACTTTATTTTTTTTCTAAAAAATCAACTAGTGTTAATCACACTCTTGTGTAATGTAGATAAGAGCCTATATTTTCTCACTAAACTTTTCCTCATAAATCTTTTTTTTCATTGTGTTTATACCTGGTCAACAATTCTTACCCAATTTCAAGAGACAAGAAGAAACATGTGATCAAGATTTCACATTCTTTTTAATTGCTCTAGAAAGCCTGTCCCAAAACACAGATCTACACACAGATGTGAGGCTGTGAATATAGGAGAATAATGTTTTCAGAGGTGAGAGGAGGGACACTGGGTTCTAAAATCAGTAACATGAAATTGCAAATAGTTAAAATGATCTTGAAAATTTCTTAAATAACCTGAAAAGTATAATACCATCTACACAATACTTATCAGTTCCTCTCTTAGTCTGTGTTTCTCTACAGACAGACATTAATGGCAATCAGACATTAAGTTCTTCCTTCAAGCTGATGATAAAATCCTCACAACCAACTTGCCTGGTCTTCTGAAAAACGTGTTTCCCATTCTGCTGGTGGTCAGAATCCTTAAAACTCATTCTTCCCACTGGTTTCAACAACAGGTGGCCATGACTTGTTCACCATAAGCAACACAGAGTTGCTGCCTGGTCATGAGTGGNTGATGATAAAATCCTCACAACCAACTTGCCTGGTCTTCTGAAAAACGTGTTTCCCATTCTGCTGGTGGTCAGAATCCTTAAAACTCATTCTTTCCACTGGTTTCAACAACAGGTGGCCATGACTTGTTCACCATAAGCAACACAGAGTTGCTGCCTGGTCATGAGTGGCTAAAAGGGAATGGTAAGGATTTCCTGACACCTCTCTTCTTCTTCAGGGTCAGATGTCACATTTACTGATGGCATCCAACAACTTCTCTACATCTTCTAATTGGAGGTCCAGGGACATAGGGAGAACCAAAGGGTGATAAAGAAAATCAGGGGCTCATCATCTATTCTATAGGAAGCTGAAGACTTTGCTGTTCAGACGTCATCTGCATTTCTGCGGTTCTTTAGGCCGCAAATATTTTTTGAGCATCTACCATGTTTAGGTATAAGGTAAACAGTGTAGATAAAACCACCATGGTACCTGCTCTCACAGAGCCCACAGTACAGTGGGGAGGGGAGTACAGAGGGGAGGAAACTAATTAAAATATAGTAGGACAAGTGAGTAGCACACAAGCATGGGTGCTATGAAGACTCAAAGGCGGGGATGATCCAGAGAGTTGATGTGGAGTGGGAGGTGGGGGGAGGGGGTTCAAGATTGGGAGTTCATGTACACCTGAGATGAAAAAATAAAAATAAAAATTAAAATAAATAAATAAATAAATAAAGATGAAAAACAAAACAAAACAAAACAAAAAAAGACTCAAAGGACAAACACCTAAATTGGACCTGGAGGAGGGAGTCATCAAGGAAGGCTTCCTGAGGGAAGTGATTTCTAAACTAAGATCTGAAGGTCAAAGAATTAGCCAAAGAAAGGGAGGTTAGGAGAGAGAAGGAAGAGCTAACAGGTAGAGCTAACAGCACGTGTAATGGTCTACAGAGGCAAGAATAAAGGGTCAGAAAGGAAGGTTAAAGAGAAGACCAATGGATATGATAATCATTTGGTTACTGGGATCTTTGAGAAAGACTATTTAGTAACAGAACTAGAGATAAAAGCCAAATTACAAGGACTTGCAGAATAAACTGGTGTTAAGGTAGTAGAGAGGCTTCCCAGGTGGTGCTACTGGTAAAGAACCCACCTGTCGATCCAGCAGACATAAGAGAAGTGGGTTTGATCCCTGGTCAGGAAGATGCCTTTGAGGAGGGCATGGCAACTTACTCCAGTATTCTTGCCTGGAGAAGCCCATGAACAGAGGAGCCTGGTGGGCTAAAGTCCACAGGGTCACAAAGAATCAGACACAGCTGAAGTGACTTAGCATGCACACACACATGTAAGGTAGTAGAGGAAGGATTGGTGGGATATTCACTTATGAATCCCACTGAAAAGAGTAACTCGGGAGAATATTCTGAGGAGAAAACACTATCAGAAGAACACAGTTTTAGCACAACTTGATTTCAGTGTTTTTGCTGAAGGAATATTTCAAGTCACATAGTCTCCCACTGGCCAATACCAGACACAGGGAAGCAGGGTGCCATCTATCTCTTACAAAAACACATTTGCAATAGTTTACATGGATTCTCACACAAGTTTCAATTATACAAATAAAAAAGAATAAAATCAAACCCCACTCTCCAGGCTCAGTGGCTGATGCTAGCCCAGCAGGTCTTACCTGAAGCAGGGCAACAGAAAATGTTACCTCTAAGGCGCCTGGGAGGCTCCCAAGGCCCAAATTATGTTCTTAGCATTACAGGAAACACTCTCATTAGAGAGGCGGTACTTTGCGCTAAACGTTGCCCTGTTTTCTGTTCTACCATTCAAATTCTTTTAAAAATATGAGCATCCCTTGGAGGAGAGGCCTGTGGACGACCAATATCTAAAAGTAAATGAAGAACTTCCTGGTGGTCCAGTGGTTAATACTCTTTTCTTCCACTGCAGGCACGGCTTTGATCCCTGGTCAGGGAAGTTCTGCATGCTGCATGGTGTAGCCAAAAACAAAAGTAAATGAATTCACCAATTTCTTTGTTCCTTCACAGGGCATCCCAAGTGGTAGCAGGAATGCAGAAATCAAGAGCGTGGGGAGGCTTGGAGGGGTGGAAAAAAAAAAAAGAGCGAATGCAAGCTAAGCCCGCCCCCAACCCCACCCAGCTCACTAACCTGCCTGCCTCGTACTAGGAAAAGGCAAACAGGAGTAAACCCAGCAGACAACTTGCCAGACAGCTGTATGACTTTCAAATGCCTAGGGTTCCTTACCTTTAGTGATACAAATTCTTCCAATGAGGTAAAATATTCAGAATTGTTTTGACTGAGATTTCCATCTCTGCTTCTCTAAACTGATTAAGTCTCCCAAGGCTACTGAATGAAAGAAATTCTTTTTATCGAGGACATGGTTTCTTTTGGAATATGTGCAATTTGCGGGTAAAAATCCTGGTGGCCCACTTTACTCCAGTGATAGTTTTCTAATCTAAGGTAAAAAGGTAAAATCTGCTACAAAAACAAAAATACACAATGCTCACATCAAGAAAATCTGGCCTCTCTGAAGCTCAGCAGACCTGTAAATGACTGCTGAAGCTAGGTGGCCTATAGCCCAAGAATCACAAAGTGGTAGCCTTAGGACTGAATCCAACTCACAGTTTTCTTGGGTCATGTAAGTTTTTCATCTGAACTTTAATGTCTTTAGATAAGAACTGTTCTCTGCAAGTCTACCACAGGCCTCAAGATTTTCAGCTGTTTGTATAAAGCACTGTGTGCGCGTGTGTGAAAGTGAAAGTAGCTCAGTAGTGCTTGACTCTTTGCAACCCCATGGACTATACAGTCCATGGAATTCTCCAGGCCAGAATACTGGAGTGGATAGCCTTTCCCTTCTCCAGGGAATCTTCCCAACCCAGGGATCGAACTCAGGTCTCCCACATGACAGGCGGATTCTTCACCAGCTGAGTGTATGTGTACTAAGTCGCTTTAGTCATGCCCGACACTGTGATCCCCATGGACCATAGCCCAGCAGGCTCCTCTCCAGGCAAGAATACTGGAGTGGGTTGCCATGCCCTTCTCCAGGGAATCTTCCCAACCTAGGGATCAAATCTGTGTTTCATAGTCTCCTGCATTTAGCACCAGTGCCACCTGGGAAGCCCATATAAAGCACTGCTTAATATTTCTTGCCTAGTTCTTGTAGACATTTGAGTTTGGGACCACCGGTTTATACAGACTGCTGTTAGAAACAAACTACCTGTCCTACTAAGGCAGAGCTCAGGGCTTAACATTTCAGTGCAGAGCATGCAGGGGTTATTGAGAAACAGGATCACTAGAAATCAATAAACCACAACCGTGTGCAACACCCCTTGCAATCAGACTCTTAACAAAACCGGAGACTGGAACACCAGTGGGGCTCACTCATCCCAGGATAAGCTGCGTGACCATAGCTTTGAAACTGCTTTAGAACAGAAGCATCTGCCACGAGTCGCCGTCTGTTCTCACTGCTCCCGCAAGATCCCTGACATCTGGATGTCCCAGAACACAAGCCTGGCAGCCAAAATCCGAGTCTGGCTTGGCACAGGGAACAATCCCACTATTCAGTGAGCTGCGGCTATACCACAGCATCTGTAGGATCCAACGAACAACACTCAATTTGGAGCAATTCACACCCGGCGCTCAGCCAGTCAAGCCACTTGGTGGCTATTTAAGACATTTATCACATGTAATACAGAAACCGTGCCATCCCTTGTCTGTCTGCAAGTGCAGGCAAAGAGGAGTTAGGTCCTCACCCCTAAACTCACCTCAGTTCCACATGACACTTCCCAGGCATAGAATCCAAGAATCAGAAAGCTAGCACTCAAAAAAGCCTGTGAGGGCCTCTAAATTTCCTCATTCCTCAAACTTCTTCACAAATGAGAAGTTAGGTCCAGTAAGTTGATATGACCAGTCCAAAGGCTCATCACACAAGCATCTTAAAAAGGACTAGAAGGTAGATCTCTGAGTCCTCCACCGTGGGGGTGTCCTCTCTGTGACCAGCCCCTCGAGGCAGCCTCCGTGTCCTTCTGCAGCCCAGCCCAGGGTTCCTGGACTTGATTTCTGTGACCCATGTGGGCAGCCTAGTTTGAGGTCATCACTAGGGTTTGGGTCAAAGCTCTCTGGTAATAAAGGGGTTCTCCTGCTTTGATAAGGCCCTCTGTGCATGGATTCCCTTGGGGATATGGCAGGGAATATTGGCTGGTTGGGGAGTAGAATGCTAGACCCTAGCCACGGAGCTCATCTCCAAAGACAAACTGGTACTTCTTTTAATCCAACTTACTCATCACAAAAGTGCTGTTTTCTCTACCTCACCATGACTTTCACTCTCTCAAGAGCCCTCTGAATGTTGCCCCAGCACCGTAACCTGCCCTAGACAGCCATTCTGCTGGAGCTCTCATCTAGATAAACTAAACGAAACTCCTTATAACCAGTTGCCCTGTTTTGTTTACTTGAGTGCAGCTTCAAAGTCTTTACATTATTCAGAGCCCAGTAATCAATTAAAATAGATTAAATAATCAAATATAATAATTAAGCTCCTATCTGAAAAATGTAAGGGTACTCTTTACAGAAATCTGAGTGAACTCCAGGAATTCGTGATGGACAGGAGGCCTGGTGTGCTGCAGTCCATGAGGTCGCAAAGAGTCGGACACGACTGAGCGACTGAACTGAACTGAAATGATTTTTTACAGGAACATATGGATTTACTACACTGCTTTTTTTTTAAGTATTAATATATTTATTCAAACATGTATTGACACATGGTTTATAGTGGCAAAAGAACATCCCTAAGGAGGAACAGATGAACAAAATATACATCATGAAATATCAAGCAGCTATTTAAAAGATAGTAACGACAGTAAATAACATTGAGGGGCTTTCGTGAAATATTTTCATGGGTGCGTAATTGATGCACGAAAGTGTATTACACTGATTTTTTAAAAATTTATATTGGACTCCAGTGACCTGTGGGGGCCTATAATTACTATAGGTTGAAGGGCTGCCTGTAATTAATTTCCTCTGTTCTTACTCTCATTGTTCAGTGTTTACCAGACCAGGTCTGGGGGTGAGATCTTCCCTCTCTGACCTGCAGTGCCATTATGGTTCACGGAGTCTGCCTCCTTGTTCTCCCTGAGAGCGTCTATCTCATTTGTCATGGCTAGGGGAAGAGGTTGGCAAGCCAATACGCAGGGCTCCATCTGCTGTATTAGACCACAGCCAGTTACCAAATAAGCAACAACAGGGAAAACATAAAAAACACAGTGAAAGGAAGCCCGTGTAGGTGACACCGTGGCTGACTCGCCATGACTTCCATCCCTCCACCCTTATGGAGCAGCATGCTGTTTGAGGGAGAAACTGACTCCAGCCCCCAGCTCTCAGGTTCAGCCCTGACCATTTCCACCCAGTCTAGATCCCCTCCCCCTCACCACAAAAAGATTGGTTTAGGCAACCCAAGCCTAAAGCCAGTCAACACAGCACATTTCTTAGTCAATAAACTGGTTTAAGGTTGGGCACCTGGCTCAGTTTGGGTCAGTGAGACATCACACATATGCTGGGGGCTTCTGGGAAAGGACACTCTGATAGAATTTCCAAAAGCCAGTTCTCTCTGCTTCTGGAGAGTGGATTGCAGGCACACAGTTAGGATTGCTGAGGACATTTAACCAGCATGAGAGAAGTCAGCTGAGGATGAGACCCAACCACAGGAGGCAGATTGGGAAAAAAAATAGTGGGTTCTAGACATCACAGGACTGCTAAATCAAATCTCATTCCAGTATGTAGCTAATAAAAAATCCACTTTGTTATGAGCCAGTCTAAACTAGGGTTCCTTTTTTGCACAAGAAGAACCATAACGGATATAAAATTCTAGGCGGTGAATGAGGAGCATGCTCACTGACAGACAACATACACAAGTTATGAAATTACCATGTTTGGCAAAAAGAGAGAGACAAAGTGAAAGAGAAAGTACTGTGCAAACAAACATAAATGCAGGATAAGATGGTGCTATAAATTTCACACTACCTGTAACGGGAGCTTCGTTTTAGAAGGAAAGAAATGAAAGAAGGGGGACAGAGTTAGGGATGAATTAGCGCCTCCACAAGATGGCACAACCTTATGCAAGACCTCACGTTCCGTGCACAAGATACAGGCCACGTGTGGTGAAAGGACGCAGACAACGGCACAAGGCCATTCTCCTCTAGACTCAGCACCGGCCCAACCTTCATCAGAAAGCACGATTAGAGGACTCGGCCTGCATCCAGAGGACAACTGTCACGAGATCTGAAGGAGACCGAAGAAGAGGGAGGGGAAAGGTTTGCAGTAGCTCACAGCAAAGCAAGAGTGCTAGGCAAAACTAGTTCAGGTCAGACTGTGTTTGATGATAACCACTCGCTCTCTCTTCAGCGGGTAATCCTGTTTTCCAATTCATTTTAAGTAGTATGATATTCAATCTTACTAACTTTTATGGTGAGCAGTGATACTGAGAACTGGGATCAAACACTGGGGAATACAGAAATCATCTCTTAACTCTGTCCAATTACTTAGAAATGAACACAGGGAAGCTTTACAAGATTGTAGATTCTTGAGTTTAACTACTGGAAAAATCTGAAGGATTTCTCTCTACACTCAGGCGTTTTTAGCAGAGGACTCTTCTGAGTTAAGAGGCCTGATCCTTTTTTGTGTTTGCTGCGGGTCCTCTANACAGGGAAGCTTTACAAGATTGTAGATTCTTGAGTTTAACTACTGGAAAAATCTGAAGGATTTCTCTCTACACTCAGGCGTTTTTAGCAGAGGACTCTTCTGAGTTAAGAGGCCTGATCCTTTTTTGTGTTTGCTGCGGGTCCTCTATAGGTAGGTAGTTCATGCTGTGGGAACAACCAAACACTTGCCCGAGGAGCCGACAGCACTTGGCTTCCTCGCAGACCACTGCACTTGGAAGTCTGGGCCTGTGTGTGCTTGTGCACCGGACCTGGGAAGGCAGGGGTGTGAAGAAGCAGGTTCCCATCCCGGCTTTGGCAGTTTGATGCTGAATAGCCATAGATACCTGACTTGATTTCTCTGTCCTAAATTTCATCTGTAAAATGAAAATATTAGACTAAATCAAGCAGTTTCTCATCTTATGCCTAGTGAAAGTAAAATTCATTACAATGGTCCACAGAGTGCTGAGTGCTAAGTTGGTTCAGTCATCTCCAACTCTTTGTGACCCTGTGGACTGAAGCCCCCCAGGCTCCTCTGTCCATGGGATTCTCCAGGCAAGAATACCGGAGTGGGTTGCCATGCCCTCCTCCAGAGGATCTTCCTGACCCAGGGACCCAACCAGCATCTCCTGCTTTGGTAGGCAGACTCTTCACCACCTGCACCACCTGGAAAGCTCCTAATTGTCCACAACATGCCACTGAATCTGGCCCTTCACCATCTCTCGGTCTCATCACCTGTCCTTTTCCTTATCAGCACTCTAGCTGTTTCTGGAATACTGTGCCCACTGCCCATTAGGACCTCTGTATATGCTTGCCCTTTGGCTGGGATGTTCTTCCCCAGGATGTTCTTCACCCATAAGCCTTCCTCACAACTTTCAAGCAAGTCAAATATCACATTCTCTGTGATGACACACAATTGCAAATCCTACACACACCCCCAATCTTTATCCTCCTATTCAGCTTAATTTTTTTTCCCCTCTTTAGCACTGAATGGTATCCCACCACCTACTATGTATTTAACTTATTTATCTTACTGTCTGTCTCTCCCAGGAGAATGTCTGTTCCCCAAGGGCNGTCCTTTTCCTTATCAGCACTCTAGCTGTTTCTGGAATACTGTGCCCACTGCCCATTAGGACCTCTGTATAAGCTTGCCCTTTGGCTGGGATGTTCTTCCCCAGGATATTCACCCATAAGCCTTCCGCACAACTTTCAAGCAAGTCAAATATCACATTCTCTGTGACGACACACAATTGCAAATCCTACACACACCCCCAATCTTTATCCTCCTATTCAGCTTAATTTTTTTTTTCTTCTTTAGCACTTAATGGTATCCCACCACCTACTACGTATTTAACTTATTTATCTTACTGTCTGTCTCTCCCAGGAGAATCTCTGTTCCCCAAGGGANCCCAATCTTTATCCTCCTATTCAGCTTAATTTTTTTTCCCCTCTTTAGCACTGAATGGTATCCCACCACCTACTATGTATTTAACTTATTTATCTTACTGTCTGTCTCTCCCAGGAGAATGTCTGTTCCCCAAGGGCGGGGATTTCTCTCTGCTTTGTTCACTGGTGTATGCCTGGTACCTGGAAGGGTCCCTGATGCAGAAAAGAAATTTAGTAAGTTTTTCTGAGCAGATGGCTGGAAGGGAGGGGAGGAGGAGAAGAGCTCTGTGCCAGCTGTGGTGTCTACAATCGGAGGGCTCTCCTCTGTCGCCCCTGCACATGAAACAAGGCAGCCCAGAGCTGCATGGGTGCGCTTTCACTCAGCTGTAGACCCTCTCAAGGGCTGCTTCCTGCATGTCCCATGCTCTGAGCTGAAGGGCCACGTACACCACTCTCAGCAAGACCACAGCCTCCGCCGTATCATGTATTAAACAGATAACCAACGAGAACCTACTGTGTAGTACAAGGAACTCTATTCAGTGTTCTGTGGTGACCTAAATGGGAGGGAAATCCAAAAATGAGGGAATATATGTATATGTATGGCTGATNCTTCCTGCATGTCCCATGCTCTGAGCTGAAGGGCCACGTACACCACTCTCAGCAAGACCACAGCCTCCGCCATATCATGTATTAAACAGATAACCAACGAGAACCTACTGTGTAGTACAAGGAACTCTATTCAGCGTTCTGTGGTGACCTAAATGGGAGGGAAATCCAAAAATGAGGGAATATATGTATATGTATGGCTGACTCACTTTGCTGTACACCAGAAACTAACACAACATTGTAAAGCAACTTTACTGCTGTGAAAATTAATCTTNGACACCACACATGTCTAGGTGACAAGGAGACTGCTTCATTCATTCAAGAAAATCAACTCGCATTTATCCAGAACCTACCGAACGTCAGGTACCGACTTAGGTGCCGGGCTCACTATGGGAAATAAAACACAAGCACTGACATTCAATGGGAAGAAGATGTGGCAGTCAAGTAAACACGTGAAAAACTAAAGGGCAGATTTCAAGAGGTGCCGGGATGGAAATGAACAGGGACTTCTGATGGAGACTGCACTGGCAGAGGTGGCCTCGGAGGCCCAGCGCCAGCAGAACAGCAGGAAGAGCAGCAAGAAGACAGGCACTCCAGCCTGAGACCGGACAAGCTCGGCCCATGCCAGGGAGAGGAGCGGGGCAGGGTGGCACCAGTGCTGGGTGCACAGGGAACAAGTTGCGGGAGTCGGGGAGAGGCCCACAGAGGTGAGGCCGCACAGAGCACGGTCAGGAGCTCCTGCTACACGGTGGGAATGGAAAGCAGCACAAATGTCTGGAAGGCAGAGTGGCAGTAAAGATCAAAACCTCCAAACTCTACAGGTCCTTTGAACCACTTCCAGGAACGCATCCAGTGAAACAGAGACAAGTGTGGACAGCTGCTAAAAGCAAGGCAGTTGTGTGGTGTTATGACAGTGGTAAAGATTAAAAACAGCTCACTTATCCACATGGGAGACTGGGGAAGTGAATTATGGCATAGCTATATAATGGCACATAATACAGTCTTTAAAAACTATTTTAGATAGTAATTAATAACATGCGAACTATTCACAAAGGCTACAAAGCAATATATAAAAGAAAGCATATGAACTACTATTCAATTTTTATAGAGAAAACTATAGGCATACAGAAACCAGCCCAGAGTTATAGTCACAAGATATTTTCTTCTGAGTGCTGAAGAGTAACTTTTTTGTTGTTGTTATTTTTCACTTTTTTGCCAAAACTATGGTGTTGGAGAAGACCCTTGAGAGTCCCTTGGACTGCAAGGAGATCCAACCAGTCCATTCTGAAGACCAGCCCTGGGATTTCTTTGGAAGGACTGATGCTAAAGCTGAAGCTCCAGTACTTTGGCCACCTCACGTGAAGAGTTGACTCATTGGAAAAGACTCTGATGCTGGGAGGGATTGGGGACAGGAGGAGAAGGGGACGACCGAGGATGAGATGGCTGGATGGCATCACTGACTCGATGGATGTGAGTTTGAGTGAATTCCGGGAGTTGGTTGATGGACAGGGAGGCCTGGCGTGCTGTGATTCATGGGGTCGCAAAGAGTCGGACACAACTGAGCGACTGAACTGAACTGAACTAATAATTGATAAATATACTATTCTACCATGTGATGCTTTTGTTTAAGGGGGAAAAGGTTTTCAAAAACCTGTTAATGGGGCGTCCCTGGTGGCTCAGTGGTAAAGAACCCACCTACCAGTTCAGGAGACACAGGTTCAATCCCTGATCTAGGGAGATCCCACAGGTCGTGGAGTGACTAAGGCCATGCGCCACAACTACTGAGGCTCAGCTCTAGAGTCCAGAAGCCTCAACTGCTGAGCCTGCGTGCCACAACTAAGGAATCCCGTGCACCCCCTGTGCTCCACAACAAAAGAAGTCACTGCAATGAGAAGCCCGCACACCGCAACTAGAGAAAAGTCAGCGCAGCAATGAAGACAAGCACAGCCATAAATAAACAAATAAAATTATTAAACAAAAACGCCCAAACCTGTCAGTAACAAGAAGGTATAGCAGAGTAGATTTCCTATAAATAACAAAGGTTGCTGATCAAGAGATGGCCAGGGCAGTCTTCTGTCT